>LR539058.1:949515-981129 GCA_900536315.3 Caenorhabditis becei | reverse complement strand
AATTTTCTGGATATTTCTAGAAATTTTTAAACAAATCTAATCAACTTTCCAAATTTTCTTGGATTTTTTTTGAAATTGGAAATATTTTTTTCTACAAAAAACTTCAAATTCCCAGACAAATCCGGTTTAAAAAATCTTTAAATTTTTTGAAAAAATATTCATTTTACAGTAATAATTCTAATGAATTTTAATAATGTTAAATTAAAAAATGAGAACAGTTTGGAGGATTGGAGAAAAAACAGGGGAATTTTCAGCACTTTTCACACAAAAAAATACCCTTTTTGTGCTTTTTTAATGTAAAAAATGCGGAAATTGGTTGAAAACCGATGAAAATGAGGAAAATGAGTGGAAAAAAGACGAAATTAATGGCAATCTAATACCTAATAAATATTTTCACTTTTCTGATTTTTTGAATTTTTTGTTTGAAATTGGAAATTTTTTTAAATTAAAAAAAAATCCGAAAAATTAAGGAAAGTGAAAAAATATTGATTGAATGTGTTTGAAAAATTGTAGAAATGTTCAGAAAATTAGAAAAATTGAAAATCAGTTTTTTTATTGAAAAAATTGATTTCATCAACAACTTTCAGCCTCCAGCGAATTCGACTCCATGCAATGGAAGTTTCTTGAAGGAGAGTTCGAACAAGACCAACATCTGGCCCCAGAAAGACGAGAACGACTTGCTGGATTGTTGGGGGTGAGCGAGGAAACGATGCGTCGGTGGTTCGAAAACCGGTAAGTTCGGGATTCTGGGGATTCAGAAGCTAGCTAAAATTTAAAAATATCCGATTTTTCCAGAAGAGCGGCCGCTAAGAGAAAGTAGAACGTGCCTTCAAGGATAATGTGTTGTGTGCAAACCCGCTTTGTTTTTTATGATTTTTATTTTTTCATTGTCTCAATTTTTTGCTCTCTCTCTCAATTTCCTCAGCTGTTCGTCTTGTTCATATTTGAAAATGAAATTTCTTCAGATTGGACGTTTTCGAGCATTTTTATACTGCTTTCCGCCTAAATTTCTATTTGGAGCCCATTATGAGCTCCGTGAGCCCTAGAAATGCACCAAAAGTGAAGCCGATTTTTGCTAATTTCAAATTTCCAAATCATTTTTTTTTCTAAAAAAAAATTGGTTATCAAAATGTCTCCTTTTCTGGAATCTTTTAATCCCAATTTTCTGTTATTTTTCCCCAATTCACAAAAATTGGCACATAAATTCATGTACATAGACAAAATCGAAATAGTCAAATAAACGCGAAGAGATAATGGAAAAAAGTGGGAAAGCTAGGCGGATTTTACAGGAAGAATACAAAAAATGGAATAAATGGGTGGGAAAGTGGAGAATTGGAAAATTGAGAATTTACAAAAAAAGGTCAGAAAAAATCCAAAAAAAAAATAGAAAAAAGCCAGAAAAATTCAGAAAATCATGGAAAAGAGGGAAAATTTTTACACAAATTTGATGGAGCGGGTGAAATCGTACTCGATCGTGGGAATAACGGCCTGTACGAATTTGAGGAAGAGAAACAGGTACTCATGGACGCCGAGCTCCTTTCCCGACTCTGCGTACTGGTTGATGAGTCGTTTCATCATATCAGCGTGCTTGCACGGGTGAACGGTAGGCATGTCACAGTCGACCGACGGATGAGCTTCCACTGTGATCGTCTTGTTCGAGTGATCCGCCGAAAAGTCCTCGTACGTCTGTTCGACGGTTAGCGGACGGCGATTCTCGTCGTAGCCCATCAGGAACAGACGCGGCACCTGGAAACATTTTTTGAATATTTTGAATTTTTCAAAATTGAAAAAAAACGAATTGAAATTTTTTTTTTGAAATTTTTTTTTTTAATTGGAAAAATCATCCAATACATGGAAAATTGCAAATTTGATAGTTTTCTCAAAAAAACGCTGGGAAATTTTTTTTTGGAAAACAAATTTTTTCTTTTCGTGAATTTTTTAGAATTTGGAGTTTCTGATAATTTGAAAAAAAAACTTTTTCAGTTGTTTGCAATTTTTGCAATTTTTACGATTTTTAAAAATTTTGAAAAAGTATTTCGAAACAGAAAAAAAAATGCAAATTTGAGAATCCGAAAATTTAGAGGAAGTTGGAAAAGGATGAATTTTTTTCAAATTTTTGTGAATTTTCAAGAATTTCCGATAAATCCAATTTTTGAATAATTGAACAATTTTTTCAAACAAAAAATCATGGAAACAGAGAAAATAGCAACATTTCCTTTTTCTCATAATTTTCAAATCAATTTATGTGATCACAAACCTGATAATACTTATCGTAGCAAATGTGTAGGTCGTAAGTGCGCACCTTCTCGACCTCTCCAGAAGTGTCCGCGTCGGCAGTCCGCGCGGCAACGAAGCGATTCGGATCCTCGTCTTCCAGTCCTCCCGACTCCACCAAATCGTCCAGATCCAACGCTTCGTCGTCGTCGTCCTCGTCATCAGCGGATGCAAGAGCAGTCGGATTCTGGAAGGGAAATATTGATTTTTTGAAGATATGAAATCAATTTTGGAATGGGGAATTTGATTTTTGAATTTTTTGAAACTGGGAAAAATTGTTTTTTTATTTTTTAAAAATTGAAAAAAAATCCTTTTAAAAAATTGGAAAAAAAATTCTGAATTCAATTTTTTATTTTCAAAATATTATCTGAATTTGAAAAAAAAAGGAATTAAAATTTGTTTTATTTGGAAAATTTTTTGGAAGGCGAAAGAACCACAGATTGATGAAAATTTTCAAACTCCATTTTTCCTAATTTTTGAAAATGTAAAATTTTAAAAATTAATGAAATAAATTTTTTTCATTCAAATTCAGTGGATTTATCAAAAAAAAATTTCGGATTTCGAAAATCCCAATTTTATAAATATTTTTGGAAATGTAAACAATATTATCGTTGCAACTCAAAATCGGAGTGGGTAGATTTACGGAGTTGAGGCTCCCGCAACGCGCGAAAGCAAAACGTGCTGCGCCTTTAAAGCAGGGTACGGTAGTCGCGCGAAAATAAATTTCGTTTTTTTCCGCAATTTTCCTAATTTTCATCGGTTTTTCACTCGATTTTCGCACTTTTTACATGGAAAATATACTTTTCGTGCTTTTTTCGACGTAAAAAGTGCAAAAATTGAGTGAAAAACCGATGAAAATTAGGAAAATTAGTGGGAAAAGGCGAAACTAATGTTCGCGCGACTACCGTACCCCGCTTCAAAGGCGCAGCACGTTTTGCACTCGCGCGTTGCGGGAGCCTCAACTCCGTAAATCTACCCACTCCGATTTTGAGATGCAACGATAATATTGTTTCATTTTTTTATTTTCCTATTTCTCAAAAACTTTAATTTTATGAACATTTTGGAATTTTATAAAATCCTACCGGATTTGCCAAATCGACCGTCTGGTTCGTGTGCTGGTTCTCTTTTTCGTAGTGATGAGTGTCGACCCAGCCTTCCTCTTCTCCGGTTTGATACTCATTTTCTTCTTCATTGATGATCTGCAAAAATGGAAGAAAATAAAAAAAAATGGAGGGAACAATAAAAAATTTAATTTTGAGGGAAATTTGAAAATTGGGAAAATTTAAAAAAAAACATTTTTTTGGAAAATTGAAAATTGAATTTTCAAAAATTTAGAATAAAATATTCAGAATACATTCCAATTTTTCAAATTTAAAATTTAAAAAAATTAATTTTTTAAATAACAATTTTTCTGTTTCAAAATTTGTTTTTTGAAAAACTTCATTTTTCAAATTTTTTGTTGTCAAGATGAATTTGTTTTTTTACTAAAATTCTGAAAAATTTTATATGATTTTTTTGGATCTGTAAAAATTTTTTTTTGAAAATGAATAAATTTTTTTTTCAATTTTCAATTTCTAAATTTTTAAAAAATGGTCCAAAAATTACATTTTTCTACTTTTTGTTTTCAAGATTAGGCTAAATTTGCGTTTTTCTACTAAAATTCTAGAAAAATCACAATTTTTTATTATAAAAAATTTATTGAAATTTTTTAATTTTTAAAGATTTTTTAAAATTTAAAAAATTCCTTACTTTCTCCAATTTCTCATCATACTCCATCTGTTTGCATCTTTTGTGACACGGAACGTTCCTTGTGATAAGGAACTGCTTATCCTCCGGCAGATAAGTCCTGACACGCGACGGATCCGATGCGGGCGCCCATTTCCACGTGGGACAATGATGGACGAGGTGGTCCCCCGCGGCCACGTACTCTTCTGGAGTGAGAACGCCGGTCTCACGGAACTTCGACTCCTTGAGCACTGGTGTCAGCTTTTCGCCAATGTTTAAGGCGACGCTCTTCATGTTGTTCATCAGGTTTTGCAAGTCCATTATTGGGAGGAAGAGCTGGAAAAATTGGGGAATTAGGTTTAAAAAACGAGAAAAAAGGGGAAAATCGAGAGAAAATGTAAAAAACGAGAATTTTCAAGGAAAACATTAAAATAGGAAGATCGAAAAAATTTTTTGAAATTTTTTTTTGAAAATTTTGAAACTGTAATTGATTTTTTAGGAGTTTTTTTTCATCGATTTCCGCAATTTTTGAAGAATATTCTGTTTATTCTTCTTTAAAAGTTAGAAAAAATAAATAAATTAGTGAAAAAAGCGAAGCAAAATTACCTCCAAAAAATCCAAAAAAAAATTTTTTTTGAAAATTTTGAAACTGTGATTTTTCATTATAAAAACATTTTTTATTGACTTTGGAACTTTTGGAGGATATTTTGCTTGTTCTGCTTCGAGAATCAGAAAAAATTTTAGAAATTAGTGGAAAAAACGAAGCAAATTTTTTTTTGAACATCGTCAAAAAAACCAAATCAAATTTTTTTATCAAACAGAAATAATTTTCGCGCTTTTTGACAGTTTATTTTGTAATTTGAAATATTTCTCATATAATACAAAAATTTACCAGCTCTGAAACTGAGAAAATTCCGATTTTTTTTTAAATTTTTTTAGATTCAATTTTTTTTTTCTAGATTTCCGTGGTTTTGTTAAATCTAATTGATTTTATTAAATTAAAATGAACCAATTTTCTGATAAAATTTTCAAAAAAATTTAGGAAATTTTTTTTTTCAATTTTTTTAAAACAAATTTTTAAGAACAATCATTTGTTTTATACAGCTTAACAACTTTACGGACACGACAAAATATCGATTCAATTCAAGCCAACATTTTTAAAAACCGCAAAAAAAAATTCAGCAATTTTCTGAAAATTGCGAAACTTTGAATTTCCCCCTTTTTCATCATTTTTATTTGCATTTTTGTTGATAAAATGATGACTAACCCCTTCTAAACCACAATTTCTCATCAAAAACCCCTAAAAATTCTGCAAAAACTGTCAATTTACACCGCGCGCACCGAAAACTTCACGTGTTTTCCGTTCACGTGCTGACCGAAAGAAAACTGTGCAATTTGTCGTCGCGGTGCATGCAACCGGATGCATTCAAGCTGACGCGCAAACTTTTTTGATGCGATTTTCAGAAAAACAACCGTAGTTTTTCACGAAAATGAGCTCTCCAGAAGGCTCCGAGACGCAGAAAATTGAAGATGTGAGTTGGGAAATTTAAGAAAATCAATAAAATTTAACATTTTCCAGGTCGAAAAAGCGGAAAACCGCGAAAAAGTGGAGGAGGAGCTGGAAAAGCCGGGAGAGCCGAAAATCGAGCAGAAAATCGAAACGATAGAAGTTTCGGAGAAGAAAACAGAGAAAAAAGACGAGGAAGAGATCAAATACTTCAAGGTGAATAAGAAAAATTCAAAAAATACTGAAATCTTTGAATTTCAGACCAAAAAAATCCGCTTCGGGCCAATCGAGTACAAAATTGTCACACAAAATCTCAATGGACCATGCCCACTGATAGCACTGATAAATGTGCTGGTTTTGAAAGGTAGTTGTTAATTTTTAACTGATTTTTTGAAAAAATTTGAATTTTTCAGGAAAAATTGAAATTCCCTCCACTCCACTGGTCACATCGTCTGTTCTTCTTACTCTACTCACTGATATCATCTTATCACAAACTCCGGATTCAGAAGACGCTGAAACCAAGGAGATTTTTGAGAATAATTTAAAGGATGTGATGAATATCATTGGGACGATCGTCAAGGGACTGGATGTTAATGTGAAGTGAGAGATTTTATTTAAAAAAAATTTAAAAACAAAAATTAACGATTTAAGAACAAAATTTAGCTTGAAAATAATTTTTTGCAACATAAAAAAGTTATTTGAAAAATTTTCAAAAATTAAAAATAAAATTGCAATTTTTTAAATAATTTTTTTTTATTTCAAATGTTTTTTTTCCTAATTCAAAAATTTAAAACTATTGTTTTGAAATAAATTCAACTGTAAAATAATTTTTTGCAGCTCAAAAATTTTTTTTAGAAATTCAAGAAAAAATTGAAAACAATGAAGTTTCAAAAAAAAATTTTTTCAATTTTTTTCAATTTAAAAAACAAAAAATACTATTTTTTAAACAAAATTCAGCTTCGAAATATATTTTTCACAACTCAAACATTTTTTTGAAAATTTTTAAAAGTTAAAAAAAATGAATTTTCCAAAAAAAAATTTTTTTTTTCAAATTTTCCAAAAAATTTTTTAAAATTCCCGAAAAATTCCCGAAAAATTCCCAAATTCAAATTTCCCTCATTTTCAGGTTTTCTGGAAACGCCGATTTCGAATTCACTCCAGTGATGTCACTTTTCGACTTGGTCCGAGTGAAACTGTACCATGTCTGGCTGCCAGACCCACAGTTCAAAGTCATTTATGATTTGGTTGCAAATTTGAATTATAATGAGGTGAGCATTAATTTTTAGAAATTGAAAAATTAAAAAACAATGAAAAAAAAATTAAAAATTTTTTTTTTCTAATTTGAAATTTTTGAAATTTTTTTTATTCCCAAATTTTTTACAGCTTGTCGTAAAAATGTGCGAGGACCCCAGCGACGAGACCCAAATTCTCCAGAATTTCCACGAAGAGACAATCTCGCAAATCACGTTTCACGGACTTCTGAAGCTAATGAAAACGATGAAAGATGGCGAGTTGGCGGTGTTGTTCCAGAATAACCATTTTTCGACGATTCTGAAAAGACGGGTGAGTATTTAGGAAATTTAGTTTCAAAAGAAAGAAAAGAAGAAATTGAAACTCTGAAATTAAAAAAAAAAACCAAGAAAAAAATTAGAATTGCTTTTTCGAAAAAATAGGCGGAGCTCTAAAGAATCAAAAATCAAATTCGCGAAAACTAAATAATTTTCTAAAAATTACAACAAAAAAAAGGAAAATCGGAAGTTAAAAAAAAAAAATTAAAATTAGAATTGCTCATTCTAAAAATGGGCGGTGCTCTAAAAAAAATCAATACTCAATTTCGCAAAAAAAAAAATAATTTAAAAAAAAATGATAAAAAGAAACAGGAAAATCTAAAATTCAAAAAAAAATAAAATTAGAAAAAAATTAGAATTGGTCATTATAAAAATGGGCGGAGCTCCAAAAAAATCAGTAATAAATTTCGCAATGAATGTATCATTTTCCATTCATTTTAATTTAAAATAAATTTTTATTTAATTGGAAAATTATTTTTTTTTCAAATTCAAAATATTTCCAACTTTCAAAAATTTCCAATTTTTTCTAGTTTTTTTAAAACAGAAAATTTTTTAATTTTCAATATCATCATTTTGCAGGATGAAATCTTCAAGTTGGTATCGGATGAAGGCCTCGCCGACGAGCCCAACGTCATCTGGGAGACGTTTTCCGACGTTGACGGCGACTGTATTTTTGTGAATGCCGATTTTGGCAATTTTAAGTAAGTTTTTTAGAAATTAAAAAATTGGGTAAATTTTGAAACCAGAATTGTTAACAAAAATATCAATAAATAATAAAATTTAATTTTAAAAAAGTACAAAAAATTGAGAATTGAAAATTGCCCTCAAAATTGTTTTTCTTTGTTTTGAGCCTCAAAAATTTCCAAAATTCAATTTTAAAAAATTCCAAAGATTCTGCATCAATTATTGCCGATGGGTCTCGCCACGAAAATGGTTTCTGGCTGAAATACAGCTTCTGGACAATGTTTTGGCACTTTTTTTCTGATAAAAATGGGTAAAATTATGTATATTCAATCACTTCCAACCAAATTTCAGCAGTTTTCACTGATAATTCGAGAAAATCGGGTGTTTTTTGGGGAAAATCGTCAAAATACCCAAATTTGTATGTTTTTGAGTTTAAAATTGGTGAAAACTGCTGGAATTTAGCTGGAAATGATTGAATTAACGTCATCTTACCAGTTTTCATCAGAAAAAGTGTCAAAACCTTGCCCAGAAGCCGTATTTCAGCCGTAAACCATTTTCGTGGCGAGACCCACCGGGTGAATTTCCATATTTATAGGTAAAAAATTTCAAATTTTTTTCTACGCTATTTTTCCAAATCCGAGTTTTTTCACAGTTTCAGAATTTTTAAAAAATTTGAAATTAACTTTTTTAGGATTGGAAACGTAAATCTGGATTTGTTCAAATAATTTTAATTTTTTTAAATAGCGATTTTTTATCAGAAATAGTGTCAAAACCTTCCAAAAACGCCAAAATTAGTGATTTTTTCCTTAAAATTGGCAGAAAATGCTGGAAATTAGATGGAAATTAACAAATTCTTGTCATTTTACCTATTTTCATTCAAAAAAAGTGACAAAACCTTGTCTAGAAGCCTTATTCCAATCAGAAAAATAATTTTCGTTGCGAGACCCATCATGTCCACATTCAGAAGCCCCACAACTACAGTATGCCCCCGCCCAATCGATAATTCTCCAATCGAAGAAGGCGTCGAAGCGCTGGAACGTCCCGCCTCAGTTCCAGTCACCACTTGCCCGCCTCCAATGGCCCGAAGTCAGACCGTCGACGAGATTGGGCCGGCCCAATCGGCCCGAACCGCTCCGGCCCACGCCCAGGCCCAAAAACCCCAGGAGAAGCCTCAAAAATGTGCGATAATGTGAAAAAAAGTGAATTTTCCCCCGTTTTTTGTATATTTTTCCCCAATTTCCCCAGTTTCTAGACTGCTTCTAGATGTTTTCTTGTAATTTCTCGATTTTTCCCAGTTTTCTCAGTTTCTTACCTCTCGGTACTCACTTTCCCCAAAATTTCTCGGTTCTGTACATTTTTATCGATTTTTCATTGACTTTTCATTGGTTTTGTTCAAATTTGCTAGATAAAAAGCAGCTTTAGTGGGTTTTTTTTCTAAAATTTAAAATATCGATTTTTCGTGTTGGAATACCTTTTTTTATTGAGTTTTTTAATTGATTTTTCCCATTTTTTTCCAGAATGTTCCGCAGAGCCGTTGTCAAATCGGCTGTTGGAACATGTGCAGTTTTCACATTTTTTGATGTGATTGGACATCCAGCTATGGTTGTTGGTAAGCTTTTTTAATTTGTAAAAATATAGAAAATTTGAAAAATTGACAAAATTTGGCTTATCAGATTATCAGAAAGATAAGAAAAAAAGAAAATTGAAAAAAATCAGATTAAAAATTTTTTTTTGGAATTTTGGGAATTTTTTTTTGAAAAAAATTCGAAATTCCCACAATTCTCAATTTTTTTGGAAACTGAAATTATTTATAAAAATTTTTTTTTTGAAAATATTGATTAGTTTTGAGTTTTCAAATTATCATAAATTTTTTTAAAAAGCAAAAATGAATTTAAAATCAATTTTTCAAAAATCCAAACTTTCTCAAAATTTAAAAAAAACTGGGATTTTTAAAATGTTTTCTAAATTAGTTGAACTAAAAAATTAGATGAAACTGATAAAATTCAGCTCATCAGCTTATCAAAAAAATGATTTAACCAAAAAAAATTAGATTTTTGAAAAATTCCCAAATTTTTCAATTTTTTTGGAAACTTAAATCATTAAAAAAAAATTTTTTTCGAAAATTCTGATTAGTTTTGGTTTATCAAATTATCATAAATTTTTTCATCAGTAAAAATGAAGAAAAATCAATTTTTCAAAAATTCAGAAATTGTTTAGAAATTTTTTGAAGCAGGAAAAAATTTCTTTTTGATTTTTTAAAAAATTTCCTTTTTGAAAAAATGTGTGTCATCAATTTTTCCAAATTTCTACACAATAACAAAATTATTTTTGAAAATTAAAATAATTTCTCATAAAAATTTAATTTAAAAAAAAACACAAATTTACTTGAAAACATTTTTTTCAAAATTCCCATTTTTTGAAATTTCTTTGGAACTGAAATTATTTTTCATTGCTTTTTTTGGAAAATTTTCTAATTTTTTGAATCTATCAAATTTTCAAAATTCCCATATTTTACTGGAATTTTTTTTTCAAATTTCAAAAAATTTTCTCTGTTTCAAAAACAATTTTTTAAAAATCTGAAAATTCAAATTTCAATGTTGGAAAGAAATAACTCCACCAAAAATTCCCATAATTTCTGTTTTTTCAAAAAAAAAATTAAAAATCATACAATTTGTTTTTTTTTTCGGAAAAATAAAAAAAAATTGCCGAGATTCCCCATTTTTCCCTATTTTCCAGGCAATTCCATGTCTCCAACCCTTCAATCCACCGATTCCCGCTGGTACAATCGAGATTTCGTCTGGTTGTCCAAGTGGTCCCTTCAGAACTGCTCTCCCGGAGTTGTTCTCACTTTCACGTACGTTTTCCTTATCAAAACTTATCAGAAAATCGAAAAATTTGAAAAAAATCATAAAAACCTGGTGGGTCTCGCCACGAAAATGGTTTCTAGCTGAAATTCAGCATTTTCCGCCAATTTTAAATGAAAAATCACTATTTTCGGTGTTTTTTCACTCAAAATTGATAGAAAATGCTGAAATTTGATAGAAATTGTGTTTTCCTACCTATTTTTGCCAGAAAAAGTCATCAAAACTTGTCTAGAACCCATTTTCGTGGCGAGACCCATTACCGTAACCCCTTTTTGCAGTTCGCCGCGAAATTCAAAAGACACGCACATAAAGCGACTTTCGGCCGTCGAGGGACAACTCGTTCGACCCGAAAAACATCCGGAAATGTTGGTTCCGAAGGGACATTATTGGATGGAAGGCGACAATCCAGAGCACAGACATGATAGTAATGTTTATGGACCGGTGCGTGGATTTTTGGCGGGGGTTTTGAAAAAATGAGAAAAAAATGTGGATTTTTGAAAATTTCAAATTTTTTAAAACTAAATTTTGAAGGTTTTTGAAATTTTATAAAAGCAGCCAAAGATTAGAAAAAATTAAATTTCAAAATAAAATTTTTTTTGAAAATTTTTGAAACAGAAATTTTATAATTTGTTTTTTTTTTTGAAAAAACAATTCTTTTTCTAAAATTTAGCTGTTTCATGATTTTCAAATTTTTTCTCTTCCATTCCAAAATTAATAAATTCTAAAAAATTGAAAGAAAAAATTCAAAAATTATAAAACAGAAAAAAATTCAATTTTTTCAAAAATTCAATTTTTTGAAAATTTTGAAAATAGTTTTTTTGAAAATAAACCTGCACCGAATTTGATGATAATTATTAAAAAAAAACATTTTCAAATTTTTTTGAAAATTTTTTGAAAATGTAAAATTGTAATTTTTAAAAAATCCAAACGCAGCCGACGTCTCACGGGTTTCAAAAACCCAAAAAAAAAAATTTCAGTTTTAAATTTTATTTTTGATTTTTGAAGAGTTTTCAAAAGTATTGTCATGCTCTCAAAAATGGAAAAAAATTTTCGGAAAAAAATTTTTTTAATCGAAAAATTGTGTACAGAAAAAATTGAATCTTTACATATTTTCAATTTTTTTTTTAATTTTGAAAAAAGTATGTTTGAAAATGAACCTGCACTGAAATTAACTTCAAATATATTTCCAATTTTTTTTCAAAAATCTGGTTCAAACTGTAAAAATTTTGATTTTTAAAAATCCAAAAGCAGCCGGCATCTCACGGGTTCGCAAAAATCCAAAATTTTTTTTTTAATAAAAAAAAAATTTTAATTTCCTAAATTCAGACCATTATTGATTTCATCCTTTTATCATCAATTCTTATCACTATTTCCAGGTTCCAATCGCTCTTATCAAAGGCCGTGCCACCCACATCATCTGGCCTCCAAGTCGTTGGCAAGCAATTCGAAATAGTAAATAGAACAAGTTTTAGCGATTTTTAAATTAAAAATATAAAAAAAATCTCTTATCATTTTATCAAAATTGCACTGAACAGGAATGAAAAATTATAGCACTCAAAAAAATTGGTCACAACAGAAAATTTCGGAAAGATGGCACGATGGACTAGAATTGATAAAAAATGATAAGGATGTGTTATCAGTTATCATCATAGTTCTGTAGAGCGTAATCAATGTCTTCATCAGGTTGAACGGTGCCGTTTTCAAGGAGAAGCTGGAGGGACAATAGGCACAGTTGGCGGACCTGACATATTGATAAAGTGATAAGGAAAAAAAATTTGGAAAACTTGATTTAAAATTGATAAAACAAATATTATAGATATCAAATTAAAGAAAAATTTTGAAAATTCATTTTTTGTAAAATAAAAAAAAATTTCAAATTTTTCAAAATTTGAAAAAAAATTTTTTTTTCAAAATTATCAATTTTCTATTCAAAAATTTGTAAAAATCAATATTTGATATGAATTTAGAATTTTTGGAAAAAATGAAAAAACCAAAGTATTTTTTAAAATTTCATTTTTAAAATTTTTTTTTTTCAGTTTTTTTTTCATAAATTCTCTATTTTTTGCCTCTAATGTTTTTTTCTTTTTTCCCATTTTTAGAAAAATCAAAATTTTAAAAAATTGAAATAAAATTTTTTTTTTCAAAAAATTTTCAAATTTCCCGCCCTTCCCTCAATTTCTCCATGGAGCGCACTTACCTCCTTGACATCATGATTGATCATTTCCCTCGAAATCACATGTGCCAAAACCTTCAAATCGTTCTCGTAGAACATTTTCGAGAGAATCGAAGAGCCGAGCTGGATGACGTTTCGGAGGAATTTCAGGCGACGCACTGGAAAAATGAGAGAATGTTGGAAATGCGCTCTATTGATAAAATGGTTTTTTTTTGGATTCATGAGTTTTTGAAAAGGATCGGAGCAGTATGAATGAAATGGAAAATTCAAAATGTTTTTTGGAAAAATTTGAAACAGTACAAATTTTACTATAATTTTCATAGTGGGTCTCGCAACGAAATTGTTTTTTGAAAATAAATTTTTCAGCAGATAGAACAAAAGTACAAAAAATGTAAATTTGGGTCTCGCAACGAAATATGGGAAATTCAAAAAAAAAAGGAAAACAATTTTTTCAACATGTTGAAAAAATTGCAGTTTCAAAAAATTTTCAAGAATTTTTCATTTTTTATTTTTATCATTAATGGTAGTCTATTGTATTGCTATTATATTTGAAAAATTTTCATTTTGGGTCTTATTACGAGAATTTTTAGGAAATGAAAATTTCAAAAACAATTTTTTTAAAAATAGTGTTTTGTACGAATGTAAAAATTGTAAATTTGGGTCTCGCAACGAATTATGTAAAATAAAAGAATATTTTTGAAAAATGAAAAAAAAATTTCAACTGTTTCAAAAAATTTTCAAAAATTTTTATTTTTTAATTTTTATCACTTATGGTAGGAAATTGTATTTGTGTTTTTTCTAAAATTCGATTTCGGGTCTTATGACGAAAATTTTATCAAAAATTGAGAAAATTTTTTTTTCAAAAAATTAAAAAAAAATTTTTTTTTCAACTGTTTCAAAAAATTTTCAAGTATTTTTATTTTCTTATTTTTATCAATTAGGGAAGTAAAGTGTATTTCTGTTATTTTTAAAAATTCCATTTTGTGTTTTATCACGAAAATTTTATCAAAAATCAAAAAAACGTTTTTTCATTTTTTTAAATTGGGTCTCGCCACGATTTTCTCTAAATCCAAAAATGTTCCCCCAACTAACCAGTACACTTTCTATTCAACTCCTGTATCAACACCATTCCAAACTCTGCACAATCATACGGATCATCTCGCATCGGCTCGAAAATCGATGAATTATCGATTTGTTGTTGCTCCAAGAGCCCCGAAAAGTTGGTGCACACTTCCAGAACATCGGATTTATGATAATCAGTGATTTGGTGATAAAGGCGACGGAAGTACTCGGTGTTGAGGTGATCTGAAATGGAATTGGGTCTCGAAGAGAGAATTTCAGATTTTTTGGGGGGAATTTGAAAAATTTGGGTCTCGACACGAAAAAAAATTTTTTTTTTGAAAATTTGAAATTTTCGCTCCGAGACCCAACTTTTCCAATTTTTCAGTGGGAAATTCAAATTTTCGGTGAAAAATGAGTCGAAACAGCCAAAAAATAAGCAAATTTCAGAAATTTGGGTCTCGACACGAAAAAAAATTTTTTTTTGAAAATTTTTGAAAATTTGAATTTTTCGTGGCGGGACCCAAATTTTCCTGTTTTTCAGCGGGAAATTCAAAATTTTTGTAAAAAATAAGCCGAAAAGTGTGAAATTGAGAGAATTTGAAAATTTGGGTCTCGACACGAAAAAAAAAATTCAAGTTTTTTTTCAATTTTATTAACATTTTCTAGTTTAGCATAAAATTCTAGGCTGGTACAACATTTGGCTCTAGTTCAACTTAGCGGACCTTAGAGAAAAAAAAGGATTTTACTCGAAAATAAAGGTCCTTTCACCAAAAAAAGGACCTTAGAAAAATAAAAAGGTCCTTACAGGAAATAACGCCTTCCAAGGATGAAAAACCCTTCACATAGTCATTTTCTTCAGTTTTCATACCGTTTCTTATACTTTTTATTGATTATGAGTGTTCATTGAAAAAGATTACTTCGTAAAAACTGCTCGAAAAAGAATTTGTCATTTTTGGAGAGCAGATTAGTGAAGTACTTTTCTGGCGCTCCAGTATTATTTTGAGAATGTTTCTATGCTACTCGATCAACAGAAAGCATAAGAAACGGTATGAAAACTGAAAAAAATGACTATGTGGAGGGTTTTTCATACCAGCAAGGTGTTATTTCCTGTAAGGACCTTTATATTTTTCTAAGGACCTTTTTATTTTTCTAAGGACCTTTTCATGGTGAAAGGACCTTTATTTTTGGCCAAAGGACCTTTTTTTAGTGAAAGGACCTTTTTATTTATTTTTTTCAAAGGACCTTTTTATTTGCGTAAGGACCTTTATTTTTCACAGGGTCCGCTAAGTTGAACCAGAGCCCAACATTTTTGATGGAATTCGGGTCATTTTGAAAATTTTCATTTTTGGGTCTCGACACGAAAATGTTCAATTTTTGATTTTACTGAATTTCTTCAAGTTGATTGTTTTTTCGCTTAGGAAACCGATTTTTTACTTTTTTCATTTTTTTTTGTTGGATAAATTGATCAATTACAGTTTTTTGAAAATATAACAAAAAAACTAAAAAATTAAAATTTCAAAAAAAGTCCAACTCACCCAACTGTTCCAGTGGAATCGTCGTCTCTGTCGAGTACAGTAACCCTAAAATTTTCAGGGCGGGAATTTGAATTCCATTTGATTTTTGAGTTAAAGGAACGAGAGAAATGACGAGTTGAGTGTCGATTAGCATGGTTTTTACGGGCTCTCCACAGGATTCCATTAGCACTTGAAGGGTTTTAAGAAGATGTTCACGGACTGCGTCGTTTTGGTCCTGAAAGGAAGAAATTGCTGTTAAACGTGTCATTGAATTGGGTCTTGGCACGAAAATCCGAAATTTCGGGTTTTCGTGGCGAGACCCAAAATTCTAAAATTTTCAAAATGACCCAATTCTCGTGAAAAATGTTGTGCCAGCCTAAAGTTTAATGTTGAACTCAAAAATATTAATGAAATTTGCAAAAATCAAAAGTTAAAAGTTTTCGAGCCGAGACCCAAAACTCAAAAAATTCAAAATCATCCAAATCTTATCAAAAATGTTGTATCAGCCTAGAAGTATGTGCTGACCTCAAAAATGATAATGAAATTAGGAAAAATTGGAATTTGAAAACTTTCGTGTCAAGACCCAAAAAATTGATTTGTTTCAAATCGATTCAATTCTCATAAAAAATGTTGTGGCAGCTTAGAATTCTATGCTCAATTCAAAAATAATAATGAAATTAGGAAACAGCGAAATTTCAAAATTTTGGTGTGGTGACCCAAAAAATCAAAGTTTTTCAAAATGACCCAAATCTCACAAAAAATGTTGTACCAGTCTAGAATTTCATGCTGAACTCAAAAATGTGAAGAAAAATAAGAAAAATCAAAAATTGAGAATTTTCATGTCGAGACCCAAAATTTTGAAATTTTCAAAATGGCCCAAATCTTATCAAAAATTTTGTGACAGCTCAGAATTTTATGCTGAACTCAAACAAGTTGATAAAATTTGGAAAAATCCAAAATTGAAAATTTTCGTGTCAAGACCCAAAAAAAATTTTTTTTTTCATTTTGTTTATTTATTTCCCAAAAACACTCTCCCGACCAGAATTTTCTCCTGAATTCAAAAATTTCACTCTCAAGTCCCAAAAAAAAACAATCGCTGCGAGACCCATACCGTCTGAAGGACAATCAACATTTGTGTCATCCACTCCCAATTGTTTTTCGAAACCACTGCGAGTGGAATTTGAGGATCAGTTTTTTTCTGGAAAATAAAATCGATAATCAATAATCATTTCTTATCAGTTTTTATCACTTACGACAATATCACAAAACCCATCAAGAGCCGTACAAATCGCCTCATCGTCTTGTTCAGCAGAGTAGCTCAACTGGAATTAAAAAAAACATTTTTTAAAAATTCAAAAAAAAATGTAAAAATTCCAGAAAAAATTTTCTTATCAATATAGCGTATTTTCATTGATAAAAAATTTATTTTAAATTTCCCCACCTCTTGTTTCTCCAAAAACAAATCGAAAAGTGCTCCAGCGGCAATTTCGAGAACTTTCCGATCATGACACGTCTCCACGTTGACTTTGTATGATTCTGTGTGTTTTTCAAGGGAGATGAACTTTTCGGAGCTGGAAAAATAGGGAAAATTGGGAAAATTGGGTCTCGAGTGGAAAAGTTCCAAATTATCATTATCCCTAACTCATTTGGTATTATTGATTTTTTTTTTCATTTTTGACTAAATTATTGATTTTTTCTAAAATTTTGGGTCTTGAGTGGAAAATAGAGGCTTCTTCTCAATTTTCCAGAAAATTCATAAAATTCAGAAAAAAAATCAATAAATTTGAAAAAATGAGTTTTTCATGAAACTTTAATTTTTTTTCAAATTTTGATTTTTATGATTTTACGAGTTCACTTTTATTAATTTTTTTCTATTTATGCGAAATTATTGATTTTTCCATGAAACTGAAATTTTTGGGTCTTGAGTGGAAAAATTCTTTTTTTTTATTTTCAGATTTTTTCCAGATTTTTCGTCCTCCTATTATCGTTGCAACTCAAAAGTTCATCGGGTAGATTTACGGAGTTGCGGGTCTCGCCACGCGCGAAAGCGAAACGTGCTGCGCCTTTAAAGTACGGTAGTTGCGCAATTTGTCTTTTTCCACTATTTTTCCTCATTTTCCTCATTTTTTACACAAAAAATACTCTTTTTGTGCTTTTTTTGATGTAAAAATAGCGAAAATCGGTTGAAAAACCCAGGAAAAAGAGGAAAAATAGTGGAAAAAAGACAAATTGCGCAACTACCGTACTTTAAAGGCGCAGCACGTTTCGCTTTCGCGCGTGGCGAGATCCGCAACTCCGTAAATCTACCCGATGAACTTTTGAGTTGCAACGATAATATTTACGGCTTTCCATTGAATAGAACTGACAAATCTGAAATTTACTTATTTTTTTAACACTGCAATTTTTTTTAATTTTTTGGGTCTCGACACGAAAATGGGCAATTTTTATTTTGAGCTCTAATTTTTATTTAAAACTCTGTAAATTTGGTTTATTACTCTGAAAATCTGATGAAAAAGCTGAAAATTATAAAATTAGGCCCTAAAAAATAGAAAAACATATTTTCGTGTCGAGACCCAAAAACTTTTTCTCAATTTTTTTTTTCGAAAAAAATTTAAATTTAAAATTCAGCTCTCACTACTCAAAAATTACCATTTTACCTGAAAAAACTAATTTTTGGGTCCCACCACGAATAAAGACTACAGTAACCCAAAAAAAATGTCATTTTCGTTCCAGGACCCAATTAATTTTTTTTTTCAATTTCTGAAAAAAATTAAAAATATCTTTTCCAGGCTCAAAATTCAACAAGGAATTCAAATTTTCAATCAGAATTTTAAAATTTCAAAAATTGATCAAGTTATGATCAAAAATTGAAAAAAAAATTTTTTTTTTTTTTTGAAAATGTTGGGTCCCACCACGAAAAGCCAAAATAATGATTCCGAACCAAAATTTCCCGCTGATTTCAAAAATCTTATCAATTTCTCACTTCAGATGCGGATTCAGGATCTGCAAGACGGCCTGAAGAGCAAAATGGCAATTGCTCAGCGGAGCATCTGTGAGGGCACGGATCGAATCGACGCATTCGGCGACGAGTTTCTCGGCGTCGAAATCCACGTCATACATGGGATCTAGAGGGAAGAAAAAAAATCAATAAATCAATAAAAATGGGAAAATGGGAAAAATCAATAAAAATTGATAAAAATCCAGAAAAAGTTGGGAAAAACTCTCGCTACAACGAATCCTAAAAAATCAAAAAATTTTCAAAAAATCCTAAAATTTGGCAAATTTTATCACGAGTTTTATCAATAAATATTCATAATTCCGGCGTTAGTTTCAATTTTTAAAAGCGAAAAAATCGGGGTCTCGAAGGGAAAATCCGGGGTCTTTCATCGATTTCTCAAGGCAATTCTAGGTAAATACATAGGGAAAGAGGCGATGGGAAAATAGGAAAACACGATTAGATACAGGAAAATCACACAAAAATCTACAAATTTTAGGATTATTTTAGAAGAAAGAAAGGGAAAATTTGGAAAAAAAGAGGGAAAAATCGAGCAGATTGGGGTGAGTTATTATTATGAAATTCGAGTTTTTGAGTTTTTATGGAAAAGGGAAAAATTTAGGGGAAAAAGAGGAATATATTGGGGAAAAATGGAGTATTCTAGAGGGGTTTGGGGATTTTTTTTTGGGAATTTTGAAAAATTGGAAAAAAATCGAAAACTTCTGATTTTTAAAAATTAAAAATCAAAAATTTTCGCGGCAAGACCCATATTTTCAGATTTCTTTTGAATTTTAAAAATCTCGAAAAAATCCGAAAATCATGACGAAAATTTGAAATTTGAAAAAAAATTTCAAATTCCAAAAAATGGGTTGCCACGAAAATCGATTTTTTTTCAAATATTAAAAATTTCTGAATTTTCGTTGCGAGACCTAAATGGTCAAAAATCGCTCGAAATTGGGAATACAATTTTTTCTAAATTTTAAAAATTTAAAAATGGGTCTTGCCACGAAAATCGACTTTTTTCCGAAATTCCCAAATTTCAGAATTTTCGTTGCGAGACCCAAATATCCAAATTTTTTGAAAACTTTGAAAAATAAAAATTTCTCTGATTTTCAAACATGCGAAAAATGGGTCTCACAGCGAAAATTGTGTTTTTTGAAAATTTCCAATTTTTAAAAAAAATTTTCAAAATTCCATAAAACCCAAAAAATCAGGAAAAATCAGAAAACTTGAGTCTCACCACGAAAATCACATTTAAATTTTTTAAAAAATTCCAAAAAAAAACCCAGAACCATCACAAATCACCAAAAATCACTCTGCTCCCGGAACCGGATCAACGCCAAGCCCTGCGAGCATCTGCTGAACAGATTCCATAATCTCCTGATGTTCGCGTTGATTATCAGCCAGGTACTGATCGAGAAGGTCCTCCCAGTCGACGTCGGGAATGTCGACGTCATCGTCATCGTCCAGATTCTGGAAGAGGAAATCGCAGAGACGGGGACGGCGACGCATGTGTGGAGACTCTCCCGGGTCGATGGATCCGTCGGGAAGTTGGTGTTTGTAGAAGCATTTGTTGCCGAATGGACAGTCGCCGCGGGATGATTCCGACTGAAAAAATGGAGAATCAGGAATTGCACATGTTTCTGGTGGATTTTTGAAAAAAAAAATTTTTTAATCTAAATTTAACTTTTTCCATTGCAGGAATGCCTGGAATAAAATCAATAATTTAAAAAAAAAATATCAGAAAAAAAATGTCTGGAAAGGCCTCTGTTTTTTTCGAAATTGGCGGAATTCGGGAAATTTAAAAATTTTTCTTGTGTAAATCTGATTCTGATCTGAAAAAAAAGGATTCTGTTTTTTTAAATCGATTTTTGAAACTGGAATAAGCATACACACGTCAAATTAATTTTTAGTGAAAATTTTTGATATTTTTAAAAAAACTTGAAATTTATTTTTTGGTTAGAAAAATTAGAAATTTTAGAGAAAAGAAATCTAAATTTTTGATGATTTTTTTGAAAACAAAAAATGGAATTATGGGGGTTTTCTGAAAATTAGGAATTTTTTTGATTTTCAATAACGTTATTCTATTTTTTTAAATTGTAATTTTCTGAATCTCAATTAATTTTTAGTGAAATTTTTTTTTTCATTTTTAAAAAAAAATTATTTTTATAATTTTCAAATTCATTTTTTATTTTTTTCACTAAAAAAGAAAATGGTTAGAACCAGTATTTTTTCATATATTTGGAGCAGTATGTATACGACCTAAGCAAATTGCCGACAAAGCGAATTACAAACTCCAGTGATTCATTTTGGGAATTTCATGAAACCGAAAAATTTTGCAAAAATAAAAATTTTTGAACAAAAAAAAAGAATTTGCAATTTTTGTTGATTTTTTGAAAATTCCCCATTGTTATAATTCAAATTTTCAATCAGAGTTTGAAAATTTGAAAAATTGATCAAATAAGAAAAAACTGAAAATGATGGGTCCCACCACGAAAAGCCAAATAATCATTTCAGGACCAAATTTCTCGCTGATTTCTAAAATCTTATCAATTTCTCACTTCAGATGCATAGATTTTTGTAACTATATGTTTACGGACTAGCAAATTGCAAAATTCAGTGATTCATTTTGGGAATTTCGTGAAACAGAAAATTTTTTAAAAAATAACAATTTTTGAACAAAAAAAAAGAGGGGTTTGCAATTTTTATCAATTTTGTGAAATTTGCAGAAATCAGTAAGTTTAAAAAATATTTTTAAATTGAAAAAAAAATTAACGAAAAAGGAAAATTTTTGAAAAACTCTAGAAAAAAAAATAGAAAATAACATTTTTGAATTTGTATTTTAAAAAATTCGCCTCTTTTTTATTGTTTGATATTCGCAAATTGTGAAAATTGTGAAATTTTTTTTTAAATTCCAGAATTGAATTTTAATTTTTGAAAAATCCAAAAAAGGAAATCCAGTCTTAAAATCGCAGAAATGGATTTTCACTAATTTTTTTCATAAATTCCAAAAAAAGCTCACCATGTAGTACTTGCAGACCTTATCCTTCATGTTCTCCTTGTACATTTGTATCAACAACGTCTTCTCCTCGCCCTTTTCCACCCAAAACATCGAAGGAATCACGTAATCCGAGTGCTGCCGACACTCTGGACACGATCGGACCGTCTTTGTCGCCAGTTCCATCGATTCCTGGTCACGAGACCTCCACTGGCGGATGCAGTCCAGGCAAAAGCAGTGCTGACAGCCGTTTAGGATGCCGAATCGAAGGTTTTTCTCCATGATGTTCTCCATGCAGATGCCGCACGTCTTGTCCTCCGTCTTCTGGAGCATGAAGGCTCGTTCCATTTCACGGGAGTGCAGTTCCAGGCATTCCTGAAGAAAAAAAAATAAAATTTGGATTTTTTTGGGAAATTTAAAAAAATAGAAACAAAAAATACTTTGGTTTTCTTTTTAAAATGAGGAATGAAAAAAAATTTTTTTTTGAGAAATTTGAGTTTGAAAAAGATAAAATCAAGGAATTTTCAAAAAATTTCCATTTTTTCTTAAAATTTTTCTGAAATCTTTTTGAAAAAATTTTTATTATGAAATAATGTTTTTTTGGGAAATTGAAAAATAGAATTGAAAAAATTAAAATTGCAAAGAAAAAAACATTTTTTTCAATTTTTTGTTTTTTTGAGAAAATTGAGCTTGAAAAATGTTTGAAAACTGTTTTTAAAATTTTCAAAAATTAACTGCCATTTTTTCTTTGAATTTTTGAGATTTTTTTGGAATTTTTTGAAAAAAGAAAATAAATTATTACCAAAATCTTCATTTTCCGAATTTGAAAAATGAAACGAATCTTGAATTTTTCAATTTTTCAAAATTTCATGAAAAATAATTGTTATTTTTTGATAAATTGTGGAATAAATTCGAAAAAATTGAATTTTTTATTGAATGAAAAAAACTGATTTTTTGTTGTGTGAAAAACCCTCATTTTTGAAAAATTTGTTTTTAAAAATTAATTTTGAAGTTTTGAAACAGGAAATTTTTTTAAATTTTTAAATCAGAATTTCTTTTTCATTTTTCAAGAATAAAATCAATCGAGGCACAATATTGGCTAGATTTTCATCAAAAATTCAAAAAAATAATTTGAAACCGAAAACCACTAACCAACTGATGCTGTTTTTTCTTCTGCTCGCTGAACGGATGAAGACTCCATTGATTGCACATATCACAGTGATTACCGTGAGCAAACGGGCAGTCAGTGTCCTTCCGGTGGCACTCTCCGTTCTTTTCGTAGTACGGACAGATGAATAGAGTCTCGAGATGGGAGGAAGACGAAGAAGAGGGTTCGGTGGACGAGGAGGAGGAAGCAGCCGAGGCGTATGATACTGGACGAGCTGCAAAAAGCCAATTTTTAAAAATACTTCAAAATAAAAAAGAAATTTTTATTGAAGTGATTAGATTACTGGAAAATTGATAAAATTTGATAAAAATTGGAAATATTGATTTTTAAATTTTTTTTTCAAAGCATACAAATTTAGGAAAATAATTTTTTATTTAGGTGATTGCTGGAAATTTGATAAAATCTGGAAACATTGATTTTTCTCGTTTTTTGGCTCTAGCGAACAAATGGAAAATTAATTTTTGTAAAAAAAATGAATTTTCATAATTTTTTTGGAACAGGATTTAAAAAGAATAAATTTTTTTAATTTTCAAAATTCAGGCATTTTTCGAAAGAATAATTGATGAACTGTGGAAAAATAAATTTTAAAAATATTTTGAAACATTAATTTATAATTTTTTGAATTAATAATTAATTTTTTTTTATTTTTTAAAAAATGGGAATTTCAGATTTTCCAGATTTTTCACATTCCTTAAAAAATTCACTTGTTTTGAAATTTAATTTTACAAAAATTTGATTCTGAATTTGAATTTTGAATTTTTCGTAAATCGCTGTTTTTCTCTTTTCCCGATCTATCGAATTATCTTTTTTTTTTAATTTTTTTCAGAAAATTTGGAAACAGATTTTTTAAATTTCCAATTTCCAATTTTTCCACAAACCTTTCGCTTTCATCTTCCAACTCGGTATGAACTCCACAGCCTGGGTATTCAGGCCAGGCTGGGCCAATTGAACGGGCCGGACTTTATGGGTGACAACGGTCGGAAGGGGTGGTGGAGGGACGGAGAATGAAGGAGTTGGCACTTCGTTCCGAGGTCTCGTGTGCAGAAAACGACAGGATTGACCGTAGGAACATCTGGAACAAATTTAGGAATTTTTGGGATTTTTGGAAATCAGAAAATTTCAAAAAACCAGAAACGGGGTAAATTTTTGAGATTTTTGAATTTTTCACACAATTTTCTCGTTTTTAATTGATTTTTCTGGGATTTTGGTGATTTTTCTCGGGTTTCCCAAATTATTACAGTTTTTTGAATTTATTTTTTGAAAAAAAAACTAAAATTTGCACTTTTCTGTGAAAAATTTCGTTTTCCATCGATTTTTTTCAATTAGTTTTAGGAAAACATTATTTTCTTGTTATTTTTGAGTTAAATTTGATTTTTCCCACACTTTTAGCCTGGAGTTTTATTGATTTTTGAGTAAAAACCAATAATTTCTGAAAATTCGCTTTTTTTGGCCGAAAATCTCAATTTTCCTCGATTTCCACTCATTTTTCTCAATTTTCCTGTCAAAACTCACTTCCCAGCCAGATTGAAATGACAAATATTCTCATTTCGCTTCGAAACATCATGAAGAAACCTGGAAATCCCGATTTTTCTAATTTTCAATGACAAAATTCCGCCTACGTGCACGAGTTTCCCTTGGCGCAGATTCCGTTGGCAAAGTAGCGACACGGTTCTTGGTTGCTTCGTCGCATTGAAAATGTGCTGAAAAACTGAAAAAATTGACATAGAAAACATGAAAAACGAAGGAAAATAGCTGATGAAGTGTGGGAAAAATGAGGAAAAATGTCGAAATTCCGATAAATTCTCAGTGGAGCGCGTTTGCATTATGGAGTAGAGCAAGCGGTTTTCGACGGTTTCCGCAGGGTTTCCGCGCGGAAAGATGCGGATTTTTCAGACTTTTAGGTTGGAAATCGAAGGAACAAGGTGTCAGGTATCTTTTTACCAAAAAAATTTGCAAAAATCCATCAAAAATAAGGCAAAAAATGCGAAATTCTAAAAAATCACAAGAAAAGCCAAAAAAAAAGTTTTTTTTATTCTGTAAAAACAGAATTTCTCAATTTTTTCAAAGAAAACAGCTAAAAAATAGAAAAATAAATGCGTTTATTAGAATCCATTAAAAATTGAAAAATGACGAAACTTCACAAGAAAAATCGGAAAAATTCGGGGAATTTATACAATTTTTCGAGAAATTTTTAGTTTTTGCCAATTTTTTCAAAAATGGATTTGGAGAATATTACAAAGTTATTATCAGAGAGAAAAATGAGAAATTGATTATTACAAAAAAAAAAAAAAATTTCCAAAAAATCAATAATTAAAATTTTTGGCGAATCCGCTCTTGACAGCATTCTCAAATCCGCACAGCTGATAATAGTTATCAGAATTGAGGTAGTAGTGCCAGAAACACATTTCGTGCTTATCATCACTCTTATCACCGACGTTATTCGCGTTCTTGGCCTCTCGCAGCTTGTCTAAGTCGTCTCCGAAGCCGTCGTCGCCGATCCAAACGGTCTGGATGTGGATTTCCGGGTAGGCGGCGAAGAATTTCTGGGGTTTCGGTTCGGACGGGGATGGGATAGTGCTCCAGAATTCGATTTCGTCAAGCTTGATTTCGAAGTCGGAGACGAGGCTGATAAGGAAGATTGTAACGGCGAAGATGAAGATGTAGATGGCGATGGTGGTGAACTGGAATGGAAATAATGGTGTTTTAAAGATTTTAAAAATTTAAATTTTGAATTGGACTTCAGGAAATGTATTACATCTGAAGTTTGCATTCAAAATTAAAAAAAAAAAAACTAAAAACAATTTTTTTTTTTGAAACTGAAAAAAATTGAAAATTTCCTGATTTTTGCAAAAAATTTTATATTTTCAAATAATTGGGTCTCGAAACGAAAATGAATGGTATTTTTTGTATTTTCATTGCATTTCGTAATTTGCATTCAAATTTTCAAATTCCCGCGCATGATATCTCGCAGCGAAAACTACAGTAAGATTTGCATGTTTCGTGTAAATTGTGGTTAGAAAACACGGAAAATGCGTTATTCCATTGGTCAAAATTCCCTGAAAAATACAAATCTTACTGTAGTTTTCGCTGTGAGATATCGAGCGCGTCAATTTGAATTTTTGAATGCGAGATAAAGTTTCGTCGCGAGACCCAATTTTTGAAAATTAAAAAAAATTAGCAAATATTTTTTTTAGTTTCAAAAAAAAAATTTTAAAAATTTTCTAGAAAAATCAATACAAGACCCGATTTTTTTCCAATTTTTCAAAAATCCATGAGACCCCGCCAAAAAGATTTTCAGAATTTTTTTTCAGTTTCAGAAAAAAATTAGTTTTTCAAAAAATCTGAAACTTTTAATTTCTTGTTGATCCATTAAATTTCGTTTCGAGACCCAATTTTTGTAAAAAATGTGATAAAAATCAATAAATATTTTGTTCCGAAATTTACAATAAACTGGCTCCTCATTTTCCCTTCAAGACCCAAAAATAAAAAATTCAGTTTTCTAAAAAAATAAGAAAATTTTTTCTAATAATATTCTAAATTTTTTTTACATCTCATTTATGTACATACGGTACTTATTTATTTTCCCTTCAGGACCCAAAATTCAAAAAAATAAAAACATACATTTTTCTACCGTTTTTAGGTGTTTTTCAATGAATTTTCAAATATTTCCACTTTTTTTTTCAAAATTCCCTCCAACTCACCAGATATCTGACCATTTTCGCCGTCTTGTTAATCCGATCCACGCGTAGATCATGGGCTACTCTTTTTTCAGTCTCAATTCTTTTCTTCTCATTGGCATCATCCAGGTCTTTTTGATTGAATTGACCATGTGGACATAGTTCAGTGCCGTCGTCGAGGAAGATAGTCTTCGAGCAGTTCGAGAATCCGCATTTGGCCGTACGACGATCCTGAAATTGGGGGAAATTGGGAAAAATGGGTCTCGGAACGAAAATAAAATTTGTTTCACCGGTGTCGTGGATTGGTATTACAGTAGGACCATCGATTTTTCAAGATTTTTGAAACAGTAAAAATTGTAAAAATTTTGAATATTATTAGAAAAGATTTTCACTTTTTTTTAGAAAACTGAATTTTTCAGGAATTTTGGGTCCTGAAGGGAAAGTGAGGAGTGTTATTGATTTTTAACAAATTATTTGGCACGATTTTTACAAAAATCGGGTCTCAGAACGAAATTTTATGAATGGATTACTTCAACATAGGTCTCAACGGAAGATTGAAAATTTCAGATTTTTTGAAAAAAATATTTTTTTCTGAAACTGAAAAAATTTTCTGGAGATTTTTTTGACGGGATTTCATGAACTTTTGAAAAAACGAATTACTGTATGTACTTTTCTAACTCTTGCAAATTTCTTTAAATTAAAAAAAAAACTGAATCTCGCGACGAAAATGAACAACTGGAGCATCCCAAAACTCCATCTGGCATTCAAAAATTCAAATTGGCGTTCACGATATCGCGAAAATGAAATTTGTTTCACAATTTGGTCGTGGATTGGTATTTCAGTAGTGATATCGATTTTTAAAAATTTTGAAAAAGTAATAAATATTTTTTTTAAAAACGCTTCGAGATGAAAATTGAAATTTCAAAAAAAAATAAATTTAAAAAATTTAAAAAAAAATCATTTTTTACCGTTTTTTTAGTGTAAAAATTCAAATGTCATAAATAATAAATTTTTCAAAAAAAAAGGTTGAAATAAGAATTATTTCTATTGATAAATGATTGCAGCTAATAAACGATTACTATTTCTCATAAACTCTCAATTTTTATGAAATTTTGAAATGGTGAAAAAATTTTTTTAATTACAAAAAATGAAATTTCAAAACTCCAAAAATCTGGCGGTATTTTTGAAAAATATTTTTTCTTTTTGTTTGGGTCTCACAGCGAGAATAAAAATAACCCAGTGTTTTCAGTACCTCAGTATTGCTCCATAATTTTCAAAAAAAAAAAAAAATCAAAAATTTTTGAAACAGAAAAAAAGTTATTTTCTCTCAATTTTTTATCTCCAAACTGAAAAAAAATTTTTTTGGGTCTCGCAACGAAAATATAAATTACCTGGTTCTATCAGTACTTGCTCCATAAATTTCGAAATTTTTGAAAATTTTTAAAAAAGTGCAAACTAACGCGATTCAAGTAGGTCTCCCAAATGCCAGACTCATGTCTCTCGTAGTAGTCGAACGCTTTTTTCTTCTCTTTTCCATCCATAAACAGCCCAGACGGACAGATCTTTCCAATGGGTTCTTGGCATTCCGGGCATCCTTTTCCGACGGTTTTCTTGGAATTCTTGGATTTTGGCGGGACGGATTCTTGGGATTTTTTCTCGGCGCACCGGTAACACATCGGGTGGGAACAGGAGGTGGTCAGACCGAACCAGTGGCCCTGGAAAAAATTGGAATTTAAAATCAATAAAAACCAATTTTGAAAAAATTGCATTATGAAATTCGAGCCAAATTTTGGGAATTTTTGTAAATAAAATTTTTGAATTAAAATTTTTTTTACAGTTTCAATGTTCGATCTTATCCCAAATTTCAAATTCAAAATAATCATAACGTTTCAGGACCCAAAAAAAACGTTTTTTCAGTTTCAAAATTTTATTGTAATTCAAATTTTTTATTCAAAGATAATCATAACGTTTCAGTTTTTCAAAAAAAATTTGTTGAGCTTTCAAAAATCAATTTTAAAAAATTGAAACTGTTTTTTCACAAAATTAATTTTTTTTAAATTAAAAATTTTTTTTAGAAATTTGTTTGTTTGTGAAATTTTTTAATTTTTTTGAAGTTTCAGAAATTTTTCATTGCTCACCGATTCAACAATTTTCACATTGCACAACACACAGATCATCGCCAATTGGAGCTGGGTTTCCAGAAGTTGCTTGCGGACAGCTGGGCTCTGATAAAAAAATCAATAATCGAAAAAATATTTCCGATAATCACAAATATTAGTGAATTAAAATATATTTGATTTTAAAACAATTTGATTGTGAAACTGGAAAAAAATCAAAAAAAAATTTTTTTTTTTGAATTTCGAATTTCAGAATTTAATTTTCAGAGCTTCAAAAATCAATGAAAATTTTTTTCAAAATTTTGAAACTGATAAAAAATCCAGTTTTCCCCTTATCACTCACATCTTTTTCGTCATGGGAGTACCGGCAACTCTTGCCGAATTTGCACCGGCCCTTGGCATAATAGCCACAGTAAGACGGTCCGGAGGACATGGGAAGACTCGATAAGTTGTACTGAAAAATTGAATTTTTAAAAAAATAATTTAAAAAAGAAAAAAGTAGAAAAGTCAGGAAAAAGAGAAGCAAAGCAAAAAATGGCAGTCAGGCAAAAAATGGGAAAGGAAATTTTTAAAAAAATGAGGAAAAATAAAGAGAAAGTGAAGAAATATTTGAATTGACCACTTTTTATACAAGATCCTTGTGTGGGTGGATTTGAGGAATTTAATAAAATTTTTACTATAGAAAATATGAAAAATTTCATTTTGAAAATTGAAAAAATGGAATCTGGAAATTTCGCAATTGGGAGAATAAATTTTTTTAAATTAAAAATATATAGGAATTTCAGTAGATTTATGGGTTACTGCTGGATTACGGTTTTTTTCGGAACGGGTTATTGGAATCAATTTTTTAAAAAATAAAAATTATAGAAATTTTGAAATCGCAAAAAATTATTTTTTTTCCAAATTTTTATCAATGTTTTTTTCAAATTAAAAAAAAATTATCGTGAGATTACTGTACCTAATTTGACCCCTCAAAAATTTTCAAAAATTGAAAAATTAAACATCTTGTGGTTCATTGAAATCAATTTTTCAGAATAAAAATTATAGAAATTTTGGAACCGATATACTGAATTCTAAATATATACTGTACCTAATTTGATCCTCAGTTATTTATTCGAAGATTCTAAAAAGTTTTTTTTTTAAATTCAAATTCCAAAATTTTCAGAGATTCAAAAGTCAATAACATTTAACAAAAAAAATTTGAAACTGACATGTCGGACTGCTTAGGCCGCAATCCGGAAATGACTTGAGACCTGGTTCATTTGAAAGAGAATCATCGACTTCCTATAGTGAACTGGACTCAGATTTTGCCAAGAAGTCCTTATTTTGGCTCACGGAGCCATCAAAGTGTCCAGTCAGTACTAATTTTGGTCATTGTCTCCAGTACTCATTTTTTCCGCGTGAAAAATAGATTTTTCAGTGCTAATTTCTACTGGATTTTAGTGCTAGCTGGGACTTTGATGGCTCCGTGAGCCAAAATAAGTCCTTCTTGGCAAAATCTGAGTCCAGTTCACTATAGGAAGTCGATGATTCTCTTTCGAATGAACCAGGTCCCGAATCATTTCCGGATTGCGGCCTAAGCAGTTCGACATGTGATAAAAAATTAAATATTTTTCCCTTTATCGCTCACATCTTTCTCGTCATGAGAATATCGGCAACTCTTGCCGAATTTGCACCGGCCCTTGGCATAATAGCCACAGTAAGACGGTCCGGAAGACATGGGAAGACTCGATAAGTTGTCCTGAAAAATGGAATTTAAAAAATAATTTGAAAAAAAAGGAAAAAATAGAGAAAAATCAGGAAAAAAAGGGAAGCAAGGCAAAAAAATGAAATTTTAAAAAAATTTTAAAAAATGAGGAAAAACGAAGAGAAAGTGAAGAAATATTTGAATTGGTCTCTTTTTATACAGGATCCTGTGGGTGGATTTGAGGAATTTAATAAAATTTTTAATTAAAAAAAAAGAAAAATTTCATTTTGAAAATTGAAAAAATGGCATCTGGAAATTTCGCAATTGAGAAAGTGCCATTTTTTTTAAATAAAAAATTTCTTGAATTTTTTGAAATAAAAATTATAGAAATTTTGAAATCGCAAAAAATTTTACAATTTTTCAAAAATTTTTTCAATTTTTTTTAGGATTTCTGTGAGATTACTGAAAAAATATAATTTTAAAAATATAATTTGGAGCTCATTGAAATCTAATTTTTTGAAATAAAAATTTTTGAAATTTTTGAAATTGCAAAAAAATTTCGAAATCAAAAAAATTTTTTTAATTTTTTTAGGATTACTGTAAGATTACTGTGCCTAATTTGACCCCAATTATTTCAAAAAAAAATTTAAAAAATTTGCATAATAATTCTAAAATTCAAATTTTCAATGTTTGAGTTACTGTAAGGCTACTGTACCTCAAAAATCAATATTTTTTTTTTTTAATTGGAAAAAATGATTTTTTTTTCTCCTTAAAATGTCAATATTCCCCTTTTTTTCCAATTTCCTTTCCAATCCCTAATTTGAATAAAACAGAAGACAATCTGTCCGTTTTTCTCGCCCTTCCTCCCCAATTTTCAATCCATCTTTCTCCAATTTGGTGAGATTCTCATCACTCTTTTTCGGGAGAAAACTGACCACTCATTTACATTTTTTAAAAAATTGGGATTTAGGGGAAAAAAAGAATAAAAATTTGTAAAAAATCGGTAAAAAAAAATTTTCAAAAAATTTACAATTTCAAAAAAAAAATTTTTTTTGAAAATTAAATTTTTTTTCTTTAATTTTTCTAGTAAGCAAACTTTCATCGATTTAACAAATATTTGAATAAATTTGGTGAATTTCTCATTTATTGATTTTTCAAAATTAAAAAAAAAAATTTGAAAAATTTTTTTTTTCAGTTTCAGAAAAAAATTTCCAGAATTTTTTCAATTATTCCTCAATATTATTCCTTCAATTTCATGTTGATTTTTCAAATTTAAAAATATCAAAATTACCCTAAAAAACCCAAAAAAAACCACAAAAATCACCTAAAACTTTTCGATTGGCTCTCAAAATGGGTGGGATTGTGTATGTGTACTTGCACTTTGTGACATGTGACAAATGTAGGTCATACAAAAGTGCATTTTTGACTTTTCTTTTTTTTTTTGTTATGGATTTAAAAAAATTTTGAAAAAATTTGAAATTTTTAAAAAGTTTGTAGGATGTATTTCACAAGGGAATTTTTTTAGGTGACCGGTTGAGAATTTCTTGAAACTTGGCATACGTGTTCTTGAGGTTATTTGAAGCAACTCTTCAGTTGAAAAA
>LR539058.1:919623-946722 GCA_900536315.3 Caenorhabditis becei | reverse complement strand
TCTGAAACTGCAAAAAATTTTTTTTTTAATTTTGTCATTTTTTTCTTTATTTAAAAAAAAAACTTTTTTTCAAAACCCTCTGAACAAATTAAAAATTATTCCGTTTATCAAAAAAAAATTTTTGGAAAAGCTGAAACTGCCCAAAAACTTTTGCCTTTTTTTCCTATCTCCAATTAATTTTTTCTTATTCTAAAAATATCCAAATTTTCCCAAAACCCGCTGGAAAAAATCCAAATTAATCTATTTTATCAAAAAAAATTTTTTTTTTTTTGAAAATTTGAAACTGCCAGAAAATAAATGATAGTTGGGAATTTTGAAACCAAAGGAAACCAGGAAAAACCCAAAAAATCCCATGAAAAGCAAAATACAACAGAATAAAAAATTATAAACTTGAAGAGGATCCAATGCAGACACAGCTGTGGTCCAACTGCTACAGTACCCGTTTCCCGGAATCGCTTCGGGAGCCTATCCAATCAGAAGGCGATAAGAAAAAGAGATTTCGAAACATTCTTACATGTCTGCGTCTCTCGGGTTCACACACTCTCTCGTCCCTCCCTCTCTTTGGTTTTTTTGGGAAAACAGTGCGAAGAGGGAAAAGAAGAAGAAGCGGTGAAGGGGTGAGAGAGTGTGTGCAGAGGAAGAGAGTCCGGATCGTGCCAGGGACCCCGGTGCTATTGATTGATAAGGATTTGGAAACTTCTGGAAAAAAAAAATTAAAAATTGAAATTTTTAGGTACAGTAATTCCTACAGTAATCCTACAACAGTTGTCCTGATTTTCTGGGAAAAAAGGGGAAATTCCTTGATTTTTAAAAAAATTTTGTGATTTTTTTGCAGATTTTTGGTTTTTATTTTTCAGGTACAGTAATCCCTACAGTAACCCTACAACAATGCCAAAAATACCTGGAAAAATTGGAGAAAAATCGGAAAATTTCTGTTTTTTTTTTGAATTTTAAAATTTTTGTTTTGATTTTTTTCAGATTTTTTAAATTTTAGCTAGACGTATGTACGTATGAAAAAATGAAAAAAAATGAGACAAAAATTTTTAATTGAAAAAAAATAGTGGCCTGATTTTCAAATGCAAAAAGTTCTGAAAATCAAGAAAAATCGAAAATTTTTCGGTTTGGAAAACTTGGAAAATTATTTTTAGGTACAGTAATCCCTACAGTAATCCTACAATAATTATCCTGATTTTCTGGAAAAAATCTGGAAAGGTCAATTTTTTTTTCGAATTTTCGAAAATTCTCTGATTTTTTGCAGATTATTTTTTATTCCAGCTAGAAAAATGTTTAACTGAAAAAAAATCAAATTTTTTTTTTAATTGGAAGACTTGAAAAAAAAGTTATTTGTTCGAAATGGCAAATTATTGCGAGATTAATTTTATTTAGAATTCCAAAAAATTTTTGAATTTTTTGAAACGGTAATTTTTTTCATTTTTTTTTTTCAAATTTTCAAAATTGATAAAAAAAATTTAGTTGAAATTGTGAAATTGAGGATAATTCTTTTGGTACAGTACCCCTAAAACTAGGCACAAATTAGTTCATTTTTTACGAAAAATAGGTTGGAAGTTTTTTTTTTCTAATTTTTTAGCCAAAACAACGGAGATAGAAGCGATTTTATTTCAAAAATCACAAAATTATCAACAATTTTTTGAAACATTTTTTTTCTGGAATTCTTGAAGAGTTGAATCATTCAAAATTTTTTTAAAAGTACAGTAATCTTACAGTAAGCCCTATGAAATTTTTTTTCAGGAATTTCGGTTCAGCAGGAGAGAAAGAAGCGATATGTAATGATAAAATTGAAAATTTGGAAATTTTTGAATTTTTTGTGAAACTGAAATTTTTTTTGATCTAGAAAAATTGAGATTTTTTTTTTTTGAAAATTAGACATTTTTTCATATTTTACCAAAACATATCCTTCTCATTACTGAACATTTAGATTTTTAAAATTCTAAAACAAATTGTAGATTTTGGAAAAAAAAACTTTCAGCTGTTCTGGAGGATTATTGGAAAAATAAAATTTTGAAATTAAAAAATTTTTTGAAACTGTAATTAAAAAAAAAATTATTAGAATTTTCTGAAAATAGAGGAAACAAATTTCGAGAACCATATTCGTATTTATCAATTTTTATTTCAAAAAAAAAATTAAAAACATTGTTGGAAAATGTAAACTGTGAAGAAAAATAAAATTGGAAACAAATTATTTTTTTTGTATTTTTAAAAAATTGAAAAATTTCAAGTTTCATCTTATAATCATTTATGTATCCTTCGCTTCCTAAAATTTCTGAAAAATTGGATTACTGTAGCTTCCCCCGATCCCTTGTTTCCCCATTTCCTTTACTTTTTCTTTGGGATAATCGGACGGTCCATTGGATATTATACCAGTGCAAACATGTCTGCGTCTCTCGGATTCCAATGCTCTCTCGCTACGAGAGAGCATGGGAGACAGGAGACGCAGAGAGAGTTGTAGAAGCTGAAGAGTGTTTGGAGAAGTGGAATAACAATGGGATTATGATGGTCCCGAGTGGAAAAAGACAAAGTTTTTTTATTGATTGATTAGGTGATTAGTAATCACTGATTACTGTAATTGATTTCTTTTTGTGGTGGTCAGTAATGTTTATTTTCAAATTTCTGAAATTTCATGAATTTTTTTTAGAAACAGAAATGAAGTCTTTCATTAGCTAAAAATCTGAAAATTTTAAATTAAAAAAAAACCAACTTCCAATGCTATAGGAATAATGCTCTTTCCAAAATTCAAAAATTAAAAAAAATTTGAAACAAAAAAAATGTTTTTTTTTTTGGAAATTTGATTATTGTAGTTTTCGTTCCGTTCAGCAGCTTCACAAATTTATTTGGTTTTTTTCTGAAATTTTTGAAGCAAAAAACAATTTTTTTTTCAAAAATTCATCAAAATTTCAAATTGGCTTGAAAAACGAGAAAATATTCCTCATCACTGAAAATCGAAATTTGAGAAATTTCAAATTTTTTTGAAATCTGAATGTGATTTTTTTGTACAACCTTCTCAGGATTACTGTAACTATCAAAATTTGTTGAAAAATAACATTTCTGAAACATCAAAAAAATTCAATTCTCGAAAATAATGAAAATTTCAAATTTTTCACAAATTTTTTACAGTTTAAAAATATTTTTGAATCTCGAAATTGCCGCTCGCATTCAAAATTTCAAATTGGCGCGCACGATATCTCGCAGCAAAAACTACAGTAAGACGTGCATTTTTCGTGTAAATTCAGGACTTTTGGACTTTTTTCTAGACTTTTTCCAGAATTTTCCCCACTTTCCTCATTTTTCCCTCATTTTTTCCTATAGAAACCAGTCCCATTTTCTCCAATTCTTCCCATAATCTCTTTCCCAAATCTTCACTAATTTTCCATTCGAGACCCTCCTTTTACATAATTTACGATTACATTCGCATTTATCCGTTCGTTCTTGTGAGAACATCCCCAAGATTTCGGCAAAGAGATAACCAATTATATCTGCCATAATTCCACTGGTTTTCACACATTTTTGATTAGAAAATTTAGAAAAATTAGGTGAAATAATGGTAAAAATGAGAAAAGTGAAAGTTGTCAATAGAGCGCATTTTCTGATTTTACAAAAAAATGTTTTTGGAATTTTTGAAAAATTAAAAAAAAATTTTTTTACAGTTTCAAAATTTTATCGAATTTCTCAAAGAAACTGTGGTTTTTCAATCTGTATGATGTTTGAGTTTCAAAAAAATTTCTCAATGGAGCGCACTTTCATTTTTCAAAAATTGTGATTTTTGTGGATTTTTTGAAAAATGTTTGAAAATTTGAAAAAAAAATTACAGTTTCAAAAAATCTAGAATTTTTCCAAAAACTTGGGTTTTTCAATAATCGTGGGACTTCTGTTTCCAGAATTGGTTTTCTCAATAGAGCGCATTTTCATTATAGCAAAAATTGTTTTTTTTTTCAAAAACTTGTGTTATTTCTCCTTTTTTTTTGGCATTTTTTCTAAAAACTTTCAAAAAAAAAAGTAAAATTCACAGTCTCAAATTTTTTGAATAACTTATTTGGGATTTTCTCACTAGAGCGCATATGCATTTCCGATTTTTATTTGATTTTCAAAAATTGGAATTTTTATTATTTTTACATGATTTTTCTGCTATTTTTTAAAAACAAAATTTTGAAAAAATTGAAAAAAAATTTTTTTCACTGTTTCAAAATTTTTCAAAAAATTGCAAAATTTTTTATCGTGATTCCGAACGTTCTTCGCCCTAAAAAATTATTTAAAAATTAAAAATTTCAAAAAATTTCCTAAATCCATCAATCATTCCAATTTCCCTTCGAGACCCAAATCCTTTCCCTTCCCATTTCATAATTTCAATTTCTCCCCACCGGAACATGTGTACCAAATAGCAACTGAACCGTCTGACAGGTTAATGACGAATGAAATATAGACATGGAAAGGGGGAAGAGGAGGTAATTATAATTATGTTGCCATTTTTAGAGAAACCAGGTGGGCGATGGATTACTGTAGTTTGGATGGGTTACTGTAGGTAGAAAAAAAATCAAAAATTGAAAAATTGGATGGGTTACTGTAGCCAAAAAATCGATTTTTCAATTTTTAGAAAATTTTTTTAAATTTTTTTTGCTGGAATTTTCATGGGTTACTGTAGTTCTAAAACTGATTTTTCAATTTTTTTCTTGAATTTTTTTGGGGGGTTTCTAAATCATTTGAAACTTTTCTGGAATATTTGAACTTAAAAAAAATTTTTTTTAGAAATAAAATTGTTTTTTTTTTAAATTGCTAAACCTGATTTCTGAAGGATTTTAGTAAATTTTCTGATTTTTCCTGATTTTTAAATTTCACATTTTTTTCCCTGAAAATTCCAGAGTTTTCCTAGGGTTTTCACAGATTTTTAGAATTTTTTGGAATAAAAAAAAATTTAAAAGTTAAAAATTTTAAAATTATGGGTTACTGTAACACAAATCAATTTTTCAATTTTTTCAATTTTTTTTTGAAATTCCACTTATTTATTCTTTGTTATTTTTCGTATTTTTCGTAATTTTTGCCATTTTTCATGTTTTTTCAATCTACCGTACCCCTTTCCCTCATTTCCCCAATTTTCGCTTCGAGACCCAAATGAAAACCTTGACCTCCCTCCCTCTTCCCCGCACCACCTGTTACCCAATATTCCAATTTTACAACTCACAAAATCGTTTTATTACTCATAGAGACGCAGAGAAAAAAACGGACAAAAGTACAGATTTCTATCATTTTCTCGTTTTTTCCAATCCTGGTTTATGGCTCTTTGTTCCTTTTTTTTTGGGGGTTAAAAAAAAGGAAAAAAAAAGGATTTCTGTTTCAAAAATTTCAGATTTTTACTTTTTTGTGAGAGTTTTCAATTGGTGTTGCTCAAAATAAATTTTTGAGAAATTGAAAAAAAAATGAAAATTTTGAAAACCATGGTGAATATTACCAATTTTTTCAAAATTTAAAATTTTCACATTTTCAAAATTTTTTTGAATTTCCTTTTTTTAAAATTGATTCAGTGTTTGATCGAATATCATTTCTGGTTTTATTAAATTTCAAAAAATTTAAATTTCTAGAAATAAAATTTTCTCTTTGAAAAAATCCATTGAAAATTCAGATTTTCAAAAATGTTTCCTTTTTTTTTTTTAAATTTTTCAAATATTCAAATTTTATTTTGAAATTTTCTAGAATTCTCAGGATTTCTAGAGTATTCTAGACTTTTTTGGGAATATCTGAAAATTTCTGTAATTTTTTATAAATTTTTGAAAAATCGCTGCAACTAATTTTCAAGGGTTTCGATGAATTTTTATATTTTTTTCGATTTGTCGATTTTTCAAATTTTCAATTTTTTTTTGTAAGTTTTCTAGAATTCTAAAGATTTCCAGGGTATTTTAGACCTTTTTAGAAGTTTATGGAATTTTCTGGAATTTTTTCTAATTTAAAAAAAATTTTGAAAAATCACTGAAACTGATTTTTAGGAAATTTTCGATGAATTTTCAGATTTTTTCCTTTTTTAAAAAATTATCATATTTTACAAAATTTTACAAAATTTTCAATAGTGTTTCCTTCAAAACTGTTTTTGTTTTTCTAGATTTTTCGCAAAAAATTATGAATATTTCAATTTCACAAAATCTCCAATTTTCAAAAAAAAATCCTTGTTTCTGAAATTTCAGAAATTTTTTTCTGAAATTTTTTATTTTGATCGAACTGTGTTCTTTTGATACTTTGATGTTCTCTATTTTAAATCGAATTTTTTTTTCAAACTTTCCTTTAAAAATCTGGAAAAAATTACAAAAATTGCGAAATCCTCCCCATCTCCCCACAAAAACTTCCCCGAATTCTCCCTTTCTGATTCCACTGATTTCTGCCCCCAAATTCCAAATTCTTCTCCTCCGGCTCCGGAACAAATTGTGCTCGTTTTCAACGACAAAAATCCAGAAAAAGAGATGCGCCGCGCGAGTTCCGGACCAGTTGACAATCCAATTCTGAAGGCGAGAGACTGATGATGAGCTCTAACTGCTTCGTATCTTTTTGTGCTCGGCGAGCTCGACGAGATTTTGTTGAGATTTGATGTGTTGTGTGGGGTTGGTTGGGGGGAAGAATTGGAAATTTTGAAAAATCAATAAAAATCGGGGAAAATCAAAATTTCACTGAAAAATTGAAAAAAAAATTCGAATGAATTTGAGATAATGGAAAATTGGGGTTATTGGGAGCTTTGATATTTTTTGAAATAGAATACATTTTTTGAACATTAAAAAAAACCTGATTTTCCCATTTTTCAAATTTTTCTTTTCTAGTTCAGAATATTTTTTCCATCAACATTGCTTCTTGTAACACTAGAAAAATTACCGATTTATTTTTTAAAAAAATTTTGAAACTGACAACAATAAAAAAATAAAAATTTTTTCCAGTCTTCCGTTTTCACCCAATACCAAAAAATTACTAAACGATTCTTTGAAAACATTTTGAAAATGTGAAAAAATATTTTAAAATTAATTTTTTTCATTAAAAAAAAGACAAAAATTTTACACGATCAGTGCTTTCCCCTAAATTCCCACAAAGTTTCAAAATTTTGTGAAATAGAAAAAAAAAATTTTTTTACAAACTATTTTTTTTGCTTTTTTTGCTCAATCTAAAATTTTTTCCGAGGTCTGAAATTTTTTTTCATTTGAATCGACTTCCCATAATACGAAAAAATTGCAAATCTATTTTTTAAAAAATTTTAGAAACTTTGAAAATTTTTTAAAATTATTTTTTTTCTTTTTCACGATCAGTGCCTTTCCCTAACAATGTAAATCTTGCCCATTTTGTAAAAATTTTGAAATTGTAAAAAAAAAAGTTTTTTTTAAATTTTTCTATGAATTTCATTTTTTTTAATTAAAAAAAAATTTCCTTTCATTTTTCTTCAATTTCAAATCAATTAAAAAAATTTTTGAATTATCTAATGCCTTCCCCCAATTCTCCCAATTTTCCTCAATTTTTTGAAGCTGTAAAAAAATTTTTTTTTGGATTACTGTACCCCATCAAAAAGAGCCAGGTGTCCTGTGCTCTGCACTTACTCAATCCCCCCATTTTTTTCTTCTCAAAAATTGTGGAAAAAGAGAGAGAAAATGGAGGGACAAAGCGCAGCTGTATGGCACCTGCGCGGGATTTCTCTGTTCACCCAACCCAGATCCATTGCTGAATTTCATAATTTCTTGTAGAATTCTATAGAATTTGGGAAAAATAGATTGTTTTTTTTATTGGAAAAACTGAAAATTTGAATTTCTAAAAAATCTAAATTTCGCAATTTTGATTTTCAAATTTTTTTTTTACAGTTTCACAAAAAAACTAAAAACTTAGGTTATTTTTGGAATTATTCTTCTTTGGTCAGCATCATTGGATTCAAATTAAATTTTTTTAGAAATTGAGGAAGCATGTATCGTTTGAAAAAAATTCAAAAACAATTCGAAAAAAATTTTTTTTTAATTATGAAATGCATTTTTTTCAAATTTTCAAAAATTCAGAATTTTCCCATTTTTGCGGATAATCTTTGTATTTTTTACCTTCAAATTTTTGAAATTAAAAAAATGAAATCCTGGGGAAAATAGGAAAAAACTGAAAATTTTGAAAAAAAAATCCAAAAAATTGTGGAAAAATTTAAGAAAATTCTAGAAAAAATCAAAAAAAAATGTGACTAAAAAATACTAAATTTCCCCATTTTTTCTGATTTTTCAAACTTTATTCAAATGTTGAATTGGTTTTTTCAAGCCTAAAAAAACCAATTTTCCACTAGTTTTCAATTTTTAAATTCACACTTTCAAAAAATTTGAAATTTTTTTTTAAATCTCACCAATACGGTAGCCCCCTTTTTCCCCATTTTCCAAAGTTCTCTCTTCTAATTTCTTATTCCACATTTCTCTCAACTCATCCCCGTTTTCATCATGTACATATATCCATTCCACTCTCTTTTCCATTTTTCCGAGTCACTGAACAACGAGAAGACAGACAATCCTCTCCGACAGAGACATTTGTCCTCTTCTCATCGTATTTGAACCGTTTTTACTTTTTGAGTACAGGAATTCAGAAAATTGAGGGGGGATTTTAGAGAAAAGGTTGAAAAAGGCTAAAATTCCAACATGAACAGGCGGAAAATTGAAGTAGAAGAAAAATTCGATTTTTTTTGAAATTTTTGAGACAGGAATATTTTTTTGCTGGAAATTTTATCGATACTATCGATTTTTTAAATTCCCAGTTATTTTTTTACACTTTTTGTTAAACTGTATTTTTTGGAATATTTGGAAAACAACGTTTTCTCTATTTTTAAAAAATAATTATCATTTTCCAATGCCGTTTTTGTTCAATTTATATATTTTTATATGGAATTTGACAGGCAATATCAATAGTTATTTCAAGTTTCTGTTAAAAATTTTTTGAAACGGTAAAAAATTTTTTCTGAATTTTTCAAATTTTCAATTTTTTTTGAATTCTCAAGATTTTTCTTAATTTTTCAAATCTTTTTTTTTGCTTTTCAGATTTTCTTAAATTTTCAAAAAACTTATTGGAAAAGTTTTTTTTCTATTTTTTTTTCAAAAAGATAAAACATGCATAATGTCACTAATTTTCCTCCACCTTCTAATTGTTTTTGAAAAATTTGTGAAGCAGTAAATTAATCCAAATTATCCTTTTTCAATGCCGCTTTTGTTCAATTTATGTTTTTTTGACTACATGGGGTTTGACAATATCAATAGTTTTCCAAATTTCTGCTAAAAATTTTTTGAAACGGGAAGAATTTTTTTTCTGAATTTCTCAAATTTTCACGATTTTCAAGAATTTCAAATTTTCCAGAATTTTCTAGAATTTTCAAAATTTTTAATAAGATTTTCTGAACTTTTCAATCCAATTTTTTACATTTTTAGACTATTCCAGAATTTTCTGAATTTTTTGAATTTTCTGAAAATTTCAAATTTCAAATTTTTCTGTTTTTTTTTTGAAAAATTCTAAATTTCAAATTTTTCAGAATTTTATAAAAATCTAAAAAATTTTTAATTTCGATTTTTTTTGGGTTTCACAATTTTCTAAATTTTCTGTTTTCTGGATTTTTTTTTGAAATTTTTCTGAACTTTCTAAAATTTTTAATTCTACATTTTTCTAAATTTTTCCAGTTTTTTCTAGATTTTCCCTAAATTTAATTTCAATTACCTTCCCCCTGTCAAACAATTCTTCCAGGTCACCAATTATAGATTATAAACCATATCCCCCTTCCCTTGTCTCCAAACAATACCCCTTTAATCCCATTTCCCTTCCCATTTTCTCTTTCATTTTCCCGTCTCGTCCAAAACTTTCTCTCATCCCCCAATCGATCTCTTTCTTTTCGTCTCGAGATAACCTCTATTAACACAAAAGTGGATCGGAAAGAAGGGCCGCGAAAATAAGCGATTTGACAGTAACCAAACATTACAAGTGTGGTGGTGGTCAAGAGAGACATCTTGTCAAACTGACAACATTTCGCGGTGGGCGAGGGCGGTTAGGAAGTGGAAGGTTTTTGAGAACTTTAGGGTTTTTGAAGGATTTTGAGGGATTTATTTGGAACTTTTATGGTTCTTGAGGGTTCCTAGATGGTTTTAGAATTTTCTGGAATTTTTCTGATAATTTTGAAAAATCGAGAAAGTTGATTTTTGAAGGGTTTTGGAGAATTTTTGAATTTTCGAATTTTTTTCTGAAATTTTCTAGAATTATTGGAATTTCTAGAGTTATTTTAGACTTTTCTAGAATCTTCTGTAATTTTCTGGATTTTTTTCTAGATTTTTGAAAAATCGGTAAAGCTAATTTTTGGAGGAATTTGGTGATTTTTGCTATTTATTTATTTGTTTCCTATTAAAATTTTTTTTTTGGAATTTTCCAGAATTCCTGGAAATTTTAGAATGTTTTGGAATTTTCTGGTTTTTTTAAACAGTTTTCTGGAATATTTCTAGACCTTTGAAAAATCGCAAAAGTTGATTTTTGAAGGCCTTTGGTGATTTTTTGTTTTTTTATTTTTTCAAATTTTCACAATTTTTTCTGAAGTTTCTATAGTTTTGTAGGGCTTCTAGAGTAGTTCTAAATTTTTCTAAAATTTTCTGGAATATTCTGTAATTTTCTGGAATTTCTTCTAGAATTTTGAAAAATCGGTGTAGCTAATTTTTGGAGGATTTTGGTGATTTTGGTGATTTTTCTTGATTTTTCCTTTTTTTTCAATTTTCCCAATTTTTTTTGAAATTTCCTAGAACTTCTGGGAATTTTTGAATTTATAAGAATTTTCTGGAATTTTTTTCAGATTTTTGAAAAATCGCTAAACCTGATTTCCTAAAATTTCAATTTTTCTGAAAAAATCAATCTTTCTCATTGAATTTTTTTGCAATCTTACAATTTCAAGTTAACACTGCAGTTTCTTAAAAAAAGCTAAATTTCAAAATTTTCAGAAACTGAAAAAAAATTTTTTTTGAAATCTTTTTTCAATTTTTCTATAATTTTTCTTTTTTCAAAAATGACTCATTTCCCAGTCCCTCCCGCCTAAATTAGCAATAGAGCGCACTTCCCTCTCTTATCGGCGGCGCCAGTTCCCTTTTTGCTGCTTATCCTGTCGGATCCAACTTGTCTTCTCTTCGTTTCTTTCTTTGTTTTCCCTCCTTATGTCCACCACTTCTTCCACTTATAACAATTATATTGACAAGCTCCGCCTACTTTTCCTAGCTTTCTTTCCACTTTTTTGGTGGGTTTTGGGGAGAAAAAATGAGAAAAATGACAAGAATTTTGGGAATTTTCTAGAATTTGAAATTTTTGAAATTTTCAAAAAAAATATATATAATCAGTTTCAAATTTTCTAAAATTTCAAAATCCAGAAAAAAACATTATTATTCAATCGTTATGTTTTTTCTTTGAAAATTTGAATTTTTCATGATATCTACAGTAATCCTTCTATTTTTCTTTTTTTTCCCAGTTTCAAAAATTTTTCAAAATTTTCCAATTTTTAAAATCGACAATTGTCTCTTTATTCGGCGAAAATTCATTATGATTTGTAAAAAAAATTGTTTACAGTAATCTCTACAAAAATTCCAAAATTTCAAATTTCCAAAAAAAAAACTCAATTTCAAAATTTTTTGAATTTTTTTTCAGCTTGAAATCATTGATGTTTCTTTGCATAATTCCTTTATTCAAAATTACTTTTTGAAAATTTTTCAAAAAAACTACAGTAATCCCTACAGTAAACTGAAAATTGTTCATTTTTTCAAAAAAAATCTGTCCCAAAAATGTATTTTTAAAAATTAAAAATCGAAATACCTATTTTCTGAAAGGCTACAGTAATCCCTACAGAAATTGGATTTTTCAAATTTCAAATTTTCCAAAAAAATCCAGTTTCAAAATTTTTTCAAATGTTTGCTTTTTTTGCATGCATTTTTTTTCAAAAATATTTTTAATTTCCCAAATAAAATATACAGTAATCCCTAAAAATTACATTTTTCAAATTTTATTTTTCCCAATTTTCCAAAAAAAAATCCAGTTTCAAAAATATTCCAAAATTTTCCAAGCTTCAAAATCTTCGCTACATCGTCCTGTCTCGTATAAATTCTAAAAAAAAGTTTAGAAAAACCTACAGTCATCCATAGTTTTTTCCATTTTCTCTCCTATTCCAAAACTACAGTAATCCCTTTAAAAATCGGATTTTTCAAATTTTATTTTTCCCAATTTCAAAAAGAAAACCCAGTTTCAAAATTTTCTCAAAAATTTTCAAGCTTCAAAATCTGTGATCGGTGCCATCCCTTCTGCATAAATTCTAAAAAATTGTAAGAAAACCTACACTACAGTAATCCCTACAGTAATCCCCCAAAAACTTTGAAGAGTATCTCCCCCCATGTTTATTTGTGTGTTGTTGACCTTCGAAACGGGTCAGTCAGTCAGAAACCGAAAAAGAACAAACGATTTGGATACGAATCGTCCCCGTGCGGTGCGCGGCTCACTCGAAACAGCTCCTCTGTTTTCTTTGTCTGCGTCTCTCACTTTTCCATGCTCTCTCGCGTGTTTGAACCGTTCGGCGGCGGCTTCTGGCGGAAAAGACGAAGAAGAACATTGCACCAACAACACACATGTTTCCGAAGAAGAATTTAGTGAAGCATTATTGTTTTGGAGCAAGTGGAAGTGCGCTCTAGTGATAAGAAAATTATTTTGCTTCTTTCCAATGAGAAAGTGCTCTAATAATGAAAATTTTTTTTAAAAATTTTTTTTGAATTTTTAAAAATTTTTTGAATGTTTTCCTAGATCAGCAAATGCGCTCTAGTGATGAGACAATTTTTTTTGAAATATTTTTTGATTAAAAAAAATAATTTTTGATTTTTCGTTGATCAGAAAATGCGCTCTAGTGATAAAACTTCGGTTGAAAATTTTTTCATTTTTTTCTTTAAAAAAGCTTATCATTTGTTAAAAACGAGGGTGGTGTCCACTAAAAAAGACGCATTTCGGACACAAACTTTCATCAATTTTTCATTTTTCATCCAGGTCCCAAGGGGAATTCCCCCGGGCCGGTTTTTGACATTTTTCGCATTTTTTTCGGGGATACTATTTTTTTTGAAAATTAGAAAGTGATATTGTTATCAGTAGAGCGGTTTTTTTATTTTGAAAAATTGTAGAATTGAGATTTTTGGATTTTTAGAGAAAAAGTGAATTTTTTTATTGGATTTTTTTTAAAATCCGGTTTCAAATTGAAATTTTAGGAATTCAAAAAAATAATAATTTGGTTTGATGATTTTTCTATTTCTCACTAAAAATGTTGATTTTTTTTTTGAAAAATCAGAAAAATTTTAAAAAGTTTTAAAAATTATATTTTCAGAAAAAAAATTCAAAATTTGAAAAAAATTCAATTTTTAGAAAAAACAACACCTTCATAATAGATTATAATTTTTTCGAATTTTTTTTTGAAACATGAATTTTTACAAATTTTCTAATTTTCAAAAAAAAAATCCCGTTTTTTCCCTATAAATTTTCCCGTAAGGGTCTCACAACGAAAATCGGTAAAATTGTTCTGCGCCTTTAAAAAATTTGAAATAAATTTTTTTTTTAATTTTCAAAAGTCCCAAAAATTTGAAAAAATCCAAAATTATTTTAAAACATGGACAATTTCAAAAAAATCCCTCATTTTTCAAAAATATTTTTTTAAATTTCTTTTTTAAATTATTTTTTTCACTTTTTCACAAAAAAAATCGTGAGGGTCTCGCAAGGAAATCGGAAAAATTGTTCTGCGCATTCAAAAAAATTAAATTTTTTGAAAAAAATTTCAAAAGTCCCAAAAATTAGAGAAAATTCCCAAATTTATTTTTTCGAAATCCCCTTTCGAAGCCCCGCCCCCTTGTCCCCCGTTGTCCCATCGTTGGACCACACACACACATGTTTCACCTAATGCTCTCTCAGCTTCTCGAAATCCCATAAACCCATCACTCGTCGCGTGTAATTCCTCCTTGCCCCAACTTTACACACTGTGGCCCCTTCCCAACTGCGCGCAGATAAAATCACTCGTGTCGTCTGCGTCTCCGCCCCGGGTCACTCTCTCGCTTGTTCCGATCGGCCCCGCTTTCTCTGCGTCTCTGCATTGATTGGTGTGTATGATTCATTCGGAATGTGTCTTCAGAATACACCAACCCGACTCGACCTCTTGACTTTTCCGAAAATGTACAAGGATGACTTTCTGATTCTCTGCGGCCTTCTCTCTTCTGAATTTTAGGAAACCCTTCTGAAAATAACAATATGAAATCCCTGGAATTTTCTAGATTTTCCAAATTTCAAAAAAATTCCAAAATATTGAAAAAGCCTTGTTTTTCTAGAATTTTTTTCTGAAAAGTTTGAAAAATTCAAATTTCTGCTGGAATTTTCTAGATTTTCTAATTTATTTTTTCCTGAAATTTAAAATTCCGAAAAATTGAAATTTCCTTCTTTTTTTCTCAAAAATTTTGAAATTTTTTTCCGGAATTTTCTAGCCTTTCTGATTTTTTTCTTGGGATTTTTGTAACTTTTACTTGTGATTTATTGAATTGAAAAAATTATTCCCAATTTTAACGAAAATTTGAAATTGTAATTTTTAAAAATTCTCTCTCATTTTTTTTTTTGCAAATTCCTTCTTTTTCTTGGTTTTTTTTTCTGGAAAAAATTTTAATTTGCCTGAAATTTTTTTCAAATTTTTTCTCTATTTGGGATTCTTTTTTTGAAAAATTCAAATTTCCCCCGGAATTTTCTAGATTTTCTAATTTTTTTTTGAATTTTTTCAAATTTTTTCAGTTTTTTCTGATCGAACAACACTTCAAATAAACAAAAATCGTGATTAAAAAAAATTTGAAATGGTGAAATTTTTTTTTTTGATTTTTTATAAATTTTACAATTTTCCGATTCATAACAAAATGTTCTATCCAAACATTTTTTCTGATTTTTTCAATTTTTTCGAGTCGAGTTGGATTTGATTATCAAAAATTGTGGTTCCCAAAATTAAGAAAATTTTGAAATTGTAAAAACTTTTTTTCCAATTTTTAAAAAAATTCTTCAAATTTTTAAAAATCCATGTCATTTTTTAAAAATGAAAAATATTTTCCATCCTAAAATTTAAAAAAAAATGCCCAATTTCATAACCATTTTTCCCTAAAATTTCAAAACCCATCTCAATGACCCGCCCCTCTGGGCAGATAGTCCAGTCCTTGTGGGTGTCCTTCTGCTTCTCTGCACCCTCTCTCATCCCCCACTCTCTTTCTCTTTTTCTCCCAACTTTTCGACATTTTAGGCCCTCCTAATCAGCGTTGTTTGACTGGTTTTCTGACGAGACGCATTCTGAAGGGATTTGGATTAGGGAGTGGGGATGGGCAGATGACTTTTTGTAAAGCTTGACTTTTTTCGAAAACTTTTATATTTATACTGGGAATTCTGATTTTTCTTTATCCTGATCTGAAAATTTTGAAATTGTGATTTTTTTTTGATTTTTTGAAAATTTCAAAATTTTCAAAAAAATCGTCTAAAATCCATTTTTGCTGTAAAAATTGATGTAAAAAAACGAATCAATAGGAAATTATCTCCTCTACAACTTTACAGTTGATCACTTTTTCTTATCTTTACTCCTTATCAAGTTATCACTAAAAAACCAAATCTCACCTAAATTTCCAGAATTTTCAGAAGACTTTTGGATTTTTAGTGATAACTTGATAAGGAGTAGAGATAGCAAAAAGTGATCAACTACAAAGTTGTAGAGCAGGAAATTTCCTATCGATTCGTTTTTTTACTTAATAATTTTGGCTGAAAATGGATTTTAGATGATTTTTTGAAAATAAGGTAAAAAAATTTTTCGCAAACTTTTTTCAACATCCCATTCTTCCGCACTTCTCTCCCTCCAAAACAAATAAAAAAATGCCGTTCCCAGTGATTGTGATCAACTGATAAGACAGTTTGCCCATAGTGTACTATTGATAGTGTAGGTCAGAAAAGGTATTGCGAAACCAGAAAAAAAAAGGATTTTTATTGATTTTTTGATGATTTTTTCCAATTTCCTATCATTTTCTGACGTATTTTCCAATGGAAAATCCGCTTAGAAAAGCCAGTTTCACACTCTATTTACCGTCGATTTCGGCCAATTTCTTCTCAATTTTCCGCCTTTTTTCTTGTGATTTTTCCTGATTTTTCCTGATTTTTCTCCGATTTTTCAAATTCCCGCCGGATCAATCTCCGATTTTTATTGATTTTTTATTGATTTTTCTTCCAGATAATCCCACTTCTCATCGCAATTATATGGATGAGAAATAGGCATGAAATGCCTTATTTTTTCACATTTTTATTAATTTTCGGGCCGTTGGCCACTGTTTCTGCTGGAAAATCCAATGTTTATTCGATCGATGACAATTTGGTTTTTGAGAATCCCAGCAGTAATGGACAAGAAGTTTTTGAGAAAATGGTGAGCTTTTTTTGGGGAAAAGTGGGGGAATAGTGGGGAAAAGTGATGATTTTCAAAAAAAAAATGAAAAAAATATGAAAAAAAAAATTTTTTTTTTACTGTTTTACAAAATTTTTAATTTTTTTTGGAATATTTCATTTTTCATTGAAGTCCGCTTATCTTCAGAAAAAAATCCTGATTTTCCTGCTTTTAATGGTTTTCAAAAAAAATTGAAAAAAATTTTTTTTTGAATGGTACATTTTTTATTGATTGTGAAGGCAGTTGATTTTTTCGGAAAAATTAAAAAAAAAATTTGAAGAATTCTTTTTTCTGTTTCAAAAATTTTTTTTCAATTTATTTTTTTTAAATTCTTCGATAACAGTGTCACATTTATTGCCAGCGTTAAAATCAATTTGTGAGAAAATAAAATTATAAAAAAAAATTTTTTTTTGAAAATTTTGAAATAAAAAATAAAAACCGCTGTTCCAAAAATTTCTGAAATTTTTTAATTTTTCTAAAGAATATTATTTTGCTAGTCGTTAACTTAAAATTGGTTTTTTTCATTTTCAAAATTTTCCTGGAATTTTTTGAAATTTTGAAATTTGTCAATTTTCGCCCTAAAAACATCCAAAAAATTTCCAGTTTCAAATTTTTTATAAAAATTACTAAATTCAAAAACTTGTAATAAGCATTGGAATTTCGGAGTTTCTAAATTTAAAAAAATCCAAAAAAAAAAAAATCAATATCACTGAAAAATCAATAATTTCTGAATATTTCAAATTTCAAAATATTCAATCAATTAAAAAAATTAAAAAATTAAAATTTCACTGTTTCAAAAAATTTTCAAAATTCTAATTTTTTTTCAAAATTTCAATGCGATCCTTGTAATCTTTTTGTATTCTACGGATAAATCCTGAATTTCCATTTTTTTCAAAAATTAATAACCCCCTTATTTTCAGGCCATTGATCCATCTACAACTCGGGTATTCGTGGGCGCCGTCAACAGTATCTACGATTTGACAAGTGCCGATTTATCAGTGAGAAGACATGTTCAGACAGGACCAAATGATGATTCACCGCTTTGTAGGGGTGAGGTTTTGTTGTCAAAAAATTAGAAAAATTAGAAAAATTTTCAAAATTTAAATTTTAAAAAAACAGGAAAAACTACATTTTTGACGTTAAAAGTGGATTTTGAAGCTTCAGAATTTTTTAAAATTTAAAAAATTTTCAAGTAAAAAAATTCCTCCAAAAATCCTTTCCCGACGACAAAGAGACACATTTATTTTAAGCACCCCCCTAAAAAATAGAGCTGGGGTCTTTGGGGAATTTTGGTTTTGGAAGCGGTGATTTTGTCACAAAAAGGGAGAGGAATTGATGTTGGATGAGTGGGAAATTGGAGGGAAAATGGGGAAAAATTGAAAAAATTGAAAAATCTGAAATTTCAAATTTTTTTGATCAGTTTCAAAATATTATATATTTTTTTGAATTTTGGAAAAAAAATCAATTCATTTTTTTCTAGAAATGAGTATTTTTTCGAGATTTCTTATCAGGTTATCACTGATAAAAATCTGAAAATTGAATTTGAAAAAAAATTATTTTCAGTTTCAAAAAAATTTATTTTGAAAAAGTGGAAAGAACCGGTAATACCAGCGATGTGATACGATTTTTTATTCCGAAAAATTAAAGGATTAGAAATTTTTTATCAGTTTATCACTGATTGAAAAAAATGAGATAAATAAGGAAAATGATGGATTTTAAAATTTTTTTCAAGTTTCAAAAAAATTTTAAAATTTTTTAAAAACAGTAATAAAGTATTCCTCCAATTTTGCGCGCAGAAAAAAATTCAAGATACACTGATAGAAAATTTTTTTAGCAAATTATCACTGATAAAAAAAATTAAATCTGAACTTTTCTTTTTTTTTCAGTTTCAAAAATTTTTTTGAAATTTTCGGAAAATATCAAAAAATAATGAGGCTGCGCCTAAATTTTCGAAATTTTTCATGAAAATCACTTATCAATTTATCACTGATTTTATGTTACTGAAAATTTGAAAAATTGAAAAATCTTGATTTTTGCTAAAAATTTTTTTTTCTGAATTTTTCTCAATACCCGTTTTTCAATTTTTTTTCAATTTTCTTATCAATCCCCTTATTACTTTATCAATTTATCTCAATTTCCTTGCAATTCTCAAGTCAATCCAGCTCCAAAATGTGACCTCCTTGAAATGTGGAATAATTGATGAGTGGTCCCTCCCAAATGACAAATTGGTGGTCCCCCGTTGGACCTCATCCGGGACAACCCGACGGATAACCCTAATTACCATAATCTCCTCATCTTTAGCCTCCTCGGCTTAATTTAGTGAAGGAAGAAAGGGAATGAGGGCTTTGTGTAAGGATTTGAAACACTTGTGGAAGAAGGGGATTCTGGAGAGGAGGAATTCCATTGGATTTGGGGGGGGGGAAGAACAGCACAGGAAAAAAAAGCTATATAAATTTGAAATCTGTACAAATTGAGAGAAAAAATTAATTTTGCAGAAAAAACTTTTTTTTGGAATTTTTTTTCCAAAAAATTGGAAGATTTTATGGAATTTTTGGAAATTTTTTTAGAGATGTTATCACATGGTTTTTGAATTTTTAAAAAATTCTCTAGAATTTTCAATAACTATTGTGAATTTAAAAAAATAAAATAAAAATTTGAAGTAAACAATTTTTTTTTTGAATTTTTAAAAAATTGACAGATCAAGAACTGATATTTATTTGAAAATCGAGAAATAATTATTTTTGTGAAACTGTGAAAAATCAAAAATTGAGGGAAAAATGTGAATTTTAATAAAAAAAAATTTTTTTTGGAGTTTTTTTTTTCAAACATTTGGAGGATTTTATGAAATTTTTGAATTTAAAAATTTTCTTTTTTGGAAACTGAAAAATTGAAAAATAATATTTTATGATCAAATAAAAGTAATCACTACTAATTGAAAATTTTAAAATTTTTGATTTTTTCTGGAACTAAAATTTTTTTTTTAATGCAAATTATATTCGAGCATGACTATTTTGTGAATATTTTTGATTTTTAAGATGCGTTATCTGTAAAACCTGGACTTCCCTTGGCACTAGCGCCAAAAGTTTTTCAGATTGGGACTATACTCGGTCCATACATGTATATGGTTGACCTTTTTCAAAAAACAGTACCAGTTTGGTCCTGTACCGTCCCCCCTGTCCAGGGGTGTCAAAAACGACTTTTCAGGTAAAAAAATCTAAAAAAATTTGAAGTTTGAGCTTACTTCAGGAAAATTTTGGTGGGTTTTTGGGGTACCCAGGGGAGTGTACACAAAATTTGGTGACTCTCAAAAACCACTAGAAGTATGTTTTTTGACACTTTTTCAGTTTTTTCTCAAAAATTTTCAACTCTTCCACATGGATTTTTTATTTTTGCCGTAAAGCCCTCCATTCAACGGTCATTTTCGTTTTTTTACTTCCTCAAAAATGCTTGACCATCATGAAGAAAAATTTAATTGAAGTTGGGGCACTTCTCGTAAAAAGTGTCACCTCGAAAAATAAAATTTTTTATATGATTTTTTGGAGTAACGAAAATATAAGGGATCGATAGGAAATTCAATTCTGATCATTTTTGCAGTTGATCACTTTTCATGATAATCATTCCCTGGCGAGATACAGCCGTTTTCCCGAAGGGCACTTTTAAGCGCGGCGAGGCGGCCAGTCGAGGGGTGGGCGACACACTGCCGCGCGCGCCAAAACCTGCTGTTCACTGTAGCGAGCACAACTCTGTAAGGAGACACGGGACAAAAAAGTGATCAACAACAAAGTTGTAGAGGAGACAATTTCCTATCGATTTCATGTTTTAGATATAATTTTGGGTCATTTATAAAAGCTATATCTTCAACTAAACAACATTGACATTCAAGCTAACTTATCTCAATCAATTTCGATGATTTTTGCATTAATAAGATGTGAAATCGATAGGAAATTATCTCCTCTACAACTTTGTAGTTGATCACTTTTTTGTCCCGTGTCCCCTTCCAGAGTTATGCTCGATACAGTGAACAGCATTTTTCGGCGCGCGCGGCGACATGTCGCCCACTCCTCCACCGGCCGTCTCGCCGCGCCTCGAGGTGCTCTTAGGGAAAACAGCTGTATCTCGCCAGGGAATGATTATCATGAAAAGTGATCAACTGCAAAAATGATCAAAATTGAATTTCCTATCGATCCCTTATATTTTCGTTACTCCAAAAAATCATATAAAAAATTTTATTTTTCGAGGTGACACTTTTTACGAGAAGTGCCCCAACTTCAATTAAATTTTTCTTCATGATGGTCAAGCATTTTTGAGGAAGTAAAAAAACGAAAATGACCGTTGAATGGAGGGCTTTACGGCAAAAATAAAAAATCCATGTGGAAGAGTTGAAAATTTTTGAGAAAAAACTGAAAAAGTGTCAAAAAACATACTTCTAGTGGTTTTTGAGAGTCACCAAATTTTGTGTACACTTCCCTGGGTACCCCAAACACCCACCAAAATTTTCCTGAAGTTAGCTCAAACTTCAAATTTTTCAGATTTTTTTACCTGAAAAGTCGTTTTTGACACCCCTGGACAGGGGGGACGGTACAGGACCAAACTGGTACTGTTTTTCGAAAAAGGTCAACCATATACATGTATGGACCGAGTATAGTCCCAATCTGAAAAACTTTCGGCGCTAGTGCCAAGCCCCTTCACTAAAAGTCCAGGTTTTACAGATAATGCATCTTAAAAACATTTATTGAAACAGGATAAGATAAAGAGAAATGAATTCAAAAATTTGGGAAAAATTGAGATTAATTTTTTTGTTGAAAAAAATTGTTAGCCAATTTTGGAAAAAAAAGACTCAGTAAAAGAAAATAAAAATTTTCAAAAAAAATTAAAAAATGAAAAATTTTCGATTCCAAAAACTTCGTATCAATTTTTCGGCTCTTTTCTGGAAATCCATCATTTTTGAAACTGAAATTTTTATTTTTTTTACTATTCATTTTTTATCTATCACTTTTTCAATTCCCTTCTATTTTCCAGACGCCCGTAATCGTGAAGACTGTCGTCATCAGCTATCCCGGACAAATTCCCATACGAAAGCACTGGCCGTCTATGATAAATCATCGAAACTTATCGAGTGCAGCAATCTTTATCAGGTAAAAAAATGGGAAAAATTGAGAAAATGTGGAAAATTCCAACGACAAAGATGACTGAATTGATAACTTATGGAAATTGTTTTCAAAAAAAATTTTTTGAAACAGGAAAAAAAAATGTTTTTTTGGAAATTAAAAAAAAAACATTGTTGCAAAATAAGCAAAATTTGATTTTATAAAATTTTTAAAAACAAGACATTTTTTTCTAAAAAATTAAACATTTTCTATATTTTGAGTGCAACAATTTTTGTCAGGTGAAAATTGAAAAAAAATTAAAAATTTGAAAATTCAAGCGACAAAGATGACGGAATTGATAATTGATAAAAGTTGGTATTTAAAAAAATTTTGTGAAACAGAAAAAATTTTTTTTTGAATTTTTTAAGTTTTCTAAATTTTTTTCTAATTTTTGCACGTTAAGAGAAATTGACATTGGAAAAATTTTTTTGTTGAGAATTTTGAAAATTTTGAGAAACACAAATCATATTTTATTGATTTTTTAAAAATTGATTTTCCACTTACATAATTATTTTTTCCAATTTTTCAATCCATTTTTTTGCAGGGAAGATGTCGTCTGCGCAACCTTCACAACATTTCGGAAGTGATTTCGGAAGCCATCGAACCACGTGTTTCGAATGATTCCTTGTCTTCTGTCGTTCTTTTCGTCGGACAGGGACCCGCGAATTTGACGAATGAACCGGTGTTGTATGTTGGAGCAACTATTGGCAGTGGGGTGAGATTTTGCAAAATTAATTTGAAAAAAATCAATAAAAATAAGGAAATTAGAAAAAAAAACTACAAAAAAAGAAAATCCACAGTTTCAAAAAAATGGTTTTATAAAAAATGTGCGTTTTTCGGATTTTTGGGAAGCGAGTTAGAGACGGAAATTAATAAAATCCCATTTTGAAAAAAAAAATTATGAATATCTTGAAACATAAGAAAGAATTTCAGTTTCAAATTTTTTAAAATTATCATCAGGTTAGAAATTTCGCCAAAATTTTTTTCAATTTTAGAAAGTTCAAATTTCCAGTTATAAATCTATTTTTCCCGATTCTTACAGAATTTCTTGACTATCAACTGCCTTCCAAAACCTTTTTTTTGGATTTTCTGATTTTTCAAAAAATCTTTATATTTCAGGACCACGACCGAATGTCGGTCTCCTCGCTGTTCCTCCGTCCACAAAAAGCCTTTGAAATTGTATTTCCCGGTTTATACGGAGGAACTCATGTCTCATTGGACTACAGAAGTAGAGGATATTACAAGTATCAGTGAGTTTTATTGTTTTGATTTTGAAAAAAGAAATTTTAATTTCAAGAAAAAAATCAGGAAAAATACATAAAAATTCAGAAAAAATCTAGAAAATTAAAAAAAAAAATTTAATCAGGAAAAAATCAGGAAAACCTAGAAAAATTCTAGAAAAATTTTGAAAGCTCTCAAAAAATCTATAATTTTAATTTAATTTATTTTGGAATGTTTTCTATTTTTGCGATTTTCCCGGAATTTTCCCGATTTTTTTCTGATTTTTATTTTATTTTTTTTTCAAAATTTCAGAATAAATTTTTTTTGGAATGTGAAAAAGTTTCAAAATTTCATCTTAAAAATTTTTTAAAATTATGAGATTTTATTTGGAAAACATACTTCGAAAAATTGTTCAAAATTTACTGGTTTGAAAAAAAAAATTTTTTTGAAACTGTAAAAAAAAAATGTTTCTTCAATTTTTTTTTCAAATTTCCCCTAATTTTCAGGATTATTCCTATTTTTTAGTAAATTTTTGTGTATTTTTAGTCCTTTTTCCCAATTTCTCATCTATTTTCCAGAATCGACTACATCAACGGATTCGAGTCGGGAGACTATGCCTATTTCGTAACCCGCCAACGAAAAACCATCCATGACGATGCCCCGATCCAATCGAGACTCACAAGAGTATGTACTGGAGACAAGAATTTTCATAGTTATACAGAGGTGAGAAGGGGTTTTTTTGGATGAATATTGGAAAAAATAAAAAATTTGCCTAATTTTTGTAAAATTTGATGAATTCTGATTCTATTGCAAGATGTTTATCTATAAAAAATTCAAAAAAGTGTAAGATCTCAAAACGCATTCAAAATTTTAAATTGACGCGCACGATATCTCGCAGCGAAAACTACAGTAAGATTTGCAGTTTTTAGTGATTTTTGAGTGTTTTCTAATCAATTTTTCGTCAGAAAGCATGAAAAATGCAAATCTTACTGTAGTTTTCGCTGTGAGATATCATGCGCGCCAATTTTAAATTTAGGGAAACTTTGATTTACTGTCTCAAAAAGTTCAAATTGGAAAGTTCGAAAAAATTTTCATTGATTGGAAGGTTGAATTTTTGAACACCCAAAGTAATTTTCATCATAATTTTTTTTTCTAGAATTTTAAAATTATTTGTTGTTTCACAAAATTCGAGGAATTGTGTCTAGACGAATTTTTTTTAATTTTGCAACTAAAAAAAGAGAATTTATAGAAAATTGGTATTTTTTTTTGAGAAATTTACAGTTTCAAAAAATCCCTATTTTTTAAAAATTTTGAAAATTTTTAGTGTGTGGTCTATCTTCTCTAAAAACAAAAATTACACTTTTCTGCTGAATGTTTATCACTAGAGTGTTACAAAAATAACAGATTTGAAAAAATACGGATTCACTCCAAAAATTACTGTTTCTCAAAAATCACAAAAATTGTCTCGTTTCCAAATTCATCAGTTAAACTTGGCCAATGACCCAAAACATTCAAATTCCCAGCTACAGTAGTCCTATTGATTTTTCAAAAATTCAAAATTTTTTTTCCAACCTACAGTAATCCTACAGTAACCCCTTTTTCCCATTGCAGGTCCCCCTTGAATGCACATCAAATGGAATTGATTTCAACTTGGTACAAGATGTCTATGTGACAAGGGCTGGCTACGAATTGGCGAAATCGTTGGATATTAGGTGAGACAAAGAATAATAAATCGGAAAAATGAAAATTAAAAAAATAAGAAAATCGGGGAAAATTCAGGAAAAATTGCGAAAAATTCGAAAAAAAAATTACATTAAAATTATTGAATTTTTCAGAGTTTTCAAAATTTTTCTAGAATTTTTCTAGGTTTTTCCGAATTTTCCCTAATCAAAAAAATCCTAACATTTTCTAGAATATTTCTAGATTCTTCTAAAATTTTTCCAAAATTTTTAGAATTTTTTCTCATTTTCAAAAAAAATTTCTCTGAAATTCCAGGTTTTTCTAGATTTTTCTGGATTTTTTTAAAAATTTTCTCTGAAATTCTAGGATTTTCTGAATTTTTTCTAAATTTTCTTCAGAATTTTTGAAAAATTTCTGAATTATCTAGACTTTTTTCTTGATTTTCAAAAAATTTTCAGAAATTTTCAATATTTTTTGATTTTTTTCCAAAATTTTTAGAATTTTCCTGGATTTTTTATTATTTTTTTAAATTTCTAGTTTTTTTCTCTGGATTTTTCGTCATTTTTTCCAGCTTTTTCTTAATTTTAAATTTTTTGCAGTGTAAGTGACCCAGTTCTGTACGGAGTATTCTGGGAAGGCGACAAAAACTCGTATCGATCAGCTGAGCCAACTGGCAAATCGGCCATTTGCATGTTCACAATGAAAGAAGTTGAGACAATGTTCAAGCAGAATATTATGAAGTGCTACAAGGGAACTGCTGGATTGAAGAAGGTAAATAAAATAAAAATGAAATTCTGAAATTCAAAAAAAATTGAAAAAGGGTCTAATGCTCTGTATATAATACAGAAAATCGAAATTGAATTTTGAAGATTCTTTTTTGAAACTGAAAAAATTAAAAAAAAAAAAAGAAAAATTGTGAAAAATCAAATTTTCAATTTTTAGAAAAATTTTCAAGATTTTTTTTCTGAAAATGTAGAAACAGGCACTATTACCAAATTTCGAATTCTAAATTTTCATGAAATAATTTGAAACTGGAAAAAAATGGAAATTTTCAAATTTTAATTTTTTTTATTTCTAAATATTTTTCTAAAATTTTTCTGATTTTTTCCTGATTTTTCTAGATTTTTCCTAGGTTTCCTGGATTTTTCCTATTTTTCCAGAATTTTTTGAAAAATTTCTAGATTTTTTTACCAGTTTTACTATTTTTCCAATTTTTCAATTTTTTTTTCAAAAAAGGGACATTCAAATTATGTTCTTTTCATTTTATTATTTTTTTCCAATTTTCCTGAAACTGAAAAAATCCCTTTTTTTCCAGAATCTCCCTTGGTTCTCCTCCAATGATGACTGCCGATTCACGACTCTTCCATGGGAAGGAATCAAGTGTGGAAAGGATGTGAACTCGAAAATTGGTAGGGTTTTTTGGTTGATTTTTTTGGGGATATTGATTGATAGAAAATTGTTGTTTTGCCACGTCTTGGACCATCAAAAAATTTAGAAACAAATATTTTTTATGGGTTAGGTGGAACAGGAATTTAAAAAAAATTTGTGTGAAATTGAAATGGAAAGAATAGTTTTTTTTTACATTTTTCAATTTTTTATTGATTTTTTGAATCGGTAAAAATTGAATGTTCTAAAAAAAAGTATGGAGAATTTTTTTTTTAATTGTCTGAAAATTTAAAAATGAATAAAAACAATTTTTTCTAAAAAATGAACTGCAAAACAATTCAATTTCCCTTTCAAAACATTTATTGATTTTTTGAAACATCACAAAAAAAATTCATTGATTATTGAATTTTTCAAAAATTCACGAAAAAACAAAAATTTTGAATTTCGTGCTACCTTCAATATTGAAATTCCAGAATTCCCAAAAAATCAATAAATTTTGAAACTCAAAAAAAAAGTTTTTTTTTCAATTTTCCCAAACATTATTTTTGTCTGAAAAATGTAAAAAAAATCTAAAAATTCAGGAAAAAATCAGGAAAATTTTCAGAAATTTTAGAAAATGTTTAAAAATCAGAGAAATTTCTACAAATTTTTTGAAATTCTTTTAAAAATCTGAAAAATTTTTAGACAATTTAAAAAAATTTTCTAAGTATCAGGAAAAATTTTAAAAATTTTAGAATTTTTAAAAAATCAGAGAAAATTCTAGAAATATTCAGCGATTTTTTGGAAATCAGGGAAAATTCAGAAAATTTTTTTTTTAATTTGATTTTTATATGAATTTTTTAAAAATTTTTCTGCAATTTTTCCCTGATTTTTTTCCCTATTTTTCCCAGATTTCTCAACACAAATTCCCCTCTTTTTCCAGGCGGTGACCTTCCCATTTCAACTTCGGCCACCCTTGTCATGGAAGACGATTCCCTAACTTCCATAGCCATCAACACGACCCGCTCGAGTACTGTAGCATTCGTTGGCACTTCTTCTGGACGTCTCCATAAAATATTGATTGAAAATAAGAGAAGTGCTGAGAAATACGCGACGGAGATGCTCACTGATAACGAACCGATTCTGGCTGATATGGAGTTTAGTGGAGATGGAAAACATGTTTATGTGCTCACGCCGAGCAAGGTTAGTTGGGGGGGGGGGTAC
>LR539058.1:897819-919604 GCA_900536315.3 Caenorhabditis becei | reverse complement strand
GGTTAGTTGGGGGGGGGGGGGAAATTTCAAATTTTCAAATTGGCGCGTATGATATCTTGAAGCGAAAACTACAGTAAGACGGGCATTTTGAAGTGATTTTTGGAAAAAAAAACGAAAAATGCAAGGATTACTGTAGTTTTCGTTCCGAGAAATTTCAAATGCGCGGGAATTTGAAATTTTGAATTCGAGATGAAAATTTTGAGACAGATTTTTTGAAAATTGATTATTGATAAAATGACAAAATCAATGATAAATCAGAAAATGTAACTTTTTTGGAAAATTTTTTTCTAGATGTTTTAAAGAAATTCTCATCAAAAACAATATTTTTTTTTGAATTGAAAAAAAAATGGCCGAATAAAAAAAATTTTTTTTCGAAAAATTTTTTTTGAAATTTTTTTATTTTCTTCAAAAATATTTGAATTGTAGAAATCAGAAACTTTCACGTTGACCTATTGAAAAAATTACCAAGTTGTGATTTTTCAAAAAAAATTGGAACAGTAAAAATTTATTTTTTTTCAATTTTTTTTTCAGAATTTTTTGTTTTTTATTTTTTTTAATTTCCAAAATTTTCTAAAATTCCTATTTTTCAAATCCATATATTTTTCACTCATTTTTCCATCAACTTTTCATTTTATTTCTTTTATTTTCCAGGTCATAAAAATGCCAACCTCCCGTTGTGAGTCCCTTTCCACCCAATGCGATGGTTGCTTGGCTTCCCGTGATCCATATTGTGGATGGTGTGTCAGTAACAATCACTGTACCCAGGAAGAATCTTGTGAACGAGAAGTACCTCATACTTCCAGAGGATGGCTCGATTTTCAGAATTCGAAGTGTCCCAGGTGAGCATTTATTTTTGTTTAACTGAAAGTTGTTTCGGAAAATGTACTGAAACTTTCTTGGATTCGGATTGTCTATGGAAAGAGGATTTTTGGCTCTAGTTCAACTTAGCGGACCTTAGAGAAAAAAGAGGATTTTACTCGAAAATAAAGGTCCTTTCACCAAAAAAAGGACCTTAGAAAAATAAAAAGGTCCTTTGAAAAAAAATTAAAATTTTGCGAAATAAAAAGGTCCTTTGACACAAAAAAGGTCCTTTCAAAAATAAAAAAGGTCCTTTGAGAAAAATAAAGGTCCTTAGAAAAATATAAAGGTCCTTACAGGAAATAACACCTTCCAGATATGAAAAACCCTTCTAAAAATTGATATTTCCACTCCTAATACCGTTTCTTATGCTTTTTGTTAGTCGTGAGTGTTTATTGAAAAAGATAACTTTAGGAAAACTGCTCGAAAAATAATTTGTCATTTTTGGAGATCTGATTGATGAAGTACTTTTCTGGCGCTCCAGCCTAATTTCGAGAATATCTCAATGTCACTCAATCAACAGAAATCATAAGAAATGGTATTAGAACTGAAAAAATGACTACGTGTAGGGTTTTTCACACTTGGAAGGCGTTATTTCCTGAAAGGACCTTTATATTTTCCTAAGGACCTTTTTATTTTTCTAAGGACCTTTTCATGGCGAAAGGACCTTTATATTTCGCCAAAGATCCTTTTTTTAGTGAAGGGACCTTTTTATTTATTTTTTTCTAGGGACCTTTTTATTTGCGTAAGGACCTTTATTTTTCACAGGGTCCGCTAAGTTGAACCAGAGCCGGATTTTTTTAGTATTGAGTTTTTGAAACTGAAATCATTTTTTGAAAAATGGAAAAATCAAAAATGGAAAAAACATTTTTTTTGGAAATTTAAATTTTTTGAGTTTTTTTTTTAAATTGAATTTTTTCAAGATTGAATGGACTTTTAGAATTCTGTGAAATTTTTCTAGAAATTTTTGAACCTAAATTATTATTTTCACAATTTTTTTCAACTCAAAAAAATCTAAAAAATTTGGGAAAAAAAGGAAAAAGTGAATCAATTCTCTCGAAATTTCTGAAAATTTTGAAAAAAAATGAATTTTTCTCCAAAACCAAGTTCGAATAAAAATTGAAATTCAGATTTCGAGTTAATAATTTTTGAAACAAAAATTATTTATTATTTTGTATTTTCCTTTTTTTTCTCCAATTTTTTGAAATTTTTCTAGAAATTTTGGAACATAAATGATTTTTTCGGAATTTTGGAAATTTGGAAACAAAATTCGGCAGAAATAGGGGAAAATGTAAGAATTTTTTCAAAATTACTGAAATATTCGGAAAAAAATTAATTATCACACTCCGAATAAAAATTTGCAATTCAGATTTCAAGTTGATAATTTTTGGAACGGGAAAAACATTTTTTTGTGATTTAGAAGATCGAATAGAATTTTAGAAATTTTTTAAAATTTTCTAGAAAGTTGGGACCTATTTTGATTTTTTAAAATAATTTTTTTCAATTTAAAAAATCTAAAAAAAATTAGGGAAAAATGTATGAATTTCCTTAAATTTTCTGAAAACCTTGAAAACATTTTTTATCATGGAAACCCAGGTCCGAATAAAAATTTGAAATTCAGATTTCAAGTTGATAAATTTTGAAACAGAAAAAATTTTTTTTCGAAATTTATTTTTTTACAGCAAAAATTTATCATCTTTTTTTAAAAATTAAATTAAAAATTTTTTATAGCATTCTCCATGACGATTGAAAAATAATTGTTTTTGAAATTTCTAAAAAAGTTTTTGAAACTGCACATATTTTTCCCTAATTCCCCCATTTTTCCAGAATAAAAAGCGTCAAACCGGATCAGATCCAAATCAACACAGCCGACTATCTCAACGTAACAATCGAGAATCTACAAGCTCCAAAAGGCCGTCGGATGCAATGCCTCTTCCAATTTTCCACTGGAGATGCTGTTGTTTCTGAGCCAATGCCCTTCGATGGATCACTGAAATGTGCAACTCCACCGATGGAAAAATTGCCAAGGATCCCAAATAATGAGTTCCATTTGGCAGCGAAATTGGTGGTGGTTTCGGATGGTTAGTTTAAAGAAGTTTTTTTTTGAAAAACTGAAGGACTATAAGATTACTGTAAGTTGGAAAAAAACATTTTTTCCTATTTTTGAATTTTTGAATTTTCGAAAAATCAATAAAATTACTGTAGCTGGGAATTTGAATTTTTTGGGATCATTGGCCAAGTTTAACTGAAAAACTTTAAAATCAGACAATTTTTGTGATTATTGAGAAACAGTAATTTTTAATTTTATTTCGAGATTTTTCAAAATTTCAATTTGGCGCGCATTTGAAAAATTACGAAAACTACAGTAAGATTTGTATTTTTCAGTGATTTCTTGGCTATTTTTCAGCTTTTTGTAATGAATATGAAAAATCCAATAATTTACTCGAAAATCACTGAAAAATGGACGTCTTACTGTAGTTTTCGCTGCGAGATATCGTGCGCGCCAATTTGAAATTTTGAACGATAGATGAAGTTTTGTGTTGGAACGATAATTTTTTTTCATTACATCACATTCATGAATACTCCTAGCCGCCTGAAATTTCAAATTTTTAGATTTTGAAACTGGGTTTTTTTTTTGAAAAATTCATTATTTATTTTCAATTTATTTTTGAATTAAATTCCAAGGGCAACTCTTGAAAAATCACAGAAAAATTGTGATATTGAAATTTCGAAACTGAAAATATTTTTAGAAAATCATAATTTTTTTCAAAATTCAAAAATTCGAAAATTTCAAAAAATTGGTAAAAATCTCCTAAATTTTGATTTCAAATTGTGAAAAAATTGGTTTTTTTTTTAATTTAAATTTTTTTTTGAAAAATGCCCTAAAAATTCGTGATAATTTCCTGAAAATCAGCTCTTTTTCTAATTTTTTAGATTTGAAAAAAGCAAATTTAAAATTTTACAAATTCAATTTTATTTTGCTCTTTTTGTTCGTAACCAATCACTGATGATTCTGATAATCCTAAAATTTCGAAATTTCCCTTTTTTTTGAAACAGCACCTATTTTCTCCCAATTCCAGGCAGCAAACTTCCCCTCGCCACAACCAATTTCTCCTTCTACGACTGTAATCGTTATCAGTCATGCTCCACGTGCTCCGCGAGCCAGTTTCCTTGTGATTGGTGCCTTGAATCGAATGAATGTGTTGCTGGGAAGCTCACGGAGGATAAATGTCGGAAGCAACACATTGTCAATGGGTTGAATGTGAGTTTTGGGATTTTTTGGGATTTTTTGATTTTTTTCGAAATTTTTGGAAAATTTTTGAAGTTTTTACAATGATTCTGAAGTTGGAAAAATTTTTTAAAAATTTCTAAAAATTAAAAAAAAATCATCTGAAAGTTCTGAAGCTTCTACAATGTATTTCTGGATTCTGGAGCTAGAATATGGTTTTTTTTAAAATTCAAAATTTATTTTTCAATTTTCAAAAATCTTTTATCATTTTCTTATCACTCCTTATCACTCCTTATCAATATTTTTATTTTCCAGCGTGATGGCTCTTCAATCCGCAAGGGACCCAGTAAATGCCCACATATCGTCACTCCAGTTTCGAAAATGTCTGTGGCAACGGGTGAGAGGAGGAATATTAGTGTCAAGGTGAGTATTCTTTTTTGGGAATTAAAAAAATTGAAAAAAAATTGTAGGGGTTACTGTAGCTCTACACCTTTTTTTTGAATTTTGAATTTTTTTGGAATTCGAAAAAAAACAGAATTTTTTTTGAAAGGATTACTGTAGCCCTGGAATTTTTTTCAGTGAAATTAAAATTTCCATAATTGAAAATTCCAATTTTTTGTAAAGATTACCAATTTTTTCCCTAATTTTCAATTTTTTGTAGTTTTCTAAAAATCTGAAATTTTTTGTATGGGTTACTGTAGTTATTTGACTCACTTTCAACTGGAATTATTTTTTTTGTCTTTTTTGTAACAGAAAAATTTTTTTGGAAGACTTACAGTAACCCTTTGAATTTTTCCCACTAAAATTATTTTTTTCAAATTTTTCGAAAAATCAAAAAACAATTTTACAAGGATTACTGTAATTTGACTCATTTTTTTTGCAAATTTTATTTTTTTTTAATTGATTTTTTTTTGAAATTGATTTTTCCAACTTTTCCTTCATTTTCCTTTTTTCCAGGTCGAGAACGCAGACCCTTCTTTCATGGGTGACTTCAAATGCGAATTCAAATACGGTACAGTAACCCATGAGAAAATTGCGATGAGGACATCGGATAATACGATTACGTAAGTGTTTTAGGATGGAAATTTGAAAAAATGGAAAACTTGAAAAAAAGTGAGATGAAAAAATACAGTTTCAAATTATCATTGATTTTTTGAAATCTTCGAATGTTTTCAATGAATCAAAAATATTGATTTTCTGTTTTTTTTTAATTTCAGAAAAAAAATTAAAGTTACTGTTAAAAAAAATCTGGAAAATTGGAAGTTTTTTCAAAAAATCAATACTCCTTCCAGTGCCGTACATCAAAATTTCCGAATTTATATAATTTTCTTTAATTTTTGAAAATTATAAAAAATGAATAATAATAATTTGAAATTAAAAAAAAAGATGTAGATAATTTACAGTAAATTATCCATTTTCTAGTTTCAAAAAAAAATCAAAAAATGTAAAAAAATTTTGAAACTGATTTTTTTGTAGAATTTTGAATTTTCTGATTTTTTAGAATTTTTGAAATTTTGAATGCAAGCGGCATTTATTATTTATTTTCTTTTTTTTTTCAGAAAAAAATCAAAAAATTACTGCCTCAGAAAATCTTGAAATTTGAAGTTTTTTCCAAAAAATCAATTCTTCAATAGCTTTACGAAGTTTTGAATTCTTAAAATAAAAATTATTCGAAATATAGAAAGAAAAATGTAAATTATCAATTTTCTAGTTACAAAAAAAAATTTCAAATTTTTTTGAAACTGATTTTTTTGTAAAATTTTGAATTTTTGGGAATTAAAAAAATTGCCTGGATGAAACATACTACGAATATCACAATTTTGCCACCCTAACAATTTTGCAAAAAATCCAGAAACAGTAAATAATTTTTTTTATTCAATTCTAGGTGCGACGAGATGCATTTCGAGCCGTACGGTACCTCCCTTCTCGGCTCCGGCTCCACCCCTTACGGCTTCAATGTCATCTGGAGTCCCACTAATTCCGGAGTGCCATTCCGAAAGCCATCCACCTCCAGATACCTCGACAACGTTGACAATCTCCAAATCGATGTGTATTCCTGTGAGAATCTCGCCACAAATTGCGGAAAATGCCTGACTTTGGACGCTGATAAATACGATTGTGGCTGGTGTTCCCTGGAGAGCAAATGCGCTCGACCGCACGCCTGCCCCAACCGAAATATTCCGGATAATTGGCTCAATTCCAGCCAATTATGTCCTAATCCGGTTATTGAGGACTTCAAGCCAAAGAAAGGATCTATTTTCGGAGGAACTCGGGTTACGATAACTGGGGTTAACTTGGGAAGACATTATTCGGATGTGGAAAAAGCTGTTCAAGTGGCCAATGTTCCTTGTGAAGTGGTCCAAGAGGAATATGTTCCGAGCCAGAAAATTGTTTGTATCACGGGGAAAAGTACCATTAAGGGAAGCAATCAGAGAGGCGTTGTCGCGGTTAGTTTGGACTTTTTTTTTTGAGATTTGAAAAATTGAAAAAAATATTTTTTAATTTTTTTTGGATTTTAGAAACATTTTCTCATTGAAAAGGGAACAGCAATTAATTTTAAATTTTTTTTTAATTTTTAAAAATTTTTCTGAAACTGGAAAAAATGTTTTTATCAGGATTTTGAATTGATTTTTTGAAAAAATTGTTTGAAAATAGTCCTTATTTTTGTATGACATTTTTTTTTATTTTAGAAAATTTTTCTCATTGAAATAGGAAATGGCAGTAAATTCTAAACTTTTGAATTTTTTTTTGAAATTTTCCTGGAACGGAAAAATAAATTTTGTCTTTTCAAAAATTTTTATTTGATTTTCGAAAAAAATTTTGGAATTTGAAAAATTTATTGAAAAAATTTTGAAAGTGACCAAACTTCGGATAGTGACAATTTCGAATTGAAAAAAAATTTTCATTTTTTTATTTATTTTTTATTTTTTTTAAATTGGGAAATTTATCAGAGAATATTTTATGGTTGAAACGAGTCAGATGTGATCAGTTTTTAATTTTTTGGATTTTTTTGGAAAACATTGGAAACTGTAAAAAAATTTTCACTCGTTCAAAATTTTTATGAAAATAGCAGTTCAAAATTGGAAATTGTTGCGTCTTTCAAATTTTTCAAATTTTTTGGAAACCGCATTGAATTTTTGAGTTCTTAGAACTATTTTTCAAAAATTTGTGAAAATATGTGAAAATCTACCTTGTGGAATGGCAATCTCAAAATTTGAAAAATTAAAAAAAAAAAATTTGAAACTGACAAAATCTTTGAAAATTATGTTTCAAAATTATAAAAATTCTTGCTCTTCAAAAAATTTTCTAATTTTCAGAAAAAAAAACACATGAATTTATTTACAAGTCCACTTTTCATTTTTCCAGGTAACCCTCCGCCACGACTCTCTCAAATTTTTCGCCCATTCCCCTGAACACTTTTCCTACGTGGAGCCAGTTGTCTCTTCGATGAAACCCGTCAAGGGACCACGTTCCGGTGGCACCGATGTGACCCTAACCGGCGTTGATTTGGACACTGGATCCGATGTGACAGTGCGGTTCGGACAGGTTCCGTGTAAGATTCTGGGAAGGTCTTCTGGATGGTTGACGTGTCGGATGGGCTCTTCTGGAGAAGGGGGACAACTGCCGTTGCACATTGCTTTCGATGAACAACTACAGAATCTACCGATTCCGATTTATTTTGAGTTTACGTGAGTTCTTGGAGAATTCTTTTTTTTCTCTTGGGACGACAGGAGAATTGAATTGTACAATTCAAAAAATTCGAAAATTGATTTTTTGAAACAGGAATAATTGTTTCAATTTTTTGGAAATTAGAAAAATTTTTTTTTCGAATTTTGTCAGAAAAAACCTGAAAAATTCCTGTTGGCTATTGAATTTTTAGCAATTTTATGCATTACAAAAATTAATCAAAACTAACCTGAAATTGAGTTCGAAAATTTCAAAAAAATGACAAATTGATTTTTTGAAACAGGAATTTCTTCAATTTTTTGATTTTTTGAAATTAGAAAATAAATAAAAAATTTACAGAAAAATCTGAGAAATTTATGTCGACTATTGAATTTTTGTAATATTTAGTTACCCATTACAAAAACTAATTGAAACTGCATTTATTTGAAAATTTAATTTTAATTTTTTTTTCATTTTTGTGAAGAAATTATTGAGTTGTCGGCAGCAAATTGAATTTTTTAAAAATTATTTCGAAAAAAATGCCGACCAATTTTTTAAATTTTTCCTTATTTTTCCGGTTTCAAAAATTCAAAAATTACAACTTTTACTGCATTTTGGCAGTCTCATAACTAAATGTGTTGTTAGATTTTTTAATTTTTTAATTTTTAAAATTTTTAATTTTTTAATTTTTTTTTGGATTCTCAATTTTCTAAAAAAAATAAAAACTCATTTTTCGGGAAAAATTCTGATTTTCACGAAATTTCAGAATTTTTGAAAATACTAGTTTGACGATTTTTGAATTTTTTTTTTCTGTTTCAAAGTTTCATTTTTTTAGTATCGATTTTGTTTGAACTTCAATTTGATAACTCTGAGATAGCTTCTTCTATTATTCTTTTTTTCTAATCAATTCTCCTATTTTTTGCAGTTCCGACCCATCGGTTCAATCGATATCTCCCAACAAAACGATTCCATCCGGTGGGATTACTGTAGATGTCTATGGACAAGGATTCACACTTCTTCAGAGGCCACGAATGGTTTTTGTCGGATTGGGGTGAGGTTTTTACACAAAAATATGCTTTGGATAGTAATTATTTGTTTTAAAAATAGAAATTTACAAAAATTCAGAAACTGAAAAAAAATTTTCAAAAATTTTTTTTTTCAATTTTTACAGAAAATAATATGAATATTATCAGCTCACAATTTCAGAAACAAACCAATTTTTTTCAAAAAAAAAAAAAATTTTCCCTTATTTTTTCTATTTTTCTTGATTTTTTTTTTTTAAATTTTAGAATTGATTTTTAAAAACTTATCTTCTTTTTTTGAAATTAATTAATTTTTTTATATTTTTTCAGTGACGAAAAATCGCACGGACCAAACTGTCAAATAATCGATGATCAACTGATGAAATGTGCGACTCCATCGGTTCCGGGAAGGGATTCTGATAGGCAAAATGTCGAGAGAATCACTGAATACGCATTCGATTTCGATGGAGCAGAGTTGTAGTGAGTTGTAGTCGAAATCAAGATTGCTTTTTGAATGAGAGGATTTCTAAAATTTTAATGTAAAACATTGAAACAGAAAAAGAACAATTTTTTCAAGTCTCAAAATTTTTAGAATTTTTCTTTTTTAATTGAAAAACAGTGAGCTTTTTCGTTACGATTGATGGAAATTCTTCAAATTTTGTTTTTTTTTTGCACAAAAAATGACATTTTTCACTGTTTCAAATTTTCAGTATTTTTGGAAAAATAAAATTTCAAAATGATAGAATGCAGTTTCTAAAGGATTCAGATTTTTTAAAAACAACTTTCCTATTTTTTCACTGCTTCAAAATTTTTCAAATTGTAAATTTCAATTTTTTCAAACTGATGATCAGTTTATCTTTACTATTACTAATTGACAAAGTATGTGTGTGTGTCTGTCTGTCTGTCGTTCCGCGGCCGTTTCTCAGTAACTACTCGACCATTTTCGTCGTTCCTTCGCAGGGAAGTCAGGTCTTATTCATGCTCGGTGCACGTCAAGTTAAAAAGGGATCCTTATTCTGTGAATAGGTCAGGAGCGCAAAATAGGCATTTTAGGCCTCTTTTCCCATGTTCATTTCTAAAAACGCCAATGTCGGCCACTTTTAATTTTGAATTTCGCGCTTTTTTGCGTGAGAAAACGGAGCCGAAGGCGACGGTTCGTACCGCCGAAGGCGGGAAACCAGGCAGAGGAGACGGCGTGAGCCGTCGCCGATAGCCTGGTTTAGGATTATTCGGAAAATGTTTTATAAATTTCAGAATGTGTTTCAAATTATCCTAACTTTCAAATTGATGTTTTTTAATTGATCCGGTAAATCTAATAATGTTTGAAAATATTAATACCGAATTTTCTAAATTTTTTGCTGTTTTGCCTGATAATCATGACTTATCCCTGGTACTTTTCTACAAAAAAATGAGAAATTTTGTGCATTTGTTTCACTGTTTCAAAATTTCAAAATATAAAAAAATTTAATTTTTCCATAATGTGATCGATGTTGTGACACCCATAAAACTCATAAATAAAAAAAATACTATTTTTCGTGAATTTTTTCCCGGTTTCAAATTTCCAAAAATTTTTAATTCAATTTTTTCTGATAATGATGATTTATCTTCGATACTCTCCTACAAAAATTACTAATTTTTGTGAATTTTTTTCCACTGTTTCAAAATTTTCCGATTTCGACTTTTTCTATACTGTCATCGCTTTCGTTCGTTCCAAAATTTTACACAAAATCTGAAAATTCCCAAATTTTTCACTGTTTCAAAATTTGCAAAATTTTTCAATTCTAATCCTTTCCATAATTTCACAAGCGTGTCCCACATGAAAATCACAAATTGACAAAAAATTAAAAAAAAAAAAAATTTTTCCACTGTCCCAAATTTTCTAAATTTTCTCAAATTCAATTTTTTATGTTCGTTCCTGAATGAAAATCATGTATTAAAAAAAATTGTCGAAGTCCGAAAAATAAAAAAAATGTTTCCCTGTCTCAAATTTCCCTAATTTTCAAATTCATTTTTTTGCTGATTATCATGACTTATCACTGATACTGTTCTACAAAAAATGGGTATTTTTGTAAATTTTTTCACTGTTTCAAAAATTTCCAAATTAAAAAAAAAATTGACGAAAATCTGAAAATTGAAAAAAAAAAAAACATTTTTCACTGTCTCAAATTTTCCAAATTTCCAAATTTCAACTTTCCCAAATCTATTTTGATTTCTCAATTCCATCTTCTCCAATTCCTATTTTTCCAGCCGTTCCCGCATCAAAGTCATGCCAGCCCCATCCTTCGAACTCCTCTCCGACCCTCGATTCGTCCGTCCCGGAGAAGACTTCCTAACCCTCAACGGAAACCATCTCAACCTCGCCGCATCGGAAAGAGACATCGAGGTTACTGTAGGCGGGGAGCCCTGTCCACTGACTGCTCTCGCCAATAAAGTGCTCACTTGCCAACCACCAGTCAGAAAACCCGCAGCAGTCGGCAAGTTGAATCCGGAAATTGTGGTCTCGATTGGAAATGCGAGCTTTTCGGTCGGAGAGGTCTCCTATGACTCCCCTGGACTGTCCTCTTCGTTTTTCCTCGTTATCATGGTCTTTATCATTCTGATGATTTGTCTTATCATCTGCCTGATAGTCCTTTATCGAAGAAAAACGAATACTCATCAGAGACAAATGAAGTATTTGAAGACGCAGATGGATACGATTGAGATGAAGGTTTGTTGATTTTAATAATATTTTTAAATTTAGGTCAATATTCTAGCAGATATAGGGAGGTTTTGAAAATATTTCGAACTTTGAAATTTTGAAATTGAAAAAATTAATTGATGAAAAAAAATAAAAAAATAAAAAATGAAGAAGCAAAATTTTGAAAAAATTTTTCAAATTGAAAAGAAATTGTGATAATTTTGTAGATTTTTTACCAGAAAATTATTGATTTTTGTGAATTTCCTGGAATTTTATTGGAGTCAAGATTGAATTTCAATCACTAACCTTATCAATCAAAAATAAATAAAATATGAAAAAATTGAAACTGAAATTTTTTAGTTTTTTTTTTCTTTTTTTCAAGCAGAATTAGATTGCTTTCTGAAATATTTTGGGATTGAGAAAAAAATTTCCGAAAAAAAATCAAGCTAAAAGTTGGATTGTGAGTACAAAATTTGATAACTTCTTGGAAGATTTTGAATTTTTCCAGAATCAAGTAAAAATTCCAGGAAATATAGGTTTTTTTGTAAATTTTCTGAATTTTTATTGAACTAAAAATGGCTTTCCAATCAGTACCTTATCACTCAAAAAAATTTAAAAAATTGAAAATTGAAACGAAAAAAATTCTGAAAATTTTTTTGAAATTTTCAGTTTTTTTTTTCAGAAAATTATGAATTTTTGCAATTTTTCCAGAACTTTATTGAACTCAAAATTGAATTCCAATCACTAATCTTTTCACTCAAAAAAATTCAAAAATGCAAAATATGAAACTGAAATTTTTTTTTTAATTTCCAGGCAGAATTAGATAGATTTCGAAAATATTTTGAGATTGAGAAAAAAATTTCTGAAAAAAAATCAAGCTAAAATTTGGATTGTGAGTACAAAATTTGATAACTTCTTTGAATTTTTCCAGAATTTATTTACAGAAAATTATAGGTTTTTTTGCAAATTTTCTGGAATTTTATTGGAGCCAAAATTGATAAGCAATCACTGACCTTATCACCAAAAAAATAAAAAAAATTTGAAAATTGGCATTTGAAAAAATCATTTTTAAAAAATTATTTTTCTGAATTTTTAAAATTGATTATTGTTTTTTTTTGTTTACGGCAAACAAACACTATTAGTTTGAAAGTTTCAAACAGTAATTTCTGAAAAATTTGAAAATGTAATTTTTTTTCTCAAATTTTCAAATTCCCTCCCATTTCCAGGTCGCTACCGAGTGCAAAGAAGCTTTTGCCGAACTGCAAACCTCTCTGAACCAATACGCAGCCGACCTTCCATTGGGAACACCTTCAGCGCCGTTTTTGGAGTACAAGGATTACTGTGCAAGGGTAAGATTTTTATTGCTTTTGACTTGATAATTAGATCATCCAATTAATCCGAAAAAATTTTGAAATTTGAAAAATCCTAGCTGAAACTGAAAAAATGAAAAAAAAAACAAAAAAATTTTTTTTTCAAATTTTGTTTTTTTTTTCTCTGAATAATATGATCCTATCAATCTAAAAAAACAGAAAATTTGTTAAATTTCAGCTGAAACTGTAAAAAAAAATTTTCAAAATTTTTCAAAAAAATTTTTTTTTCACAAATTTTTTTTCTGCTTCAAATTTTTTTTCAAATTTCAATTGAAGAACTCCGTTGTTATCTTCATTTTTTCCAGGTTCTGTTCCCAAATGGCGGAAAAAACCATCCGGTTCTCAAAAATCTGGAAGTCGACACTCATAAAGCAGAAGCAATTGAAGCCGGCCTTCGGGAATTCCACAAGTTGTTGATGAATAAGGTGAGGGTTACGGTAGAGGAAAAAAAATATTTGGAATTTCTAGACACCTACACTAACCTTATAAAAATAGAAATTTCTAAAATTCCAAAAAAAAAATTTAAAAAAAATTTTTTTTATTTTTTTTTGGATCATTTTTTTAAAAATTATTTTAGTTTTTTGGGTCTCACCACGAAAACACAAAAATCAACAAATCCTTCATTTTATTATTTTTTCCAGACCTTCTTCCTAACGATGGTCCGTACCATGGAAGCCAACAAATATTTCGTCGGCAAGGACCGTGTCTACGTCGGAAGTCTTCTGATGGTAGTGCTCCAGGAGAAGATGGGTTACTGTACCGAGATGCTCAAACAGTTGCTCCGAGAGCTCATCGAAAAAACTGTTGAGAAGAAATTCCAGCCGAAAATATTGTTCCGAAGAAGTGAAAGTATTGCCGAGAGGATGTTGTCGGCTTGGTTTACTTTCTTGCTTCATGATCATTTGAAGGTCAGATTTTCTTTTTTTTTTTCTTTTTTTTCTTTTTTTTCTAGAAAACAAACCCAAAAGAAATTACGCTTACAAAAATTCAATTTTTTTGAAAAATTTTTGGAACTGTGAAAAAAAAATTTTCCACTCCAAAAAAGACTGGAATAATATTTTTCAATGATTTTCACATTTTTTGAAAAATTTTTGGATTTGAAAAAAATTGTAGATTTTTTTGGATCTAAACAAACCGAATATTTTGAATTTTTAGAATTTTTAGAAAAAATATTTTTGAAACGGAGATTTTTTCTGAAATTTTTTTGGAGTTTTTTGAGGAAGAATTTGAAAAAAAATTTGTTGAAATTGAGAAAAAAATAAAAATATTCCAGATTTTTCAAAAAAAAAAATATTTTTTTACATTTTTTTTCAAAAAATCTTGGAAAAATTGAAAGCTATTATTTTGCGAAGCAAACCGAATACCTTTTATTGATTTCAAATTTTTATTAAAATTTTTTGAAACTGTGAAAAAATTCTAAAATTTTGTAAAAAAAGTAGTAAATTTTTTGGATTAGACCTAATCATTCCTGAAATAATGCTTCGAATTTTTAAATTTGAAAATTGATAAAAAACCAATTTTGAAAATTTTCAAACTTCAGAAAATTTCTAAAAATTTTTCAGACAGTTTTCAGCTGATAACAGCTGATAAGACATTGAAAATCAATCTTCAAATTTTTTTTGAATATTCCCTATTTTTTCCTATTTTTTTAAAATTTCCAAAACATCACTTTAATTGAAAATGTGTCATTTTTAATTTTTTTCGAAACTGTAAATATTTCTAATTTTTCCTTTTTTCCAGACATTCGATTCCGGCAAAAAGCTGTACGAACTGTTCTGGGGCATCAAACAACAAATGGAAAAGGGACCCCAAGACGCCCTGACTCTAGACGCCAGATACTCGTTATCAGAAGAAAAGTTGCTTCGATCAACATTTGATTACAACGAATTGACTGTTTTCGTGTCATGCACTGATAGTGTCTACACTCAGAATGATATGGCTGTTAGGGTCCTAGATTGTGACACTATCACCCAGGTCAAGGAGAAGTGTCTTGATGTCAAGTATCGCGGATATCGATTTTCGGATCGGCCTGGAGCGCAGGATTTGGAATTGGAGTGGAAGACGGGCAGTAATGGGAAGATGACGTTGCAGGTACGGGTTATTGATTTTTCATTGATTTTTGGAAAAATTCGAAAAATTTGAAAAATTGAAAAAACACCGATGATATTGAAGTTATCGACTTTTTTCAATTTTTTGAAAATTTTTGAAACCGAAAACTGAAATTTTTTAATTTTTTAAAAAATTGATTTTCTTGAATCATCCGAAAACATAGAGAATGAAAAGAAAATAAAAATGCATTTTTTGAAAAAATTTTGAAACCAAAAAAATTTTTTCGGAAAAAATTGAAATTTCCAAAAGCAGCGCAATTTTTGCATTCAAAAATTCAAATTCCCGCGCACGATATCTCGCAGCGAAAACTACAGTAAGATAAGATAAGATTTTTCAGTGATTTTTCACAGACATTCACTGAAAAATGCAAATCTTACTGTAGTTTTCGCTGTGAGATATCATGCGCGCCAACACACTTGCCCCAAAAATGTGAAAAAAATTTTTTACACGCTGGCTCTCACCTATTTTTCAACTTTTACAGGCTGGGTTTTCAAAAAAATTTCGCGCCTGCGGCGCGCGATTTTTAAAACTCTATTTTCCCTAAATTCGGCGCTACTGAGTACTGTATTTTTGCCTTGAAGCCTGTATAAAATGGCTAGTTTTGCTTGTGGCAAGCTAAAATTTTGCACGGAGATGCTTTAGGGCCTATACAGGCTGAAAAACAAGTACGCAGGCTGGCTTTTTTGTTTTGGCCGATTCCCGTCCAAACGTGAATTTCAGTTATAGCAAAATGACGTTTCAGTGCAAAAATTCACGTTTGAGCAGAAATCGGCTCAAAATAGTTCGATCGGGCTGGGTCTTGGATATGTTCTAAACACCCATTAGGAGCACGCACTCATGAAAAATCTTTCAAATCGGTCCACTAGGAAGGCCACACTACCAATTCAAAGTTATTTCCAAGAGCGGCTCCAGAGGAAAATTCACGTTTGGATGGGAATCGAGTTGTAATAATTTGCCAGCCTGCGCACTTCAAATCCAGCCTGTACACACTCTAATCTATCTTTTCATAACGTCAGACCTTCAAAAAGTCTAGTCTTGGCCCAGAAACGGATCATTTTTCCAGGAGGAGGTGCCGCTTTGCACACCGTCTCTGCGCACCAAAGAGCGGGCGCCCGCCGCCGCCACCGCGCATGTCTACCGCATCCACCACACGTCTAATAACGGCTTCGGTGGCGCAGTGGCGCGAGGCGCTCTGTGGTTAAAACGGGGATGGTTCGAAACCTGTTTGCTCAAATTTTTTTTGCAGGCTGGCTTTTTGGGGAAAATATTTTTACAGTGTGACTTTCACAAGTTGGGGCAAGTGTGCGCGCCAATTTGAAATTTGGAATGAAAATTCAAAAAATTCAAATTTTTAGAAAAAAAATTTTTTTTTGGTTTCAAAATTTTTTCAAAAAAAACTATTTTTATTTTTTTTCAATCTTTGTGTTCTTAAATTAGGATTTTACAAATTCCATCTTATTCTAATGCAAATTTCCACTATTTTTAAAATTGATTTATTGATTTATTGATTTTCCAGGACATTGACGCCTCATCTCGAACCGAAGGTGGAAATTGGAAGAAACTCAACACTCTGGCCCACTACAATGTTCCGAATAACGCGATTCTGACGCTCAGTTCGAAGAGCAACTCGTTGTATAATCTGGTGAATTTTTCGTCATGCTCCGTCAAGACCACCGCGGTTATTTTTATTTTTTATTGATTGATTTTTAGGAATTACAGTTTCAGCAAAAATTTAGAAAAAAAAGAAAATCTAAAAATTCAATTTGAGCGTTGTCTTTTCTTTTGAAAAAAAAAATTTTCAAGAAAAAAAATGACAAATTCAAATTTTTATTTATCAGAACAAATTCTTATCACAACTTCAAAAATTGAAAAAATAAAAATAAAAATTCTGAAAATTTTCGAAAAAAATTTTTTTTTCCAGTTCCAAAATTTTATTTCATAATTTTTCAAGTGTTTTTCAAGTAATTGGAGGCTACACCTGAATAGAGAACAATTTTTTCTCACAACTTCCAAAATTAAAAAAAAAAAGAAAATTCTGAAAGTTTTCAAAAAAATTTTTTTTTTCGGTTCCAAAAATTTTTTTTCAAATTTTAGAGCGTTTTTCAAGTACTTGGAGAATTAACTGCTGATTCAAAAATTTATTAGAACAATTTCTTATTACCACTTCTGAAATTTGAAAAAAAAAAATTCTAAAAATTTCCCAAAAATTTTTTTTTCCGTTTCAAAAAATTTATTTTTAATTTTTTCAGTGTATTTCAAGTGATGGGCTCAAGCCAAGCACTTTCAGAAAATCACAAAAAATTGGAATTATTTTTTTAAAAAATCAAAAAATTTTCAGTTTCAAAATTTTTTTGTTCTAGATGTAAAGAATCATTTTTCAATGACTGGAAGTGAAATCGTTCAAAAAAATCAGAAAAATTTTTTTTTTTAAATCAATATCAATTCCCCCTTTTTTCCAGAGCATTCTCTCGGATCGTTCCGAAAAGTCGTCCCTCTCCATGAAAACCGGCGGCGGAATCGGGTCCCCCAAGCCCTGGGGAGCTCCCTCCGTGGTCCCTGAAAGCTCATCTGGAGCCGATACTGATAACGGATACAAGTTGTACCATCTGGTCAAACCGACGGAACACGGACCCACGGATTCACAGGAGAAGATGGTGACGGAGATCTATTTGACACGGCTTCTGATGATGAAGGGAACATTGGCAAAGTTCATAACGGACCTGTTGGAAAGTATCTTTTCATCGAGGAATGTGCCGCCTTGTATCAAATACATGTTTGATTTCATGGACGAACAGGCCAGGGAACACGGAATTAACGATCCGGAAGTGGTGCACGCGTGGAAGAGCAACGCGTTGCCGTTGAGATTCTGGGTCAATTTGATTAAGAATCCGTGAGTTTTTAGGGATTTTTATTGATTTTTGAAAATTGTCATTAGAGCGCACTTGCTGAATTTTTTTTTATTTTTCATTTATTTTTTACTTTTTCAAAGATTCCAGTTTTTTTATTATTGATTTTTTAAAAGCCTAACTACAGCGCATTTTTGAGTCAGCAATTGCGCTCTAGTCACATTCAATTTTCAAAATATTTTTTTTTAATATTTTGAAGCCCAAAAAAATTTTTTTAAGTAAGCATTTCCGCTCTATTGACACTCTATTTTTTGAAAATTCAAAAAAAAAATTTTGAAATCCAAAAACATTTTTTTGAAGTCAGCAAATGCGCTCTAGCGAAAATCAATTTTTAAAAATTCTCAAAAATTTCTTGGAATCAAAAAATATGTTTTAGTCAGTATGTGCGCTCTATTGAAGCTTATTTTTTGAGAAATTCATTTGAAAAATGTTTTCAGTCAGCATTTGCGCTTTAATGACACTCATTTTCAAATTCAATATTTCTCATTCCAGTCACTTCCTATTCGACATTCCAAAACCCACAAAAGTCGAAGGATGTCTTTCCGTAGTTGCCCAAACCCTAATGGACGCCTGCTCAACCCAAGACCACCAACTGACAAAGGACTCTCCGAGCAGCAAATTGCTCTTCGCCAAGGACATGTACCAGTACAGAGACCTCGTCGACTCCTACTACACCGACATTTCAATGACCGCCCGAATCGACGATGCTACTATGGGATCCAATTTGTCGGCGGAATCCCGGCAGCATAACGGGGAATTCCACGTGTTCTCGGCGTTGAACGAGTTGTACAAGTACTTGGATCAGTATAAGGAAAGCATTATTGATGCATTGGAGTGTAATGAGCATGCACAGGCAAGCAGGTTGCCCGGAAGGTTGCAGGTACGCAATTTTGATCTTTCTTGGGAATTTTCAAGACCTTATCAGTTAATCACCTAGAGAAGAGCCTCACAGGACAGCAACACAGCTAACTGATAGCCCCTCAGCTCTCCCCGACCTTAACAGTAAACCACCTTATCAGTAATCACCCTATCAGTCAACCATCATACCTTATACGTCTCCAGGCACTCCGAATCGGACGTCTTGCAGATGTAGTGAGTTGTGGTCAGCAGTGGTTCGTCGGAGGTCTGCAATGAGAAGATTTTAAAATACCTAGGGGACAGATTTGCTAAATATCTGACAAAAAGTGTGGAGAGAGCGAGTAAGACAGAAAGTTTCACGAAAAAAGCGAAAAATTTCATGAAAAATGCAGAAAACTTGATGAAAAGTGAGGGAAGAAGGCAGAAATGATGACAAACGGGCGGCGCCATTCTTTCTTTTCGCGCGGTTCAGTTTTCCGCGGGCTGGAAGTAGGTCAACACGTGCGAGTGAGAGAGCGGACTCGAGAGAGACGGCAGACGACGAGAGTGTTCATTGATTACCCTCTTTTCTGACTGTTTTTTCGTGTTTCCTCGCAAAATCGGTTTCAAAACTCGGATGACGCTGGGAAAATAGCGCAAAAACGAGGAAAGTTCTGGAAATATTTGGTACTCTCCGCTTAAGGTTTTCACATTACAGCGTCTACACTCAAACAGCGATTCATTCGAAATTGAAACGGAGCAAGTGAGTGTTCTCTCAAAGAGTTGGGAAATTTCAATTTGAGTCAATGATAATGATGATATTGTGGACAATACAAGTTAAATACAGTGTTAATTACAATTTTAGTTGCACAATAGTAAATACATGACCCGCGAAGGGTTTTCCTGGATTATATGTGAAGAAGAGCTAGAAAGCTGCACCACTTGAGCCGGCCCCGTCATCATTTCCGCGACGTCGTTTCTGATCCGGATCGGCACCGCCATCATATTGTCGTTTTCGCCTTGGATTCGCCTCCTCTTGATCATCCTCCACGTTCTGCTCCACTTCCATCTGTTCAGCTACTTCTTGTTCTCTCTGAAACAAATCTAATCACAAAACAATCAGATCATCAAATGCGGACCCGAGGCTGACCCATAGCCATTCTAACTGCCTCCTCCAACTCCATCTCATCATGAGCGGCATTGGAATGATTTGGCCTCTCAGCCAGATTCATTTCTCTCGGTCGGAACATCTGAAAAAAGAAAGAAGAAATTCGAATAAAAGGAAAAGAACGTACCTCGAACGGACTGGTATGTCCGAACGCCCTACGATGCGGATACGATGCAAATACATTATCCCCCAATTCTAATAACCGCGCAGCTGCTTCTGCTGCGGCCTGACGTTCGTTCATCTCTGACAGAGGTCCGCCGCGGCGTTGGACTGGGGCAGGATTGGCCGGAACGTCGCCGACATCTTCTTCGTCTTCTCGGGCGTCGTTCTGTTTCTGATCAGCATCTTCCATTGGATCGGCTTCCTGTGGGTCTGCTGGTTGTTGTTCTTGCCCTCCACCTCCACCAGAAGCCATCCGGACGTTCTGCTCCTGATTCTCAAGTTGTGAAGCCTTCTTCTGATCATCGATGATCTTCAGAATCGTTGGAATGACGAGTTGAGCAACTCCATTCGACTCCTGCCAATCCTCGTCTTCATCTGTGAACGACTCTTCAGATTGAATTGTCATAGACTCTTCTGACACGGATTCGCTTGGAGAGATCGGCCTTTCCACCAAGGACGAAGTGGGGACTGTGAATCTCTTATCGTCCAGTTGAACGGGATACAACGGTCCTTTGTCGAGTGGTAAACTAAAAGATGAACCGTTATCACTGATAACAAGAAGACTAGCTCACCGACAACCTCGTCCCGAGTTGATCGTCTCTTCGATGAAGGTCGAAAAGCCGCCGCCTTGCACGAAATGTTGACAACAAGCCATTTTCCCTGAAACCATGTAATCGAACCAGTCGATATTAGTGATAAGGATAAGAATCAGATAACAAATACTGAGCGAACAGTCGGAAAACAGTGGGAGACACGAAAAAAGGGGAAATTATAAAGTTTATGCCCTAAAACTGATAGCTGGGCGACTGAATAAAAGTGCTTATTATGGCAGAATACATAGTGATAATATGGACAATACATGTTACAGAATGTAAATTCAAGTTAGAAAATAGTAAATACATAAGCTGATAAGGATTAGCAGAGTGTCCCTGCGCCAGCACCTCCCTCATCGTCATCGTTTCCGTGAGGCCTCTTCCGGTTCACGGGTTCCTGATCACTGGGCCCCGCCTCGTCGTCGTCGTCCTCGTCACTCGGATCGTAGTACAGCAGATCGTCGTCTTCGTCTTCTCTCTGCATCCTCATATCCACAACGGCTTTCACTGCTTCCTGCAGCACGAGCTTTCCTTGAATCTTGCGAAACTTGTTCCTCTCGTACACGTCTGACTGTTCCTGCTGCCAACTCGGGATATAGCCCCTGAGAAGTGCTTTTGCGAGAGCACTTCCTGGTTTGATGTTCCTTAGGTGCTGTTCAACACTGTCGTTGAGCCGTTTGCCACCATCGACGTGAGGAGCGGCAGGAGCCGGAGCAGTGTCTCCTTTTTCATCCTCTGCTTCAGCTTCTTCATCTTCAACATCCTCCTCCGGATCGGCTTTCTGTGGTTGTGACTTTCCATCGCCTCCGCCGCCTTCCCCAGAAGCGTTTCTGACTTTCCCTTTTTGTCCTTCGAACGGCGAAACCTTCTGGGCGTGAAATATCTTCACAATCATTGTTATAACACGCTGAGCTAGTCCGTCCGACTCCTGCCAATCCTCATCTTCATCACTGAGCGATTCCTCCGAATGCATTGAAAATGTCTCTTCTGACACTGACTCGCTGGGAGAGGACGGTCTTTTCAGCATAGACCAAGCGGGAATTGTGAATCGTTCGTCATCCAGTTCGAGGGGATACGATGATCCTTCCGAAGCGTCGAGTTGTAAACTGGAAGATTCTTTGTTATCATCACTGATAATAGGATCAACTTACCGGTGACCTCGCCTCGAAATGAAATGCTCTTCAGAGT
>LR539058.1:853255-892849 GCA_900536315.3 Caenorhabditis becei | reverse complement strand
AAACAACAAAAAACAAGCAAAACGGAGTGAAATTCGGCGCCAAAAGTTTGAAAAATGCATGGCGCCGCCCGTTCAATGGAGCGCGCTTGCATCGCGGCCGCGTGTTTTCTCGGCCTCGACCTTAAAACGCGCGTTTGAATTTGGTGAATTTTCTGCAAAACAACTTGGTTTTTCGCAGAATTTCGCAGAATTTTACAGAAAAAAGCCATATTTCGATAAAATTCAACTTTTTTATTATTAACGCAAGTGCTAAGCTTAGTTTTCCAGCAGAACATCAAAAAATAGAACAACATTTCAAAAAAAAAACTCAAAATTCATGAAAATAACAGTTTGTCTTGCATAAAGTCAACAAAACCACAACAATTTGATAGAAATTTAACAATTTAGAATGCTTCGTTGACCAATTTCTCAGCAATCGCACGAATTGTCGACTCGTCGAGATTTTCCATGCTAGAAGTCATGACTTCTTGGATATCCTTGAGCGATTTCATCGAATCCAACATTTCCTTCTGAAAAACAATTAATTAAATGTGATTTTTATTTAAAAAATGTTTACCTTCAACTCCTCGAACCCGAACTCATCGACCAACTTGAACCTTTTCTTCTTATCAATCCCCGTATCATTCCTCAAAAACAGCTCACACTCGTCCTTTACATTCTGCATTTCGTACTTCTTTGCCAATTTCAAGATTCCGTTGATGTTATCCGCTGAAAATCAGAATCAATCAATAACTTTTATCGAATCGATTGATTTACCAGTTATGATTCGTTTTCCATTGAAAACCGCCACAAATTCTCGAAATCCGTCGGGTTCACATCACTGTCCAATGCGAATTTCGTCTTCTTTTTGTTGCTAGCATTGCCGAAAAGCAGCTTTTGAAAAAAGTCCGATCTCCATGCGAGCACCTGAAAAAAACCATGTAAAACCCATTAAATCGATACGGTTTTCTTTACTTACCATTCTGGAAACCTCGATTTCCTTCTCTCCAACAGTCAAAGTTACACTCGGCTCCTTCCCTTTTTCCGGAACATCACCGGTCATCTTCCTCTTCAATGCGACTCCCCTAACATTGTGAATCTCCAGTTGGCACTCCAGAATCACTTCCTTATCACCTTCGTGCTCCTTCGCCACGTCTTCCGAGATGAATTTGAACGTGAACGAGGACTTTTCCTTGTTGAACACCACTCGCTTCGATGTTGCAGGCTCACACTTCAACACGGAAGACGACGACGGCATCTGGAGATTCAAGGCGGCTTTGATCCACCAGGTTTCGTCTTTTTTGGCGTCGTTAAGACAGATGACGTCGACTTGGAGATTCGTTTTGTCCTTTTTGGTTTGGAGAAGCCTGGAAATCATGGGAAAATCGCAAAATTAGGTCGAAATGAGCCTAATTTCAGCAATTTCGAGTTATTTTTCGACTTGAAACACATGAAAATACGGGTTTTAGATTGTCTTTTTGCTTGTTTTAGTGTAAAACGCTCACCACTTGACTCCGGAGTTCTCCACAATTTCGCTGCATTCCTCCGTCAAATCGGAGTACTTCTTGATAACATGACGGTGTCCGAAATCGGAACGAAACATTCTGCAATTGAAGTTTAGTGATAACAGATAGGAAAACATAAAGCAAAAAAGATAGAAAAGCTGGTCATAGACCAATAGACTCAAAGTGAATGGATGAAGTTGGAAACCACTTTATTCGAAGATACTTTTCAATTACAACTCGAAGATTTTATCGTGGAACAAAGCAAGTGTTCTTTGGCTCAGGGCGTGCGCGTTGCTGGGCATGCAGGCCTTCCAGTCGTTCATTGATTTGATGTTATCATAGATGTGATACTGAAAGAATACTGATAATCTCCATTGTGATAACACCTTTCCTTACCAGCAGCTCTTCCAACTGGAACTTGTCCCCCAGCCACACCTTCATGTCCTTCTCGAACCGTGTGCTTCCGATCAGACACAACTCACATCTATAGAGAACCTTCTCGACATCGAGAAGTCTGGCGAGCTTCAGAACCCCCACCACATTGTCATCTTAACCCTATTGCATTGAAATACTTATCGGCACACTTACCATTCAGAGCCTTGTACCCAGCAATGATCTCGATGAGGCTATGAAAGTCTTCTGGATCTTCATCTCCCAAGCTTGCAGTCGACAACTCGGGATCGGAGATACCTCCGAAGAACAGAGATTTGAAGTAGGTAGAGTAGGTCGCGAGAACCTGCAACTCATTCTGAAATGGGAACATCTTCTCGAATGACATACCTCCTTCGACAAGTGGAACTTCTTTGCTCCGACTTCGACCACCACATCGGTCAGATGCTCGTCTGGTTCGTCGAACGACATGAATCTCTTCTGCGGAATGCCCTTCATGGACAGAATCGTGACGTCACAGTCCACGATGAAGGTGTCGTCCCGAATCGCTTTCAGGACATTCTCATTTGAATGTATATTTTTTCGACCGTGTCCAATTCTCTTTTGGTAGTTATATGACAGATCTACTGATGGTGCCAGCTTCACTCCAGTCACTGTCGGAAATGAGAAATCGAATGATGTATCAATTGACCACGGATCTCCCGATTTAGTGTTCTCGCAGTGGAGGTACACACCTACTTCGGAATCTTTCGACTTGTCGACAGAAATACGCCTGCAACACTTTTTCTTTTGAGACTTGAACGGTATTGAAGCATACCATGGGACTCCGTAGTGTTCCTTATTCTCAGAATATTCATCCTTCAGCACCGAAAAATTGTTGACAACAAACCTCAGTTTGAATTTCCGTTGGAACATTCTGAAAAGAGAAAGAGAAATTAAAAGGTACGCACGACAGTGTTTGTTGGTACACAGACTGGTCGTTATGCCGTATGCATCTCAAGCCGGCGCAGCTGGCGGGAAGCAGACAGCATTTGAATCGTATCGATGGAGCAGCATTGCACCGAGGAAAATCGATAAATAATAGAAGACAAGATAAAATACAATTGGTCACCCACACACACAGAACGTCGTGCCGTCTCTTCAGCCCTTGGAATCTCTCACCTCGCACAGAAGACGTGGCGGGGGAACACACGATTCGAACGTTTTCAACAGAGCAAATTTGCATTATCTCTGCGCTTCGACTTGATAAGAGGAAGTACATGACTTCGCAGAAACCGAAAGTTCCGGAAATATACTGATAATATGCTGAAAAATGCGCTGAATTCAATGGTGCCTTCAGAATTCGCCGGTACTTCCCTTTGATATCACAAATCACAAATCTTTATTCAAGTAATATTATTGATACTGGGAAAGGCACTTCTGGAGGAGAACTACCAAAGTGTCATAGTTCAAGTCAGTAATATCAGCTGGGACGAAAGACTTCATTTCTTCAAGAGACTTTATCGACTCGAGCCAGCTCTTCTTCAGATCCTTCAGTTCATACCAATCCGCCAGTCGCAATTTCATCTTCTTATCGATCGCTTCATTTTTCTGCAGGTACTTCTCACACTTGTCACGGATCAACTTGACGTCAAATCGATCAGCGAGCTTCAGAAGGCCCTCCACATTTTCCGCTGGAATTCAGAATCAATTGAAACGTTCATCCGAACAATTACCTTGAATCGCAGAATCGGCAGACACGTAGATAACATCCAGAAGACTCTGGAAGTCATTGGGATCCACGTCCTTCAGCTCGACTTCTGAATCCTTCGATTCTGAGAAATCTCCAAAGAACAACTTGTCAAAGTACGGAGAGTGGAAGGCCAGGAGCTGGAAAGTTGGGGTTTTGAAGCAGACAGCACCAGATTCTCACCGGTTTCAGAACATTGAACTTGGTGTCTTGAACTTTCAGCACCACATCCGTCAAATGCTCACTCATCCCATCAAAATCCACAATCTTCTTTGGCGAGAATCCAACCATCATTGTGATAGTGACACGGCACTCAATAGAGACAGCGTTATCAGTCATATGCTTCGTGATAACATCATTCCAGGGTGCAAGTTTAGGAGTTCCCCATCCTCCGTATTTATCAAATGAACATGAGATTGTATGCCTCGGTTTCTCCTTCTCAGAGCCAGAAGTTATCGAAAACGTGTAATCCAGATCGATTGACCACAAACTTTTCTCGCCTATCTTCTCGCAACAATAAAGGAAGAAAGCCAGGTTGTCTTCCTTTTTTTGAATGGACATTCCCCTTAACTTTCAATTTTAATGTGAATGAACGCAGCTGCTCACCATCGCATTCCAAAGTGCTCTTCTCTCAGACCGTACTTCTCGGATATTTCCGGAAAGTTCTCAAAAACATGCTTCAAAGTGAACTCTTTCCCGATCATCTTGTTCTAGAGGAATGAATTCTTCATGTTATTCCCATTTGGGCGACCCGCGGAGGATGGTCAAAAAGCCACGTTATCAGGCACTAACACGTTTATTGAAAAAGGTCACATTACAAGTAATAGTTCAAAACGTTTCAAGTTCAATTTCACTGAAGACCGACTAATTTTCCCAGCAGTAGACCCTTCTTTTTGGACGCATTTATCAGAAACCAAACACATCTTGAAGTCAACAGGTAAAGGGCACACCCGATTCGAACTTTTCTAACAGAGCAACATGACAGTTATCACGAAATCACAAATCTTTATTCAAATAATATCATTGATACTGAGAAAGACATTTTTGGAGGAGAACTACCAAAGTGTCATGGGTCAATTCAGCAACATCAGCTGGAACAAAGCTCTTCATTTCATCAAGAGACTTTATCGACTCGAGACAGCTCTTCTTCAGATCTTTCAGTTCATACCAATCCCCCAGTCGCAATTTCATCTTCTTATCGATTGTTTCATTTTTCTGCAGGTACTTCTCACATTTGTCACGGACCAATTTGACATCGAATCGGTCAGCGAGTTTCAGAAGGCCCTCCACATTTTCCGCTGGAATTCAGAATCAATTGAAACGTTCATCCGAACAATTACCTTGAATCGCAGAATCGGCAGACACGTAGATAACATCCAGAAGACTCTGGAAGTCATTGGGATCCACGTCCTTCAGCTCGACTTCTGAATCCTTCGATTCTGAGAAATCTCCAAAGAACAACTTGTCAAAGTACGGAGAGTGGAAGGCCAGGAGCTGGAAAGTTGGGGTTTTGAAGCAGACAGCACCAGATTCTCACCGGTTTCAGAACATTGAACTTGGTGTCTTGAACTTTCAGCACCACATCCGTCAAATGCTCACTCATCCCATCAAAATCCACAACTTTCTTTGGCGAGAATCCAACCATCTTTGTGATAGTAACACGGCACTCAATAGAGACAGCATTATCAGTCATGTACTTCGTGATAACATCATTCCAGGGTGCAAATTCATGAGTTCCACATCCTTCAATTTCCACAAAGGTATGTGATACAGTATGCTTGAGCTTCTCCTTTTCAGAGCCAGAAGTTATCGAAAACGTGAAAGCCGCATCGATCGACCACGAACTTTTCTTCTCGCAACAATGAAGGTACACAGCCAGATTTTCTTCCTTTTTTTCAATGCACAATCCCCTAAACTTTTGATTTGATTGATAATAAACGCATCTGCTCACCATCGCATTCCAAAGTGCTCTTCTTCCGGACCGTACTTTTCGGATATTTTCGGAAAGTTCTCGAAAACATTCTTCAGAGTGAACTCTTTCCCAATCATTCTATTCTAGAGGAATGAATCCCTGTTGTGATTCTCAGGAAGGTACCCCGGGGCCATGGTCGAAAGGTCACGTTATCAGACACCAACACGTTTATTAAAAGAGGTCACATTACAAGTAATAGTTCAAAAAGATTCGAGTTCAAGTTCACTGGAGACTGACCAATTTTCCCAGCAAATCCTGCATCGTCGAGTTGTTCAAGCCACTCAAGTCCGAGGGAATGCTGTTCTTGAGGTCTTTCACAGAAGTAATAGACTGGAGACAGCTCTTCTGAAAGTCAAGTCATCCCTATCACTGATAAGTTATCAGTCCCCACCTTCAGCTTCTCCATGTCATACTTGACGGCCAACGTCAACTTGGTGCTCTTCCCCACTCCATCCGTCTGCATCAAAACCTCCTCACACTTATCTCTGACCATCGCCACATCGAATTGATCAGCCAGTTTCAGCACTTGTTCCACGTTCTCGGCTGAAATTGTGAATTGAACTTTTCTAGAAACTTCCAGAATCCCTACCCTGAATCACCGATTCCCCGTAGATTGCGTCAAGAAGATTTTGGAAGAATTTGGGGTCCACGTCTTTGAGCTCAATCTCCGGATTGTTGGATTCAGTGAAGTTACCGAAGAACAGAGTGTCAAAGTATGGAGATCGGAAGGCCAAGAGCTGAAAATACAGTTCCAGAAGCCTAATTCTACAGTAATCCCACCCGCTTGTTGACATTGAACGTCTTCTCCCCGACCTTCAGCACTCCATCCGTCCAACTCTCCTTTGCCTCCTCAAAATTGATCTTTCTCTTCATCGCAAATCCATTCATGTTCTTGATAGTGACGTGGCATTCAATCGTGATACTGTTGTTGACCACGTGATTCTTGATGAGACTTCCCCAATGTTGGAACTGTTTCCAACCCAAATTCATTTGTTTCCCGAACTGATGAGTGCTTTCCAGATACTTCTCCTTTCCAGAAGTCAGACACATCTTGAAACTTGTATCGATCGTCCACGGGTTCTTCTCCTCAATCTTCTTCCGGCAATGCAAGTAGAGAGCTAGGAAGTTATCTTCCTTCTTGATCTCCAAATTCCTGAAAATTTTGTGATAAGATTGATAAGTATAATAAAACTGATTACCATTGCACGCCAAAGTGTTTTTCTTGCTCACTAAACTCAGAAGTCAAGCTCACAAAGTTGGTGACGACGTGCTTCAATGTGAACTTCTTCTCGAACATGCTTCGTGGAATCAATTGATAGCAATACTGGGAAACCAACTTCAAAGTTGGATTGACACGTTTATTCAGAAAGGTCACGTTATCATTGATAACTTATCAGCAAGAGTTCAAAGAAAGGTCAAACTTTTTTGGTAAAGAGCCACTACAGTCGAATGTTTGAGTCCAGCCACTTCGGTCGGGGAGTAGTTCTTCAGAGCAACAGCAGAAGTTATACTGTTCAGGCAGTCACTCTGAAACATTCCAAGTTTTCCTTATCACTTATCAGTCCTTACCTTCAACTTCTCCAGCTCATACTTATCAGCCAGGCACAACTTGGTCTTTTTTTCAATTTCATCCGTCTGCATCAGAAACTCCTCGCACTTCTCTCTGACCATGGCCACATCGAACTGATCCGCGAGTTTCAGCACACCTTCCACGTTTTCCACTGAAACTTTGAATACCTATGGAAACTTTCAGAATCCTCACTCTGAATCACCGATTCTCCATAAATCGCGTCAAGAAGACTCTGAAAGTCACTGGGATCCACGTCTTTGAGCTCAATCTCCGGATTGTTGGATTCAGTGAAGTTGCCAAAAAACAAAGCTTTGAAGTATGGAGATCGGAAGGCCAGGAGCTGGAAATCATAAGAACCCGACTGTTACAGTAACCCTACCGATTTTATAACATTGAACTTTTCCTCCCCAATCTTCAACACGACATCCGTCACATTGTCCTCGTGCTTCTCAAAACTAATCTTCCTCTTCAACGCACATCCACTCATATTCTTGATGGTCACGTGACACACCACTGTGACACAACCATTCTCCATATGATTGCGGAGGACACTTCCCCAATTGTGAAACTGCTCCCATCCTTTCTCACTAGTTCGGACGAACTGACAAGATGCTTTTTTCAAGACGCTCTGATCGGAGACCAGACACATCTCGAAGTCAACATCAACCGACCACGGATTCCTTTCGTTGGCTTTCTTGTAACAACGCAAGAAAACAGAAAGATAATTGCTTTTCTTCATCTCCAACCCCCTAAAAAACTGTTGGAACATTTCCCAGTCCGTTCAACTAACCATGGAACTCCAAAGTGTAGTTCTCTCTGACTACATTCTTGGGTCAAGTTCCTAGCATTCTTGATGACATGCTTCAACGAGAACTTCTTCTCAAACATGGTTTTTTTGAAATGAATTCGATATAGCTACACCGAATGAGTTTATTGAGAATGGTCACGTTGTCATAAAGGATTCAGGAGTCATCGAGAATTCAATGAAGCTCAAGACATATCTCGAAAAGAGCCGCCAGAGTCGAATGATTGAGTGCGATCACATCTGACGGAGTGCAGGCTTTGATCTCTCCCATCGACCCCATCGAATGAAGGCAATCACTCTTCAACTTTTCCAGCTCGTACTTATCAGCCAATCGCAACCTGGTCCTCTTCCCGATCGCATCCGTATGCATCAGAAACTTCTCACACTTGTCCCGGACCAATTTGACATCAAACTGATCTGTCAGCTCCAACAGCCCTTCCACATTTTCCGCTAAAATGTACATGTAGCATACCGTCGCGGCATACGGCAGGAGTATGCGCTCTACTGGACGAACAAAAAAGAGTGTGAGAAAACGAGAGACGCCAGACAATTCAGAGAAAACTCTCTCGCTTTCTCACACTCTTTTGGCGCCTGTACAGTAGGGCGCATACTCCTGCCGTATGCCGCGACGGTATTGTTGATTTTCACTTTTTACCTTGAACCACCGACGACTCTCCATAGATAGCATCAAGAAGGTTCTGAAAGAACTCGGGATCCACGTCTTTCAATTCAACTTCCGCGCTCTTTGATTCAGTGAATTTCCCGAAAAACAGTGCTTTGAAGTATGGGGAACGGAAGGCAAGAAGCTGCAAACGCGGGATCACAACTTTCAAAACTACAGTAACCCTACCGATTTATTGATATTGAACTTTTGCCCTCCGACCTTCAGAACCATATCGGACAAATGTTCCTCATGCTTCTCAAAGCAAATCTTTTTCTCCGTCGCCAATCCATTCATTTTCTTAATAGTGACATGACATACAATCGTGATAGAGTCATTTTTCATATTATGCTTAACGACATCATCCCAAGAACGGAAATTGTTCCATCCCAATTTCAACTCTTCACTGAAGAAACACGACTCTCCCTTGTGATGTTCCTCCTTCCCAGTCGTTGATAACAGACACATTTTGTAGCTACCATCAACTGACCAAGGCCGAGTCTTTCCAGCTAACTTCATACAGCACAGATAGGCACCCAGTTGGTTATTCGACTTGTGAACACAGATTCTCCTAGAAAAACCAGTCAAAATGTTCTTTTCTGTATATTGAACCTCACCATGGAACTCCAAAGTACTCTTCTGTCAAACTGTACTCGTCGTTGCGCAGCTTATGACAGTTCTTCACCACGTATTTGATGGAAAACTTTCTTTCAACCATCATGAAAATGAATCTTTTGAGTTCAGAAGACTTAGAATGCTCGAGGTCAAAACGTGATAAGGAGATCTTCATCTTATCAAGGAAAGAGTCACAATGTTTAAGTTCAAGTTCAATGATAACCGACAGACTTCTCCAGAAGAGCCAAAACTGTCGAATGGTGCAAGCCAGTCAAATCGGAAGGAATTGTGTTTTTGAGATCTTTAGCAGAGCTGATCGATTTGAGACAGTCAATCTGAAACTTTCAGAGGTCCCCTTATCACTTATCAGGCCTCACTTTCAACTTCTCCAGTTGGTACTTATCAGCCAATCTCAATTTGGTGCGTTTTCCAATTCCATCAGTCTGCATCAGAAAATCCGCGCATTTCTCTCTCACCATAGCCACATCAAACTGATCCGCCAGTTTCAGCACACCTTCCACGTTCTCCGCTGAAAAACACTTCAGAATCAGTCAGAATAACCCTGAATCCCTACCCTGAATAACCAATTCCCCATAGATTGTGTCAAGAAGACTCTGAAAGTCATCAGCATCCACCTCCTTCAGTTCAACCTCGGATTCGTTGGATTCAGTGAAGTCACCGAAGAATAGAGTGCGGAAGTATGGGGAACGGAAGGCCAGGAGCTGGAAAAAAGAGATTTGAAAGTCAATTACAGTAATCCCACCGATTTGAAAACATTGAACTTCTGCTCTCCGATCTTCACCTCCACTATATCCGTCGATCTCTCCAGCGGCTTCTCAAAGCAAATCTTTCTCTTCGGCGCGATCCCACTCATCTTCTTGATAGTGACGTGGCACACCACTGTGACACAGTTGTCAGTCATATCATTCTTGATAACATCTTCCCAGTGATAAGAGTCGGGCCATCCCCATCCAGTAGGTTTGTCGAATTGACAAGATGACTCTTGCTTGGCTTTCTGTTCAGAGGAGAGCAGGAAGTTGTAGTCAACATCAATGGACCACGGGTTACTCTCGACAGTTTCCTTGTGACAGTAGAGGTAAACAGAAAGATGGCTCTCGTGTTTCTCAACTAACAAAGTCCTGAAAACATTGGTTCCGACAAATTCAACCGAGTCTTCTCACCACGGAACTCCGAAATGTTCCTCTATCTGGCTGTGTTCAGAGGTTAGATTCGGGAAACTCTTGATGACATGTTTCAGCGAGAACTTCTTCTCGAACATGGTTTCTGTGAAATGGTTTGTTATCAATACTAGACACGTTTATTCCAAAAAAGTCACGTGAAGGATTCAGAATTGATCGAGTTCAAGTTTTATGAAGATTGAAAGATTTTTCCAGAAGAGCCAAAACCGTCGAATGATTCAAGCGAGCCAAATCCGACGGAGTACTATTTATGATTCCTTCCATTGAATTCATTGCGTCCAAACAATTCTTCTAAAACTAAAATAAATTTCCTTATCACTGGTCAGCTGCTACCTTCAAATTCTCCAGTTCGTACTCATCAGCCAACCTCAATTTGGTCCTTCCTCCAATTCCGCCCGTCTGCACCAAGAACTCTTCGCACTTATCTCTCACCATGGCCACATCGAATTGGTCCGCGAGTTTCAGCACACCTTCCACGTTCTCCGCTGAAAACCAATTCAGAACTCATCAAACTTGTTCAGAATCCCCACCCTGAATCACCGATTCTCCATAGATTGTGTCAAGAAGACTCTGAAAATCATCAGCATCCACCTCCTTCAGTTCAACCTCTGATTCGTTGGATTCAGAGAAGTTCCCGAAGAACAGTGTGTCGAAGTAGGGAGATCGGAAGGCTAGCAACTGAATAATAGACTTGAAGAATTGGAAACTTGCTACGGAAACCATACCGATTTCAAAACGTTGAACTTTTGCTCGCCTATCTTCAACACCACCACATCCATCATATTCTTCATCGGCTCGTCAAAACTGATTTTTCTCTCTGCCGCAAGTCCATCGATCTTTTTGATAGTCACATGACATTCAATGGTGACGCAGTTGTTCGTCATGTGATCGCTGATAACAGAATCCCATGAAAGATATTTTGGCCATCCCCATCCATTGGCCGCATCAGTAAACTGATTTGTTGTTTCTTTTGAAATATCGTTTTTGCCAGACACCGCAACCATATTCATTCGGAAGCTGGTATCAATGGTCCAGGGGCTAGTTTCGTCACTTTTTCTTTCACAACGCAAATAAAGGGTGAATTTGCCGTCCAGTTTTTGGCATCTGATTCTCCTATAAAACTAAGTCGTAATCTCTTCTCTCCAGAAAACCACTTACCACGGTATTCCAAAGTGCTCTTCTTGCTCGCTGTACTCCTCGATTAGCTGCGGGAAGTTCTTGATAACATGCTTCAAAGAGAACTTTTTCTCAACAGCCATTGTTAAAATGGGAATGAAGCCAAGATGGCAAACATACTAACCATAATGACGTGTTTATTCATAAAGGCCACGTAATCAAAAAGGATTCATAAATTTTCAAGTTCCAGGTCAATGAAGAATCAAAATCTTCTCCAGAATCACTTCCAGAGTGGTTTTGTCCAGAGTAGTCACATCGGATGGAATGCATTCCTTGATCTCTTCCATCGAACTCATCGAATTCAGGCAGTCACTCTAAAACTTCCCAAGTTCCCCTTATCACTTATCAGTCCTCACTTTCAACTTTTCCAAATGGTATTTATCAGCCAATCTCAATTTGGTCCGTGTACCAACTTCATGGGTTTGCATCAGGAACTCCTCGCACTTCTGTGTCACAAACTTGACATCGTACAGATCCGCCAGCTTCAACACCCCTTCCACGATCTCCGCTGAAATCATAGTCTCCATTTCAAGAACCGTTTGTTGTTTCTACCCTGAATCGCCAATTCTCCATAGATAATCTCCAATAAGCATTGAAAGTCATCCGCATCCACCTCCTTCAGCTCAATCTCTGACTTGTCGGCTTCCGAGAAGTTGCCAAAGAATAAAGTGCGAAAGTAGGGAGATCGGAAGGCCAGCAGCTAAAACAAGAGTCTTTCAGGCCAACTACAGTAACCCTACCGATCTCAAAACATAAAACTTCTGCTCTTCAATCTTCAACACCACCATATCCGCCAAGCTCTCATGCGGCTCATCAAAACAAAGTTTCCTCTCCGGCACAATCCCCCACATCTTCTCAATGGTGACGTGGCACTCAACCGTGACACAATTGTTGATCATGTTATCACTGATAACAGTGTCCCAAGCCTGGAACTCTCTCCATCCATGCGCCACATCGTCATCAAACTGATGTGTTGCCTTCTTCCCAACTTCCTCTTTCCCACCAATCAATCTCATTTCGTAGGTAGCGTTGATAGCCCAGAATCTGTCTTCATCCTTTTTCTTATCACAAATCAGATAAAGAGCGAGTTTGTCATTGAGTTTTTGACAATGAATTCCCCTAAAAACACAGTGTAAGGCATTCTGAAAGCAGGTTACCATGGCACACCAAAATGCTCTTCCGTCTGGCTGATATCATCTCTTATCATCGGAAAGTTCTTGATGACATATTTGAATGAGAACTTTTTCTCAAGCATTGCTGGAAGTGGGAATGAATGAAAATAGGCTTATTCTGAAGGTCACGACAATTGGAATAGAACCATCTTTATCAGGAAACCATCACAAAAAAACAGATCACTTAGACTCATTCATAAACTTCTTGACCACTGCCACCAATGTCGAATGACTCAGATCCGCGACGTCAGTTGCGAACTCCTTGAGCTGATCCAACGACCCAATTGCCTTGAGACAGTCCTCCTTGACCTGCTCCAAGTTGTACTCATCCGCCATTCTCATCTTCCACTTCTTATCAATTCCATCACTTCTCATCAAAAACTTTTCGCATTTCTCACGAACCACAGTCACCTGGAATCGATCTGCCAGGACCAACAAGTTCTCGATGTTTTCTGCTGAAAATGACTGACTATGAGGTTCTAAAGAGTCTATCGTTACCCTTGACAACTCCGGATTTGATGTGAAGGATATCCAGAAGATTCTGGAACACTTCTGGATCCACATTGCCTAACTCGAACACTTTTCTGGTAGTACTCTCAAGGAACAAATTTTCAAAACACGGTGAAAAGTTTGACAAGAGGTACTTGCAAACGTTGAACTTCTTTTCTCCGATCTTCAGCTGGACCACATTCGACTGATTCTTCTTGGGCTCATCAAAACTTATCTTCCTCTTCGGCACAATCCCACTCATTTGAGTGATAGTGGCGTGGCACACAATCAGCACAGACTTATCAGTCATATGATTCTTGACAATATCATTAAAATCGACGCCTTCTGTTCCAAAGCCCATTTCTTTGTTATACCGACAACAAAATGTGGGCCCTCTTGGCAAAGAGCCAACACTAAAATCAAAGGTAACATCAATAGTCCACGGGTTCTGTTGGTCTTCGTCCTTCTTGCACAGCAGCTTTATTCTGAGATGATTGTTGTTTTTCTCGTATCCCAACCTCCTAAAAAATGGATTAGGAATGGATTATTGTGACGGGTGGTACCATAAAACTCCAAAATGTTGTTCGGTTTGACCCATTATTCCATTAGCGTCCCTCATATTTGGAAAGTTTTTGATGAGATGCTTCAATGTGAACTTCCTTTCGTACATTTCGCCACCTGAAATGTATGTTTGTGAAGCTGGCCTAGGAAACCTTTTCAGCTCGGCCACGGCTCTGAAAGCTACCAAAAACCGGTTTACTACGGTAGAAAACCGTAAAAAGAACGGAAACTGCTGTTCTGTTCACTTCGATGGCCGTGGCCGAGTGAAAACGCATTCCTAGGCCAGCTAGAATTCCCAAAGATGAATCTAATAGAAATGCCGCAAAAACACTGAAACTTCACGGAATTCAGTGTTTTTCAAGATAAAAACATTACATTTGAACGTTAAAAATCAATGAACACATATAAAAAGAAAAAACCCATTTTGCCCTAAAAGCAGGAGAAAAATGAGGTTTTCTGAAAAAAATGCTCCAATTTCACATTCAACATATCCTTATCAAAAGATAATCACATAAAGCAGAAATTCACAACAAAAAGCTTCCAGAAACAATCGATTACGTTGCTTTTTTCAAATAGCTCTCGCTTTCCGCGTTCTCTCAAGATGCGCCTTGACGGCAAACGCGTCAGCTGTCACTGATGGCGCACTTCTGGTGTCCATGCGGGGTCAACAAAAAAAGAAAAAAAAGTTATCATTTATCACAAAAAAACAAATCACTTATACTTATTCACACATTTCTGCAGCAGTGCCGACACTGTCGAATGACCCAGATCCGAGACATCAGTTGGGATGAACGCCTTGAGCTGGTCCAACGACCCGATCGCCTTGAGACATTCCTCCTTGAGCTGCTCCAAGTTGTACTGATCAGAGAGTCTCAATTTCAACTTCTTATCAGCACTATCACTTCTCATCAGGAACTTCTCGCACTTTTTACGAACCAGCGACACATCCAGTTGATCAGCGAGTTGCAGCATGTTTTCCACGTTCTCGGCTGAAAATAAAAGAACATTTTAACTCAAAAGTATTCTGAATCCTCACCCTGAACCGCAGATTCTCCATGAATAATGTCTAGAAGATTCTGAAAGTCATCTGGATCCACCTCCTTCAACTCGACGACTTTCTTCTTGGTTTCAGCGAAATTCCCGAAGAATAGAGCTTCAAAATATGGAGAATGGGTTGCCAGGAAGACCTTGGAGACGTTGAATTTCACATCTCCAAGTTTCAGAACCACATCCGTAAGATTCTTCTTGGGCGCCTCAAAACTGATCTTTCTCTTCGGCACAACTCCACTCATTCCAGTGATGGTGACGTGGCACTTGATGGATACCGAGCTGTTGCTGTCCCGATGGTTCTTGAGAACATCGACAAGTGAATTGTGCTTTGAGTATCCATATCCTTCCGATTTCATAAACTTGTAAGTCAGATTCTTGTTCGTCCCATTGCCACCGGCACCGCTGAGCACAAAACTGACATCGATCGACCAGGGATTCGCATGGGAAATCTTGAGGCAATGAAGGAAAACGGCAAGATGGTCGTCCATGAGCTTTGCAGATAACTGCCTGTAATCAGCTGGTGTTCCTTATCAATCTATCACTCACCATTTCACGCCAAAGTGTTCTTCACGAGGGCTATAGTCAGGTAGACAGCTAGGGAAGTTCTGGATGACATGCTTCAAGGTGAACTGCTTTGAGAACATGTTGATACTTGAACTGACACGTCTGTTCGGACTGCTCGACACTCCAACACGTGTCAAATTGAGAAAGTTCACGTGGGTTTTCACGTGAACCGTTTATCACCAGAAGATTGACCCAATGCCAGATAAATAGTTTATGTAAATATTTACAGTGGAATGTACATGTTTCGATCGTTTTCAGACAGGTTTTTAGATAGGTTTTTAGACAGGAATTGCAGTGTTGACAGTTGGGAGAGTGACTGGAAGGTTGGTTGGGATTGCGGTTGGAAGAGTCGGAAGGACACCTCCGCCAAGGATGAGTTGGAGAAGTTGTTGGAGGATGGAGAGGAGCGAAGTGACTTCCTGGAAGAAACAGTCAATTGGCAGTACGGTAGATGTCTACTGACCAGGGGATTCTGATTCAGAAGCTGTTCGATGGCCTGGTTCTGCTCGGGAAGGGTCTGATTCTTGTCGTCAAGAATGGATTGGAGGGAGGAGAGGACGGTGGGCAGGTTGGACACGACTTGGGTCAGGGTGTCTTGCAGTTGGGTCAGTTGGGAGGTGAGTTGAGAGAGTTGGTCCTGAAAGGATTACTGTAGGTGATGGGAGAGCAGACTACATACGGAGAAGCCGAGTTGAGCAGCCAATTGTTGCAGTTGCGACTCGATTTCCGAAATGGGGAGTGTGGAGTTGAGGAGTTGGGAGACGGCCTGTTGAGCTGGTTCAGTGAGATTTTGGAGGAGGGACGGGTCGAGTGGAAGGCCTCCGAGAAGTCCGAGCACGTCTCCAGGGGCAGAGGAGCCGTTGAGGAGGGGACCGAGGATCGGGAGGTTGCCAAGACCTCCAATTTCACCAATTCCACCAATGTTTCCAACTGGAAGGCAAACAGCCATGGAGAACAGGGCAAAGGCAGCAGTGACAGACAGGACAGTGTTCATTCTTTCTGAAAACATTGGATTGTTAGAGCTGTTTAGGTGAGGAGGACTGATTTCAACCCTTCCATCCATTCCCTTTATACCCTCTGAAACCTAGACAGTGATCACTGATAAATCCCGGATTTCCATGTTTCCATGTGATTCCTTTTTTCCCAAAACAGTCTGTTGTTCAAAAAGATTCGTTTCAGAGATCATGCAAATTCACATTTTGTTGTGGACTTGATTTCCGAACAGTCTGGTTCGAGAGAGAGTTCACAATTTATGCAAATCGTCTTGTTGGTCAAAGGGCAATTCCCAGGATACTGTAGGGCTTCACAACAAACTCAAAGAGTTCACAAATAACACATTCATTCATTTTTATCAATAGTACCGATTAGTAGGAAAACTGATAAACTTTTTGAGAAGAGCCTTCGCTGTCGCCTCGCTGATGTTATCAGTGTTGACTTGGAGATTCTTGATATCCTGAGCGTTCTTCAACAGGGACAGAGACGCCGTATGCAGACCCGGAAGTGAAAACTCAAAGGCCAAATCCAATTTCTGCGTTGTCAAAAACTCATTGGTGATTATCAGAAAGTCCTCGCACTTGGTCACAACCGTGCTCACTTCGTATCGAACCGCCAGCTTCAATAGATCACGCACATTGTCTTCTGAAATGTTATCAGTGATAAGAAGTCCAGAATTGATACTAACTGTTGACTACCGGGTTGAAAGAGTAGATTGAAGCAAGGAGGGTCTCGAGAATCTTCTCACTGACGTCCTTGATCACGACTTCAGTATCTTCACATTCACAGGAAGGTCCGAAGAACATGGATCGGAACACCGGGGAGAAGTTGGCGAGCATCACCTTGGACACGTGGAACTTCTTCTCCTCCACCACCAACACCACATCCGTCATCTTCCCGTCGGCCTCCGCAAAGTTCATCTTCCTCTTCTGACGGATCCCGACCATCTTCTCAATCGTCACTTCGCACGTCACAGTGGCAGCTCCATCCTCCGCAAGCTGTTCCAGAAGCTTCTCTCCAACTTTGAAGTACTGTCCGGCAGCGGAACATTTCGAGTTGAAAATGACAGAGTTGCACTGGATCTTGTTCTCGAAGGATCCTGACTTGACGGTGAAAATCATGGAAGCCTTGATTGACCAGATATTTGATTCGTTTTTCTTGTGGCAATAAAGAAGGACTCCACGATGGTAGTTGTCGCTTTCTGGGTTTCGAACATTGAGTTGCCTTAAAGATGTAATCAGTGATAAGCATAGTGATTATGGTGTTACCATATAACGTTATAATGATCCTCTTGCGACCCGAAGTCATTCGAGCACTTGGCAAACTCTGTGAAATTGTGAGTCAAAGTGAACTTCTTGGGAGCGTCTGCCATTCTTGAAATCGTTGGGAATCAATTGATAACGGGTTGATAAGATGTTGAGAAGAAGTACAATGTGAGGTCACGTGCGATTCAAAAGCTTCTGGTCAGTGACATCACTGAACTGACCAACAAGCAGATTTGCATAAGTTGTGAACTCTTCTGTCGAACCAGACTGTTAGGAAATCAAGTCCACAACAAAATGTGAATTTGCATGATCTCTGAAACGAATCTTTTTGAACAACAGACTGTTTTGGGAAACCAGAAATCACATGGAAACATGGAAATCCGGGATTTATCAATGATCACTGTCTAGGTTTCAGAGGGTATAAAGGGAATGGATGGAAGGGTTGAAATCAGTCCTCCTCATCTAAACAACTCCAAAAATCCAAAGTTTTCAGAAAGAATGAACACTTTCCTGTCTGTCACTGCTGCCTTCGCCATGTTCTCCATGGCTGTTTGCCTTCCAGTTGGAAACATTGGTGGAATTGGTGAAATTGGAGGTCTTGGCAACCTCCCGATCCTCGGTCCCCTCCTCAACGGCTCCTCTGCCCCTGGAGACGTGCTCGGACTTCTCGGAGGCCTTCCACTCGACCCGTCCCTCCTCCAAAATCTCACTGAACCAGCTCAACAGGCCGTCTCCCAACTCCTCAACTCCACCCTCCCCATCTCGGAAATCGAGTCTCAACTGCAACAATTGGCTGCTCAACTCGGCTTCTCCGTATGTAGTCTGCTCTCCCATCACCTACAGTAATCCTTTCAGGACCAACTCTCTCAACTCACCTCCCAACTGACCCAACTGCAAGACACCCTGACCCAAGTCGTGTCCAACCTACCCACCGTCCTCTCCTCCCTCCAATCCATTCTTGACGACAAGAATCAGACCCTTCCCGAGCAGAACCAGGCCATCGAACAGCTTCTGAATCAGAATCCCCTGGTCAGTAGACATCTACCGTACTCCCAATTGACTGTTTCTTCCAGGAAGTCACTTCGCTCCTCTCCATCCTCCAACAACTTCTCCATCTGATCCTTGGCGGAGGTGTCCTTCCGACTCTTCCAACCGCAATCCCAACCGACCTTCCAGTCACTCTCCCAACTGTCAACACTGCAATTCCTGTCTAAAATTTGTCTGAAAACGATCGAAACTTGTATATTCCAATGTAAATACATAAACTATTTATCTGGCATTTCATTGCTTGACTTTCCATTCCCAATTTCCAAACACTTTTGTCTAGACAATCTGTTTTTCTTTCCAGTATTTACAAACATCGGCCGGACACGAGAAGCGCAACAGAGTGCCCGCTGACGCATTTGCCGACATGACGTGCTTGACGAGCACAGAAAACGATAAGCTTTTCGCAAGTGAAATTACTCGTTTTTCACAGCTTTTCGCCCTGAAAATGAGCTTTTTTGAGACTAATTTTCAAAGTTAACACTTTCTAGAAACATTTTTCATCGAAAACCCCTCATACTCCCCATTTTTTGGCCAAGCCACCCTTTCATCGTTGTTTTCCCATTTTTTCGGTGATTGTCAATGCTTATGTCTTTATAGCTTGAACATTCAAATGAAAATTCCGACAAAAATGAAATCCTTTCGTAGAACTAAAAACTCCGTCGTCTTTGAACAATTTCGATTTTTCACTTGGCATTGCTATCAATGCAATCGCGCTCCCTCGCACATTTTTTGCTTCACAACATGTCCAAATCAAAACGAGCGAATTCCAGGTGTCAACATGTTCACAAAGGAGTTCAAATTGAAGCATGTCATCAAAAAATATTCGTCGTTTGTAGCAGAAGCTAGCGAAAAGGAGGTCCACTTCGGAGTGACATGGTACTGAATCGAACACGATTTGTTTTACTTTTATACGTTACTTTCAGGTATTTGCAAATGAGGAAAGTCAACGATTGTTTAGCTGTCTACTTTGTCTGTTGTAAGACGGAAGACAAAACGAATCCGTGGTCAATCGATACGAGTTTCAAGTTTATTTTGGCGTCCGATGAAAAAACCAAAAGAGAGTTGAGTCATCTGTTTGATAAAACAGATGGATATGGTTGGAAAAAATGTTACAAATGGGAGAATGTTATCAAAAACCACGTGGTGAATGATTGTCTGACGATTGAGTGCCACGTCACCATCAAAAAGATGACTGGGTGCACTCCGAAGAGGAAGATCAACTTCGAGGAGCCGATGCACCACTTGACGGATGGAGTGCTGAAGGTCGGGGAGAAGATGTTCAATGTGAATAAAGCGGTAGGATCTGTGTGGGGTTGCACTTCTGATCTCATGTTTTCAGCAACTGGCATTCCGATCCACCTACTTCGAAACGCTGTTCTTCGGACGATTCAATGACTCGAAGAAGCCAAAAATTGAGCTCGAGGAGGTGGATCCAGATGACTTTCAATGTCTTCTGGAAGCAATTTACGGGGAGTCCTCTGTCATCCAGCGTAAGAAAGATCTAGAAGTTTTCAGAGCCCTTATTCCATTTTCAGCAGAAAACGTGGAGGGAGTGATGAAGCTAGCGGACCAATTCGACGTTCAAAGTGTCCGTGACAAGTGCGAGAAGTGCTTGCTAGAGTATAAGACAGTCGACCAACGGACCAGGTTGCGATTGGCGGATCAGTACAATCTGGAGGAAGTGAAGGTGAGGGCTGATAACACTGATAAGGAAGGAACACGTCAAACTTTCAGAATGATTGCCTGAATTCGATAGTTTCGGCCAAAGATCTGAAGAGCAGCTCTCCGTCAGATGTGTCCGTGCTGAAGCCGTCGACCATTCAGGCTCTTTACGAGAAGAGTATCAGCTTCCTATGAGTACATGTCATTCATCCAATTGTCAACATTGCCATTCTCAAAAACTGGTCAATCATTGAAACTTGTGAATTCCAATTGCAATAAACTATTTTCATCTGAAACTATGTACAATTAATGTCTAAAAACACCTATGATACTTGGTGTGAAACTATCTCAAATCTCGATGCTTTTCGGGAAAGAAACACTGAAATCTCTTTCCAATGACCCCTTTTCACATCACAAATGCCTAAATGAAAACGAGCCAGTTCCAGGCATCAACATGTACACAAAGGAGTTCAAATTGAAGCACATCGTCAATAACTGTCACGAACCGGTCCGGGAAAAAAGCAAGATAGAACAACACTTTGGAGTTGGATGGTAATCAATTTATCTTTACATATCGTATCCCAACTTTTCAGGAATCTGCATGTGGAGGAAATTGACGGGAATCTAGCCGTCTACTTGAACTGCCTCAAGGAAGAAGACGAACAAAACCCGTGGTCAGTGTATACGAAATATAACATCGTATTGGCTTCTGATGAAAAAAGCAAAAAAGAGTTGAGTCATCTGTTTTATAAAATGGATGGATTTGGTTGGGAAAGCTTCGACGATTGGGAGAATGTTATGAACAACTATGTGGTGAAGAACTGTCTGACAATCGAGTGTCACGTAACCATCAAGAAGATGACTGGCTGTGCTCCGAAGAGAAAAATCAACTTCGAGGAGCCGATGAACAACATGACGGATGGAGTGCTGAAGGTCGGGGAGAAGGTGTTCAATGTCAATAAGGCGGTAGGGTTACTGTAGATTTGAATTTTTGAGTTTATGTTTTCAGCAACTGGCCTTCCGATCTCCCTACTTCAAAACTCTCTTCTTCGGACCAACCGTTCCAAAGAAAAGGCAAAGGACAAAGAACACCGAAATCAATTACGTGAAGGTAGACCCCGATGACTTTCAATGTCTGCTTGAAGTCATCTACGGGGAGGCTTCTGTCATCCAGCGTAAGTAAGATCCAGAAGTTTTGAAAGGTGTTATTCACATTTTCAGCAGAGAACGTGGAAGGACTGATGAATCTCGCAGATCTATTCGAAGTCCCAATCGTCAGAGAGAAGTGTGAGAAGTTCTTGCTGTACTCGGATGAAATTGAGAAGCGAACGAAAATCAGACTGGCCGATAAGTTCGATTTGGAAAAAGTGATGGTAAGGTTGATAACACTGATAAGGGAAACACCAGACTTTCAGACCAAGTGCCTGGAATCGATAACTTCTGGGGAAGATCTGAAAGGAAGCTCTCCGTCGGATGTGTCTGCGCTGAAGCCGTCGACAGTCCAGGCTCTTTACGAGAAGAGTATCAGTTTGCACTAAACTTTTGAATCATTTCGGGTCTTGTCATGCATTCAATTGCCAACTGCAATTTTCCCATTCAAAAATCCAAAGACATGTGAAATAAACTATTCATCTAGTACCAAGATCAAATCTTCATCTGGGAACATGTTACTCGGGAATTAAACGCTCATCGTCCAGACCACTCAGATAATTATATAGATTAAAATCCGGCGCTTTCTTTCAAGTATTCACGAACACCTGCCGGACTGCTGACGCTGACGCATTCACCATACACCAATTAGAGCGGTTTTTTGCGAGCACGACGACGATGACGACGACGGTTACCGTAAAACCTCTGTTAGAAGGGCACCCAATAGTTTGTGTTTGAGCTTCACTATCTCAAAAACTAGAAGAGTTATCAAAAAGTTGTCAACTGCAAAGTTGCAGTTCTAATCTTCGTCTACAACTTTGCAGTTGACAACTTTTCGATAACTTTTGTAGTTTTTGAGATAGGAAAGCTCAAAGTCAAACTATTGGGTGCCCTTCTAATAGAGGTTTTACGGTAGGTTATCGCAAGTGGAATTACTCGTTTCTCATGGCTTTTCGCAATGAAAATGGGCTTTTTCAGGACTATTTTCCAATTCCTACACTTTCTCGAACCATTTTTCATCGAAAACACATCATTTTCCCACTTTTTTTAGCCAATTTGACCGGATTTCCTCTAAAACATGTTTCATCGTTGTTTTTCGCACCCTCGCACACAACATGTCCAAATGACAGTTTTAGGAGACAAAATGTACGCCAGGAAGTTCACTTTGGTACACATTATCAAGAACTTTTCAGCACTTGTCAGTGAGGACAGCAAAACGGAGGTTCACTACGGAGTGCCATGGTAATCGATTTGATCGAACGAATCGTAGAACATGTCAACGACATTTCAGGCATCTGCATGTTGCGAAGGAAACCAATGGGCTAGGTGTCTACCTGAATTGTGAAAAGAAGGCTGATGCAAACAACCCGTGGTCAATCTCAACGAATTTCAAGTTTATTCAGAATTCGGAACGAAAAACCCAAAAAGAAATCAACTATCAGTTCACGAAAAACGAAGGATATGGTTTCCCAAAACTGCTCAGTTTGAAAAGTTTCCTCAGAAGCTATATGGCGGATGGTTGTTTGACGATCGAGTGCCACGTCACCATCAAGAGTATGAGTGGGATAGCGCTGAAACGAAATATCAATTTCGAAGAGGCAAAGGAGAGTTGGACGGATGGAGTGCTGAAGGTCGGGGAGAAGAGGTTCAATGTGAACAAGCGGGTAGGATTACTGTAGAATTAGGCTTCTGGAACTGTATTTTCAGCTATTGGCCTTCCGATCCACCTACTTTGACACTCTGTTCTTCGGACCATTCGACGACTCGAAGAAACCGGAAATCGAGCTCGAGGAGGTGAATCCCGATCACTTTCAATGTCTGCTTGAAGTAATCTACGGAGAGTCGTCTGTGATTCAGAGTAAGGATTCTGGAAGTTTTCCAGAAAACGTGTGAATTTTCAGTAGAAAACGTGGAAGGTGTGCTGACACTCGCCGATCAGTTCGATGTCACCAGTGTCCGCGAAAAGTGCATCGACTTCTTGAGACAAGGAACTGATGGAGCTGACAATAAGATCAGATTGAGAGTAGCTGATAAATTTGATTTGGAGGACATAATTGTAAGAATTGATGAGTGATAAGGAGAACACATTGAACTTTCAGGAAAAGGTTCTGAAATCGATAACTTCTGCTGAGGACCTGAAGAAATCCTCTCCAACAGATCCGTCGGTGCTGAAACCGGCGACTGTGCTGGCTCTTTACAAGAAAAGTCTCAGCTTACACACACCTAAACACGATTATCATCTGTACATGTGAACATTCCAAATTGTCTTTCATTCTTCCCTTTATTCAATTTCAACTCTGAATTCAGGCCATGCAAATGAGCCATTTATCTCGCGGATCTCAGCAATCTGTAATCACAATTACTTCCGATAAAATCAACTCTTAAATCATATTACTCTTATCATAAACAAGATAAATAATCTGATTTAATCTGGCACATCTTTCCCAGTATTCACGCACACCTACCGGACACAAGTAGCGCACATATTACCTGCTGACGCATTCACCATACACCAATTAGTGTGTTTTGCAAGCACGACGACGGTTAGGTTATCGCAAGTGCAAATACTCGTTTCTCACGGCTTTTCTCATTGAAAATTAGCTTTTTTGAGACTATTTTTCAATTCGAACACTTTCTCTCAAACCATTTTCCATCGAAAACCCCTCATTTTCCCACTTTTTTTGGCGAAAAAGGGCCGGATTTCCTCTGAAAACATTTTTCATCGTTGTTTTCCCTTTTTCTCTGTGCTTTTCGATGTTAATGTCTTTATAACTTGAATATTCAACTGTTAATTACAATAAAAGCGGATTTCTTTCGTTGGATTCGTAGTTTCGTCGACTTTGAGACATTTCTTACTCGGTTTTGCTAGCGAATCGATAGTGTCAATGCAATCGCGCTCCCTCGCACACAACATGTTCAAATGACTGTTGTGGCAAAATGTACGAAAGGCAGTTTTTTCATACGTTATGTGATTATTTTCTGATAACAAAACGTTCCAAGCTAAATTGAAGCATTTCCCATCAAGAGCACCTCATTTTCCCCCGGTTTTTAGGCCAAAGTGGGATTTTCGATACCTTGCACCTGTTTTTTCCTTCTTTCCGCTACTTTTCGACTCTAAAGTCGGCAATTCTGTGAAGCAAACACGCCTCTAACATGTCCGGATGAAAATTTCAGTTCCAGGTGACAAAATGTACGAAAGGAAGTTCACTTTGGTACACATTGTCAAGAACTTTTCGGAACTTGTCGATGAATCCAGCGAACCAGAGATTCACTACGGAGTCCCATGGTAATCAATCCGATCGGACGAATCGTAGAACATGTCACCGTCTTTTCAGGTGTCTGAATGTTATGAAGAAAACCAATTTTCTACCTGTCTATCTGCAATGCCAAAAGAAGGCTGATGCAAACAAGCCGTGGTCGATCGATGCGAGTTATCATTTCATACTGGCTTCTGATCAACAAACCCAGAGAGAATCGAGCTGTCAGTTCACGGCAGATGATGGATATGGTTTCGGGAACCTTCACAGTGTGGACAAAGTGGTCAGCAATTATTTGGTGAATGGTTGTTTGACGGTTGAGTGCCACGTGACAATCACACGAATGGTTGGATTCGCTCTGAAAAGAAAGATCAATTTCGAGGAGGCAAAGGAGAGTTGGACGGATGGAGTGCTGAAGATCGGCGAGAAGACGTTCAATGTCAACAAGCGGGTGGGATTACTGTAGAAATAGGCTTCTGAAGCTGTATTTTCAGCTTTTGGCATTCCGATCCACGTACTTTGACACGTTGTTCTTCGGACCTTTCGACGACTCCAAAAAACCAAAAGTTGAGCTTGAAGGCGTGGATCCAGACTTCTTCCAAAACCTCCTCGACATCATCTATGGAGAATCGTCGATGATCCAGAGTAAGTATTCTGGAAAATTTCAGAGAACATTTTAATTTTCAGTGGAAAACGTGGAAGGTGTGCTGACCCTCGCCGACCAGTTCGATGTCACCAGTGTCCGCGAAAAGTGCGTTGAATTCTTGGGACAAGCGAATGATGGGACTGACAATGAAATCAGATTGAGAGTTGCTGATAAGTTTGATTTGGAGGAGATAAAGGTGGGAGTTGATCACATTGATAAGGAGAACACATTCAACTTTCAGGAAAAGGTTCTGAATTGGATAACTTCTGCTCGGGAGCTGAAGAAGGCCTCTCCAGCGGATCCGTCTGTGCTGAAGCCCGCGACTCTGCTGGCTCTTTATAAAAAAAGTCTGAGCTATCACCCATGAATCGTTACCTAAACATGCCAAAAACTTGTGAATCTCAAATGAAATGTTTATCTTGACACCTTATCAAATCTACGACTGAAAACTGATCAACTTCGAGAACAACGCTTTCGCCGTCGCTTCGGTCATCTCGCTGGCCTTCACATCCAACTTCTTCACGTCTTCCTTCGGTTTTAAAGCATCCAAACACTTCTTCTGAAGATCTGGAAGGATGTATTCTCCAGCGAGAAGCAACTTCTTATTCAGTTCCACGTCTTCCGTTCTCATCAGCCACTTCTCACATTTCGAGTCGACCACCTCCACAGTCACTTCGCTCCTCTCCATCCTTCAACAACTTCTCCAACTCATCCTTGGCGGAGGTGTCCTTCCGACTCTTCCAACCGCAATCCCAACCGACCTTCCAGTCACTCTCCCAACTGTCAACACTGCAATTCCTGTCTAAAAACCAATCTAAAAACCTGTCTGAAATCGAAACTTGTACATTTCAATGTAAATTAACTATTTTTCTGGCATTGCTTCTCCTTCCCATTTTCCACACATTTTTACCTTGAAAATGCGCCAAATGTAACCGAAAAATCAGGTTCCATTCGGCGCATTCTTCCCAGGACACGAGAAGCGCAACAGAGTGACCGCTGACGTATTTGCCGGCATGACGTGCTTGACGAGCACAGAAAAGTATAAGCTTTTCGCAAGTGGAATAATTCGTTCTTCACAGCTTTTCGTCGTGAAAATGAACTTTTTTGTGACTATTTTTCAATGTTAACACTTTCTAGAAACATTTTTCATCAAAACCCTCTCATTTTCCCAATTTTTGGCCAATACCTCCCTTTCATCGTTGTTTTCCCCTTTTTTCGGTGATTTTCAATGCTTATGTCTTTATAATTTGAGAACCCAAATGTGAATTCCGATAAAAACAAAATCCTTTCGTACAACTAAAAGTTCCGTCGTCATTGAGCAATTTCGATTTTTCACTTGGCATTGCTATCAATGCAATCGCGCTCCCTCGCACCTTTTCACATCACAAAATGTCCAAACGAGCCAGTTCCAGATGTACGAGAAGAAGTTCACATTGAAGCATGTCATCAAAAATTTCTCGGATCTAGACGAGGAATTCAGTCAGAAGGAGGATCATTTCGGAGTGAAATGGTATTCTTTCAAACAATGTATTCTGTTCATTTATCATTCGTTTTTTAGGAATATTGGTATGAAGAAAAAATGTGGATACCTGGCTGTCTGCGTGGAATGGGGCAGGAATTCTGATGAGAAGAACGAGTGTTCAGTCGATTTTGATGATGAATTTTGTTTGAATGCGAAACCGGAGAAAACCAAAAAAAAACCTATCCCGAAAGGATTTGGAATGCCAAAGTTTTATTACTGGGAAGATATTATCAAGAATGATATGATTGATAACTGTGTCACTGTGGTGTGCCACGTCACGATCAAGAAGATGAGTGGGATTGCGCCGAAAAGGAAGATCTGTTTCGAGGAGCCACTGGAGAGATCGACGGATATGGTGGTGTTGAAGATCGGAGAGCAGAAGTTCAATGTGTTGAAATCGGTAAGATTACTGTATGTAAATGACTTCCAAAGCTGTTATTTCCAGCTCCTCGCCTTCCGTTCCCCATACTTTGACACTTTGTTTTTCAAGGATTTCATCGAGTCGAAGAAATCAGAAATCGAGCTGCTGGACGTGGATCCGAATGACTTTCAGGGTCTACTCGACGCCATTTATGGAGAAGCTTCTGTAATTCAGCGTAAGGATTCTAGAAGTTTCAAGAAGCTTTGTTTAGAATTCCAGCAGAGAACGTGGAAGGAGTCATGAAGCTGGCAGATCAGTTCGATGTCAAAATGGTCAGAGCAAAGTGCGAGAAGTTCTTGATGAAAACTGATGGAACTGACAAGCAGACCAAGTTGAGACTGGCAGATCTGTACAATCTGGAGCAGCTGAAGGTAGATAGTGATAACAAATGATAAGGGAAACAACAAAACTTTCAGAGTGACTGTCTGAAATCAATCACTTCGGTTGAAGACCTGAAGAACTGCTCTCCGTCGGATGCATCTGGGCTGAAGCAATCGACTCTGCTGGCTCTGTATGAGAAGAGTATCAATCTGCACTGAATTCACTGACCCAATAGTCGGAATCCAAAAGGAGTTTGATGGGAAACTTATCTGGAGCTCGCTACATGCAAAAAAGTGCGCTCAGAAGCCAGTTTTTAGGCTTGAAATCATCACTGATTGCATTTCACGTGAAAAGTTACTTATTTCAATGGCTTACAAGGCCTAAAAACTGGCTTCTGAGCACACTTTTTTGCATGTAGCGGTCTCCAGATAAGTTTCCCATCAAAATCCTTTTGGATTCCTACTATTGGGGTCCTAAGCCGCCCTCTTACCAAGTTTGAGCCAAGTCTATCTAGTTGACCCTACGCACCTCCTTTGTAGATTAGATTGTTCAGATAAATAGTTTATTGGGGTTCACAAGTTTTTTATTGAAGTTCACAAGTTTCTGGTACGTTTAGGTGAGGATCCGGTTTGTGGGTGAAAGCTGAGGCTTTTCTTGTAAAGAGCCAGCACAGTCGCCGGTTTCAGCACAGACGGATCCGTTGGAGAGAGTTGCCTCAGTTCCTCAGCAGAAGTTATCGATTGGAGGAGCTTCTCCTGAAAGTTCAATGTGTTCTCCTTATCACTCATCAACTTCTACCATTAACTGTTTCAAATCAAACTTATCAGCGATTGTGAATCTGAACTGATTATCAGTCCCATCTTGTCCCAAAATCTCTATGCACTTCTCGCGGACATATTTGACGTCGAACTGATCGGCGAGTTTCAGCACACCTTCCACGTTTTCCACTGAAAATTCAAATGTCTTCTGAAAACACTTTCAGAATTCTTACTCTGAATCACAGAAGACTCGCCGTAGATTACTTCCAACAAACGTTGAAAGTGATCCGGATTCACCTCCTTGAGCTCGATTTCAGAGCTGCTTGATTCGGAGAAGTTCCCAAAAAACAGCGTATCAAAGTATGGAGATCGATACGCCAACAGCTGAAAATACAGTTTCAGAATCCTAGTTCTACAGTAATCCTACCCGCTTATTGACATTGAACGTCTTCTCTCCGATCTTCAGCACTCCATCCGTCCAACTCTCCTTTGCCTCCTCGAAATCGATCTTTCGTTTCAGTGGGAATCCATCCATTCTCTTGATTGTGACGTGGCACGTTACCGTCAAAAAACCATCCACCAAGTAGTTGCTGGTCACATTGTCCACACTATCAAGGTTCGAGAAACCAAGTCTTTCCTCTTTCGTGAACTGATAGTCGGCTTCTCTCTGGGTTTGTTGATCAGAAGCCAAAATGAACTTAACATTCGTATCGATCGACCACGGGTTGTTCGCATCAGCCACCTTTTGGCAGTGAAGGTGGACAGCTAGTCCATGGTTTCTCTTCCTAACATTCAGATGCCTGAAATTATGCTGATATATTCTACGATTCGTTCGATCAAATCGATTACCATGGCACTCCGTAGTGAACCTCCGTTTTGCTGTTCTCTTTGAAAAGTGTCGAAAAGTTGACAACGTGTACCAAAGTGAACTGCCTGGCATACATTTTGTTACCTGGAACTGGCATTTTCATTCGGACATGTTAGAGGCGCGTTTGCAGCACAGAATTGCTGACTTCAGAGTCGAAAAGTAACGGAAAGAAGGAAAAAAGAAGTGAAAAGTATAAAAATCCTACTTTGGCCTAAAAACCGGGGGAAAATGAGGTGCCCCCGACGGGAAATGCTCCGGTTTAGTGTGGAACGTATTGTTATCAAGAGATTATCACATAACATATGTAAAATCAAAAAATTCACGACGAAAAGCCGCTGGAAACAATCAATAGCGAGACGTTTTCAAAAACGTCATCTTTTCCGCGTGCTCGCAGAACGCGCCATGGCGCCGAACGCGTCAACAGACAATACTGGTGCATTACGCGTGTTCGATTTGTAAGCATTGTCTAGGAAGAAGTGTCTGGGAAATGGGAATGGAAAGTCAAGTTATGCACGATTCTGATGCCAGCTGACCCAACTGCAGCTTCTGAATCAGAATCCCCTGTTCAGTAGACATCTACCGTACTCCCAATTGACTGTTACTTCCAGGAAGTCACTTCGCTCCTCTCCATCCTCCAACAACTTCTCCATCTGATCCTTGGCGGAGGTGTCCTTCCGACTCTTCCAACCGCAATCCCAACCGACCTTCCAGTCACTCTCCCAACTGTCAACACTGCAATTCCTGTCTGAAATATGTCTGAAAACTATCGAAACTTGTACATTCCACTGTAAATTAAGCACTGAAGTTCTTGCCTTTCCATTCTCTTTTTTCCCAAATTTCGCAAACTTTTCTCTAGACAATACTTGCAAATCGAACACGCGTAATGCACCGGTAATAACTGCTGACGCGTTCGCTGTCAAGGCGCGTTCTGCGAGCACGCGGAAAACACGAGGTTTTCGAAAATGCCTCGCAATTGATTGTTTAGGCCGGCTTTTCGTCGTGGATTTTCTGATAATTTCATATGTTTTGTGATTATCTTCTGATAACAATTCGTTCCAAGCTAAATTGGAACATTTCCCATCAAAAACACTTCATTTTCCCCCGGTTTTTAGGCCAAAGTAGGATTTTTAGACTTTTCACATGATTTTTCCTTCTTCTCGTAACTTTTCAGCTCTAAAATCGACAAATCTGTGAATCAAACGCGCCTCTTCGAGAAAACCAAATTAGAAAACCAAAAATAGCTATTCAGGTAACAAAATGTACGAGAAGAAGTTCACATTGAAGCATGTCATCAAAAATTTCCCGGATCTAGACGAGGAATTCAGTCAGAAGGAGAATCATTTCGGAGTGAAATGGTATTCTATCAAACAATGTGTTCGGTTCATATCTCATTCGTTTTTCAGGTATATCGGTATGAGCAAAAAACTGGGACACCTGGCTGTCTACTTGAGATGGTGCAAGAATTCTGATGAGAAGAACGAGTGTTCAATCGACTTTGCTGATGAATGTTGTTTGATTGCGGAACCGAAAAAAGTCGTCGTAAATGGTTCTCCGAGCGTCCTCCAATCGACAGGGTGGGGAATGCCAAAGTTTTATAACTGGGACGATGTTATCAACAATGATCTGATTGATAACTGTGTCACAGTGGTGTGCCACGTCACTATCAAGAAGATGAGTGGGATCGCGCCGAAGAGAAAGATCTGCTTCGGGGAGCCACTGGAGAGGTCGACGGATATGGTGGTGGTGAAGATCGGAGAGCAGAAGTTCAATGTGTTGAAATCGGTAAGATTACTGTATGTAAATGACTTCCAAAGCTGTTATTTCCAGCTCCTGGCCTTCCGTTCCCCATACTTTGACACGTTGTTTTTCAAGGATTTCATCGAGTCGAAGAAATCAGAAATCGAGCTGCTGGACGTGGATCCGAATGATTTTCAGGGTCTGCTCGACGCCATTTATGGAGAAGCTTCTGTAATTCAGCGTAAGGATTCTAGAAGTTTCCAGAAGCTTTGTTCAGAATTCCAGCAGAGAACGTGGAAGGAGTTATGAAGCTGGCAGATCAGTTCGATGTGAAAATGGTCAGAGCAAAGTGCGAGAAGTTCTTGATGAAGAATGATGGAGTTGACAAGCAGACCAAGTTGAGACTGGCCGATCAGTTCAATCTGGAGCAGCTGAAGGTAGATAGTGATAACAATTGATAAGGGAAACACCAAACTTTCAGAATGACTGTCTGAAATCAATCACTTCGGTTGAAGACCTGAAGAACTGCTCTCCGTCGGATGCATCTGGGCTGAAGCAATCGACTCTGCTGGCTCTGTATGAGAAGAGTATCAACCTTCACTGAATTCGGACAAATGCTCTTATCACTCTAAACAAAATCACCCCCATTTTCCTAACATGTTTACGAACTCTATAGTCTGCAGGGTGAGGCTTCTATCTTTGACACTTTGACCATAATCAATCGATTCGGATTACTCTCTTCAAACATGTACTCTCTTAATTGCTTATCACTACTGATTGCCACCTAAACATGCCAGAAACTTGTAAATCTTTATTGTACACCCAATCAAATCTACGACTGAAAACTGATCAACTTCGAGAACAGCGCCTTCGCCGTCGCTTCGGTCATCTCGCTTGATTTCAGCTGCAGCTTCTTCACGTCTTCCTTCGTTTTCAAAGTATCCAGACACTTCTTTTGAAGATCCGGAAGGATGTATTCTCCAGCGAGACGCAACTTCTTCTTCATTTCCACTTCTTCAGTTCTCATCAGCCACTTTTCACATTTCGAGTCGACCTCCTCCACGTCATATCGATCTGCCAACTCCAGAAGCTCCTCCACATTGTTTTCTGAACGGGATAGATTGTTATCAGTGATAATGGTATCAGTTACTAGTGATATCAGGTTTCAAAGAGTACATCATGGCAATAAAGACCTCGAAAACATTGGCGTTCGCATCCTTGATCACGACTTCAACATCTTCTTCAGATTCTCGGAAGCTCCCGAAGAACATGGATCAGAATACCGGGGAGAAGTTGGCGAGCATCACCTTGGACACGTGGAACTTCTTCTCCTCCACCACCAACACCACATCCGTCATCATCCCGTCGGCCTTCTCAAAGTTCATCTTCCTCTTTTGCCGGATCCCAACCATCTTCTCAATCGTCACTTCGCACGTCACAGTGACCGTTTCCTCCTTTGTGTAGTGGTCGAGGAGAGGCTCACCGAGCGGAGCGGAGTTTCCCCAGGTAGGGTATTCAGAATCGAATTTGCTACTTGAACAGACTAGTTTTCTTTCTGAAGAGACCGATTTCAGGGTGGTTTTTGAGGAAGCTCTGATATGCCACAAGTTGGATCCTCCTTCTTTGCAACACCGCAAGTAGACGCCACGTTTTCTATCTTTTGGGTTCAGAACTAGAATTTACCTAAAGTTTAGGTTATTTCAAGCTTTTTTAACACAACTTGCCATGGAACATTATAGTGAATTTCCTCTGCGCTGGTTGCATCGTAGCACTCTCCAAAGTTGACGGTTTTGAATGTCAAAGTGAACTTCTTCGGAGCTTCTGACATTTTGTGATAAGGAATGATAAGGAAAGAAGTAATCATCACAACGGCTTAAAGGTCACGCTACCGTAACCCTACCCTTTCAAGACCAACTGACCCAACTGCACCCCCCCCCACCGTCCTCTCCTCCCTCCAATCCATTCTTGACGACAAGAATCAGACCCTTCCCGAGCAGAACCAGGCCATCGAACAGCTTCTGAATCAGAATCCCCTGGTCAGTAGACATCTACCGTACTCCCAATTGACTGTTTCTTCCAGGAAGTCACTTCACTCCTCTCCATCCTCCAACAACTTCTCCAACTTATCCTTGGCGGAGGTGTTCTTCCGACTCTTCCAACCGCAATCCCAACCGACCTTCCAGTCATTCTTATTCTCCTCACTATGTATAGTTTGCAATTTCAAATGTGTCAAACCTGATCTTTGACACTCTGCCCATAATCTATCAATTCGGATTATCCTTTTCGAACTTCAAACCAAAACCATGTCCTCATAGTCAATCAACAATGAATTTCTATCTCATCGGTGCAATTTGTTTCTTTCTCTCCCTAATTTCAGTGGAGGCAGTCAACACTACCAGAACCGACTATCTATTGGCTGAAGTACTCTTGATTGCTTATCACCATACTGATGAAAAAGTTTTTCAGAAAAATGGCACTAGATCTATCCCATTTCCAGCCAAGGCTTCTTATCGAAGAGTCGTGAAAAACGCCAAGACAAAGAAGAATGAGGAGCATGTTTTTAGAGTTTGCAATGGGAAGAATAAGGCAAAGTGTGGGTTCTGGGAGAATGTTAAGGTATAAACCAGATACTGATAAGCTTATCACTGATCTTTCAGACAAAGAAGAAGGTCGCATCTGGACCAACTTCTTACAACAAAGGAGAACAGGCATTGGTCATCAAAAAATTCAGAGTTAGCGATCAAGGGACATACACAGCGACGGGATATAAGGAACAGGCGTATGCAGTTATCATTTGGGAAGATTAGGAAATGATAAGAACTTTGATAATGATATGTGTTAATGAATCACTTTATCAAACAACAAAAAAAGAATGTGTCACTTGAGAACTTGGTTCAAAAAACCGATCATGTTCAATTGGCCAATTGGAGAAAGCCGGAAAGTTCAACATGATCTGCGAAATTAAAGAGGTCCTCGATTTGGGGATTTGGTGATAAGTGATAAGAGAATTAGCTCATCATCTAGGCCAAATCGATAGCCTTATCATTACACTTTTCCAACTACTCCCAGTGACCATAACGTCAAAGTTCAGGTTCAGCTACGATGAGACCAATCAATGCTCTTGATGGGATTTTCTCCTGAAGGATTGTTGATGATAAGATCACTGATAAGATGGAATGAAGTGATATCATCGAAGAACAGTGTGAATGTTAGGAGGAGTTGAATTTGTTATCAGTTGTCAGTTGGCACACCACTATAGCCTGTGGGTCCCGCCACGACTTGAGAATGTGAAATTGAGAAACGCGACGGTTAACTACAGTAATCTTAAGTACAGTAATCCTAACTACAGTAATCCCAACTACAGTAATCCTAATTACAGTTATCCTAACTACAGTAATCCTAACTTCAGTAATCCTAACTACAGTAATCATAACTACAGTAGTCATCCAAACTATACACTTTCCGATCGCGATCATGTTCAAAACCAACTCTATAGTTTGTTGCGTGACAATTCACATGTAGGTGTGAAAACCCGATCTTCTGATTCACACCTATCCAATGTGTGTTTTACTCTCTCTGCCCCTTGGATTACCTATAGCCCACCCCTAGCCCCTAACTTGTTCCCAGTTGACCATGAAGTTCTGGGTGATCACTTCTGTATTGCTATGTTCCATTGGAGCGAATCAGGTGGGAGTTAACATCATTCCCGAGGGATTGTTTGTTAAGGTATCCATCACTTGCTTATCACTGATAGTAACTGATAACGTTTTCAGCCCAATGGCACCATTTACATCCCACTTCCAGCCAAGGCATCTTATCGAAGAACTGTGACAAATCCGAAGACATATCAGCTGGAGGACGAGCATATTTATAGAGTTTGCAATGGGAAGAATAAGGCAAAGTGTGGGTTTTGGGAGGATGTTAAGGTATGATCCAGATACTGATGAGCTTATCACTGATATCACAGACAAAGAAAAAGGTTCCATCTGGTGCCACTTCCTACAATAAAACGAAGAAGGCACTGGTGATCAAGAAGTTCCGGACCACTGATGAAGGGGTTTATACTGCGACCGGGAATAAGAAATTGGTGTTTCAAATTTGGGTTTTTGATTGGTAAACTACATATAAATGAAACATTTATTTATTCACAAATTGCTTCAGTTTCAAGGTGCTGGAGTTGTAGTCGACGTAGTTGTTGTTGTTGTAGTCGTGGGCGTGGACGTAGACGTAGAGGTGGTTTTTCGGTGTCTCTGAATTCAAATATTCAGAAAAATGTGTTACCATCTTCACTTACAAAATCATCGATTTCCTCAGAAATGTCCTTCAGAATATTACCGATTGGATTCGCAGATTGAACCATGGAAATGGTGAGCGCAAGGATAGCCAGGAGGATTAGAAGGTTCTTCATAATCAGAATTGCTCGATGTAGGAATCGGAATGTATCCCAACGCTTCACGGCTTTGCTTTTATGCTCCACCAACTGTCATAGATCACTCGGATGTTTTGAACTTTTCCTATTCTTTTGTGATTCTTCAAAAGTGAGTGAGCGTTGAAAACATATATTTTTGTTATTCACTAGTGTCATGGATTACTGTACAAAGGCAGGAAAAATGTGTTGTGAGACCTTGTGTTTTGTTCCCAGAAAAATCCGTGGGCGAATGTTTTGGTTGTTGATAAGGTTATTGATAATTGATAAGGTATAAGGTATCATAAGGTGCTCTACTGGACGGGCGCTCACACTGTTTTCCGTTCGTTCAGTGGAGCACGTTTGCCAGTTGCTTCCTGGATCACTGTATCTCATAAGATGGCAGGTCACAGTAACAATTTATCAAAATATTCAAATAGGTGTATTAATAAGATGACAGGTTATCACTGATCGACCCCAATTAGATTACTGTAGCAAGCGTTGGTCACGTTCATCACCATTTCGTTGGTTTTTCCCAAAGTGTCAGTGATCTGGAATCCACACAGTCTTACGTCAGATTACTGTAGAACGCTCACATTGCCTAGAAAATCAAGAAGTTCCAGGTTAATTCGTGACTTTGGGGTTACTGTAGTTGGATTTTTGATTGGTAAAGTATGTACTAATGAATGTGGGCAACAATTCTTTATTCAACAATCACTCAAATATCTTCAGTCAAAGAAAGAGGTGGTAGAGTTGTAGTCGTGGTAGACGTACTTGTTGAAGTCGTGGTCCTAGGCCTTCCTCGGCGTCTCTGAATTCAAACATTCAGAAGGCTACTTTACCATTTTTACTCACTCGCAAGTTGCCGACAACCTCAGAAACTCCATTTAGAATCTCGCCGACTGGATCCGCAGACTGAACCATGGAAGAAGTCAAGGCGAAGATGGCCAGGAAGATCAGAAGGTTCTTCATGTTTAGAATTGATTCTCAACACTTCACGGCTTTGCTTTTATGCTCCAGGAACTGTCATAGATCACTCGGATGTTTTCAACTTTTCCTATTCTTTTGTGATTTTCCGAAAGAGAGCGGGCGTTCCAAACATAACATTTGTGTTATTCACTAGAGCTTGGATTACTGTACAAAGGCAGGAAAAATGTGTTGTGAGACCTTGTGTTTTGATTTTTTGGTCCAATGTTTTGGTTATTGATAAGGTTATTGATAATTGATAAAGCATAAGATGTCATAACGCGCTCTACTGGACGGTCGCTCACACTCTTTTCCGTTCGTTCAGTAGAGCACGTTTGCTTCCTGGATTACTGTATCTCATGTGGTTGCAGCTAATAGTGTTCATTCATCAGATTGTTCAAGAAGGTGTATTGGGCGATAGTTTATCACTGATAGATCATCGGCCCCAATTAGATTACTGTAGCAAGCGTTCAACCATTCTCGTCACATTCATCACCATTCCGTTAGTTTTTTCCAACGTGTCAGTGATCTGAAATGCAAAAATTTCCTGTTTCTAGGTTACTGTAGAACACTCACATTGCCTAGAAAATCAAGAAGTTCCGGGTCAATTTCTGACTTTGGGGTTACTGTAGTTTGAGCATTGAGTGCAGAGAAAAGTTGATAACATTTCCAGTCGTTTTTATACCCAAAAAACCAGACAACGATCATGAAACATGCTGTTTTTTCCAGGTGGAAACTTATGGAAATTGTCTGAGTGTTCACATTTGTTGATTGATGTTGTTGCAGTGATCACTATTGTTCTGTTCTGAAAAGTGACCCAGAAAATGCGGAAATAACTTCATTCACAATCAGTTAAAGTTGAAAAATTGTGACTGTTCAGTTTAGAACGGAGGAGGCAGTTGTTGTTGTCGAAGTGCTTGTAGTACTTGTAGTACTTGCGGTTGTTCTTCTACATCCTCTGCGGCTTCTCCCGCCCCGCTGGTTGTGTGGAATTTAAAGAAACTGATTATATGTCTTGAACTTACTCGGACCCTGTTATTAATTGAGGAAGGGGAGGATGTTGTGGATGTGGTCGTAGTTACAGCTCTACATCCTCTGACTCTCGGGAGCACCTGGAATCATCCAATTTGATGGAAATGATTCTGATATTGAACTCATTCCGCTTGCCTTTTCTACTTGGTTAACAGCACCTTCGACAATTCCATCAACTGGATCTGAGAAGACCATGGAAGTTGCAAAGGCAAAGATTGCAAGGAGAATCGGAAGGTTGTTCATTTTCAGATTCGCTGTTTTAACACCCTACGGCAAGGCTTTTATGCTCCACCAACTGTCATAGATCAATCGGATGTTTTCAACTTTTCCGATCCTTTTGTGATATCACAATGAACAATATAGCATCCGTTGTGGTAATGTTTTTTGTTATTCATGTACATGTCTAGCCACTTGTTTTCTGGATTACTGTAAAGCAGCAGGCAGGTCTGGAGATTTGAGTTGTGGTTTTCTACGTTGACACAGGGATCAAATCCCGATTAATCAAATTGACAAAGTCTTGGCTTATCGTGTTAACTCGAACAAAAGTTTGAATGAATATTATCGTTGCATCTCAAAATTTCATCTCACACATTACAAATTTCGAATCGGCGCGCACGATATCTCGCAGCGAAAACAATAGTATGATTTGCTTGTTTCATTGTGTTTGAGAGTTTTTTGAGTGACTTTAATAAACGCGAAAATAAACGAAAACACTGAAAAACGCAAATCTTAATGTAGTTTTCGCTGCGAGATTTCGTGAGCGCCGATTCGAAAGTTTGAATGCGAGCGGCAGTTTTGAGAGACAACGATAATACAGTGTAGTTATGTAACAAGTTGTAAGAAGTGTTTTATAAATTTTCGGAATTCAAATTTATTGTTATAGGATTATGAGTGATTATTTGGAAATTAATCCTCGGCCAGATAAGTCCAGATTCGAACTGGAGAAACCGGCAGTGAAATTTATTCTTGAAGATTCGACTCCGAGTAAATCGCTTATAACATTCGAACTGCTGGCACTGTAACTGTGAGATTCTGTCCTTTGAGGTTGTCGAGTGCAGGCTGGAGAACAACCCGGATGGGAGCGAGAAGCTGAAAATTGCAGGTTGAAGTTATAAATTACTGTAGTTTGACTCACAGCGTTTACCACCTTAATTAGATAATTTTTAACTTCTTCAATCGAGTCTTCAATCGAATCTTCAATCGAATCATCAACACACAAAGCCATGGAGACAAGGGCGAGGGCGAGGAAGACGGTGAGGGAAGTGGACATTATCTGGAAAGTTATTGATTGGAAGGAACGGAACAGTTGAGTGATTTCCAACCATTCCACAGTGTCATTTTATAGTCACACAAGAAGTCAATGACCGCTCTGCTTTGCTCGGGATGATTTCAAAACATGCGATAGTCTGGAATAATATTTGTCACAAATCCGAAAATCAGGCAAACAGCCACTTCATGATCGATTGGAAAACAGGAAGTATCGACTGGATGTGTTCTGATCACACTATTTTCAACACAACTTTTCCAATGCTCCGGCCCTTGTACAGTGATTCAGGACTGAGACAAATTTTATGTTTTTGGAAGGAAGAGAACAGCTGAGTGATTTCCAACCATCCCACAGTGTCATTTTATACCCGAAAAACTGTCAATGATCACTTTCGGATACGATGTTTTTTTACTGGATGTTTTCGATTTTTGCGTCGCTCTCTTGAAGTTTTCAAAAAGATCCTGAACACAACCGATAATATTTTCGTTCTTCATGTCTTTTCAAACTTTCTTCCTGGATCACTTTCACTAAATAAAAAACCAGTTGGTTGTCCAAGGGAGCAGAGAAGTAAAAATTAGATTTTAGTAGGAAATCATATTCAAATCAACAGAGAAATACATTATTATTAGGCAGTATATTTATTTTCGAAGAATGATAGTGCTTTTTAGAGAGTTCAGTAGTCGTCGTGATAAACAGGGGATATGCTGAACTTCATCGTAGTAGATCCCTCGAGTTGATTTGATTCTTCTTCGAGTAGTCGCTTCGGTGGGAGCAGAACGAAGAACCCAACAACTCTCTCTCTCTCTCGAACCCGAAGAATCCCGAAGTCGTGGCTATATGT
>LR539058.1:831201-841686 GCA_900536315.3 Caenorhabditis becei | reverse complement strand
ACTGGTACAGTAATCTAGGAACAAGGAGAGACATGAAGAATAACAACACGATATCTTTTGTCAGAGCTCCAAAACGAAAATGTTTTGCAGACAACCAGAACACAACTAGACCCGTTGGAAAAAGAGAAAACATCCGAGTGATCATTGTCAAAACGTTCAGCATAAAAGTGAAGGCTGTGAATGCCAGTTTTCTTCATGTTTTCCAAGTCATAATCCATTCTCCCAATCGATAACTTTTTCAGAAAATGAACTTTCTCTTGTCGTTTTTCGCATTTTTCGCCCTTCTCTCCATCGCATTCTGTGATGATTACGAGGAGCCAGAAGTGGGTTCTCTGGCCTGGCACATAGGACCGCTCGCTGCCGAAGTTGCTACTGCAGGCGCAGAAGTTATCTATGATGCAAGAGATGTGAGGACACTTTACCGTACTCTACTTATCAATTGATTTCCGAAAATTGCTGATATCCTTCATCAAGGTCGAGAGTTGTTAGAAGCAGAATGATTTCTAATCATTTGAAGTGATTATATATTTGTTAATCAGAATAAATTCCAAGTATTGTGCGTTCGTATTGTGGGATATAGTTCTTCTGGTATTCGGAATCACGATGTTTGCACACAGATTGCCAGATAACTACTTTATTAATAAGTATGGGTCGTTTCGAGTGAAATGTTTAAGAGGAAAGTGTTGGGAGAGTTGGAACAGTGACAGGGACTTCTGGGATGGTAACTGGGAGTTGTGGGACAGTTGGGAGGCCATTGACTGGTGGGAGAGAAGGAAGGGAAACTCCGGGAAGTCCAGTGACTGGTGGCACTGTAACTGGAAGATTCAGTCCTTTGAGGAGGCCAAGTAACTGCTGGAGAAGAGTCGTGATGGGAGCGAGAGGCTGGAAGAGACAGGTTGAAGTGAGGGTTACTGTAGTTTGACTCACATCTCCACCACCAACAACTCCACCAATTGCTTGAGTTGGATCTCCTCCAATCGGAAGAGCTGGAGCACAGAAAGCCATGGAGAGCAGGGCGAGGGCAAGGAAGACGGTGAGGGAAGTGGACATTATCTGGAAAGTTATTGATTGGAAGGAACGGGAAAGTTGAGTGATTCCCAACCATTCCACAGTGTCATTTTATACCCAAAAAACTGTCAGTGATCACTGGAATTGGTATTCCACTTCCGTTATGTTTTGGTTGATCCTATTTCAAAACATGGCATGTCTGGAAAAGAATATTTCAAAAATCATGCTAATTTTGAAACATTTTTGTTCGAATAGCAATGGGAACAATAGAACTGGGATATGAAACAAATCTGTGGATTACTGTAGTTCCCAGTCTCCTGCACATGGGGTAATACAGTAACTTTCTCAACTGGCCATCGTCAGTTCCTAGATAAATTTGATGTTACTATTCTTGTTTCCAATAATTTGCATAGTCACTTCCTGTGTTTTCCGACCACCAGACAGTCTGTTTTGGGAATCAAAAAGACCAAAACAAAATGATAATTTCCAGTGATCACTGACAGTTTTCTGGGTATAAAATGACACTGTGGAATGGTTGGAAATCACTCAACTTTCCCTTCCTTCCAATCAATAACTTTCCAGATAATGTCCACTTCCCTCACCGTCTTCCTCGCCCTCGCCCTCGTCTCCATGGCTTTGTGTGTTGATCTTCCGATTCCAGGAGTTACCGGACTCCCCGGACTGCCAGCAACCGGAGGAGATGTGAGTACCCGCTCAGCCATTCCCGTTTCAATTCCAATTCTCACAGCCAATTGCTGCACTCATAAAAACCATCCAAGATCTCCTTGCTCAACTGACCGGAGGACTTCCAGGCGGTGTCACCCTCCCAACTGGACTCCCCAATGTCACCCTTCCAACCACTCCGGCTCTTCCGATTCCAGTCTAAACTTTCCCAACGAAACGACCAATAATCACATATCAATAAAGTAGTTATCCGGCATCCCTGGCCATGAAACACAACTGGTACAGTAATCTAGGAACAAGGAGAGACATGAAGAATAACAACACGATATCTTTTGTCAGAGCTCCAAAACGAAAATGTTTTGCAGACAACCAGAACACAACTAGACCCGTTGGAAAAAGAGAAAACATCCGAGTGATCATTGTCAAAACGTTCAGCATAAAAGTGAAGGCTGTGAATGCCAGTTTTCTTCATGTTTTCCAAGTCATAATCCATTCTCCCAATCGATAACTTTTTCAGAAAATGAACTTTCTCTTGTCGTTTTTCGCATTTTTCGCCCTTCTCTCCATCGCATTCTGTGATGATTACGAGGAGCCAGAAGTGGGTTCTCTGGCCTGGCACATAGGACCGCTCGCTGCCGAAGTTGCTACTGCAGGCGCAGAAGTTATCTATGATGCAAGAGATGTGAGGACACTTTACCGTACTCTACTTATCAATTGATTTCCGAAAATTGCTGATATCCTTCATCAAGGTCGAGAGTTGTTAGAAGCAGAATGATTTCTAATCATTTGAAGTGATTATATATTTGTTAATCAGAATAAATTCCAAGTATTGTGCGTTCGTATTGTGGGATATAGTTCTTCTGGTATTCGGAATCACGATGTTTGCACACAGATTGCCAGATAACTACTTTATTAATAAGTATGGGTCGTTTCGAGTGAAATGTTTAAGAGGAAAGTGTTGGGAGAGTTGGAACAGTGACAGGGACTTCTGGGATGGTAACTGGGAGTTGTGGGACAGTTGGGAGGCCATTGACTGGTGGGAGAGAAGGAAGGGAAACTCCGGGAAGTCCAGTGACTGGTGGCACTGTAACTGGAAGGTTCAGTCCTTTGAGGAGGTCGAGTAACTGCTGGAGAAGAGGCTGGATGGGAGCGAGAGGCTGGAAGATGTAGGTTGAATTGATGGATTACTGTAGGTTGACTCACATCGCTTCCACCTGTAATTCCGCCAATTGCTTGAGTTGGATCTCCTCCAATCGGAAGAGCTGGAGCACAGAAAGCCATGGAGACAAGGGCGAGGGTGAAGAAGACGGTGAGGGAAGTGGACATTATCTGGAAAGTTATTGATTGGGAGGAACGGAACAGTTGAGTGATTTCCAACCATTCCACAGTGTCATTTTATACCCAGAAAACTGTCAGTGATCACTGGAATTGGTATTCCACTTCCGTTCCGTTCTAGTTGACTGCATTCCAAAACAAGGCATGTCTGGAACGGAATGTTTCAAAAATCATGCTAACTTCGGAACATGTTTGTTTGAAAGCAATGGGTCACTTTTTTCAGTGCACTCATAACTTATAAATGAATTTTGTTGGTGATTGCTGTATTTCAAACAAGAGTACTGATTGTTTGATAACAACTTCATTTTGAAATGCAACATTGATTCAAAGTGGAAGTTATGGGATGGTGATGACATGATCCAAGTGTTACTGTTGAGCGACTGGTGGAACCATCGGAACATTCTGGGTCAGTTCAGAGAGGGCTTCAGTGAAAATAGCCAAGACACCATCGAGAATGGCATTGATCTCAGAAAGGTCCTGAAGCGGAATTGAGAAGAATTACGGTATTGAGAACTTACTGGAAGACTTGGGACTTCTGGAAGATCTCCGGTTCCTGGAAGACTTGTATTCCCTGGAACTCCAGGAATTCCTGGAAGATTCGGGAGTTCTGGAATTCCCGGAACAGTCGGAAGTCCTGGGAGGCTGGGAATTCCTGGAACTCCTGGAATTGATGGGACTCCTGGAAGATCTCCGGTTCCCGGAAGACTTGGAACTCCTGGAACTCCCGGGAGATTTGGGATAGTTGGTAGCCCAGGAATAGCAGCAGAAAAAGCCAAGGAAACCAGGCCAAGAGCCAGGAAGACAGCGAAGGAAGTGGACATGTTCCTGGAATGTGATAGATTGGAAGGAACAGAAACAGTTGAGTGATTTCCAACCATTCCACAGTGTCATTTTATAGTCACACAAGAAGTCAATGATCGCTATGATTTGCTCGGGATGATTCCAAAACATGAGATAGTCTGGAATAATATCTGTCAGATATCCAAAAATCAGGCAAACAACCACTTCATGGTCGATTGTAAAATGTCGACTGGATGTGTTTTGATCTCAATAGAGAATTTGGCTTACTGTGCATAGCTCGAAACACTACAGTAATGCTACAGTAACCTCCAAGAAGCTATCAACTGTTACATTGTTGCGAACTTTGTTCGTCTGAAAAATTTACATATTCTCCATCACTTCCGGTGTTTTCCGACCACCAGACAGTCTGTTTTGGAAATCAAAAATACCAAGACAAAATTATAATTTCCAGTGATCAATGACAGTTTTTCGGGTATAAAATGACACTTTGGAATGGTTGGAAATCACTCAACTGTTCCCTTCCTTCCAATCAATAACTTTCCAGATAATGTCCACTTCCCTCACCGTCTTCCTCGCCCTCGCCCTCGTCTCCATCGCTTTGTGCGTTGATCTTCCAATTCCAGGAGGACTTCCAGTTACAGGAGCTCCAAGTTTCCCAGGAACCGGAGGAGATGTAAGTACCCGCTGATCCTTCCCGTTCCATTTCCAATACTTCTAGCCATTTGCCGCAGTCGTGAAAGCTCTTGAAAGCCTTATCGCTCAACTCACCGCATTGACCGGAGGACTTCCAGGAGGTGTCACCCTTCCAACTGGACTCCCCAATGTCACCCTTCCAGTAACCGTTCCGACTGTCCCAACTGTCGTTCCAATGTAAACTTTTCAAACGAAACGACCAATAATCCCATATTAATAAAGTAGTTATCTGGCAATATTTTCTCATCACTGTGTGCTACAGCAATCCAGAAAACTCATGGAAAAGTTTGAAAAGTTACATGAGGGAAATAGAAGAAGGAAGCAGATTGTGCTTCCAAAACAGCTTTCAAGATCTTTTGTCACCTCGGACCTACTGTTAGTTGAGCGGGAATTGTTGGAACAACCAGAGAAAAGTCTAGAAGAGGATAATTCATTCGGGAAACGCCTGCCGAAAACTGATGTTCCATTCGTCAGTGCTGTTGTGCTGGATGACCCAGATACGTATTGTAGGGACAGGAGAACTGTTGGAAGTAATTTTTATGATAGTTCTGCATCTCAAATAACTAATCTGATTGGTTGATAACAACTTCATTTTAAAATGGAACATTGATTCAAAGTAAAAGTTATGAATGACATGGTCCAACTGTCACTGCTGAGGAACTGGTGGAATCGTTGGGAGGTTTTGGGTCAGTCCAGATAAGGCTTGGAACAGACCAGCAACAATGGCATTTACCTCAAACAGGTTCTGAAACAAATTTGAGAATGATTACGGTAAAAAGAACTTACTGGAAAGCCTGGGAATTGGGGAAGATTCGGGAGTTCTGGAAGATCTCCGGGTACTGGAAGACTTGAGTTCACTGGGACTTCTGGAAGACTCGAATTTCCTGGGACTCCTGGTAGGTTTGGAAGTTCTGGAACACTTGGGACTCCTGGAATTCCCGGAAGACTCGGGAATCCTGGGAGGCTAGGGAATCCTGGAATAGATGGGACTCCTGGGACTCCGGGAATCTCAGGAATAGCAACAGAGAAAGCCATGGAGACGAGGCCAAGGGCCAGGAAGACAGCGAAGGAAGTGGACATGTTCCTGGAATGTGATAGATTGGAAGGAACGGAAACAGTTGAGTGATATCCATCCATTCCAGAGTGTCATTTTATAGTCACACAAGAAGTCAATGATCGCTCTGCTTTGCTCGGGATGATTCCAAAACATGGGATAGTCTGGAATAATATCTGCCACAAATCCAAAAGTCAGGCAACACCCACTTCATGATCGATTGGAAAACAGAAAATGTCGTATGGCTGTGTTCTGATCCCAATCGAGAATCTGGCTTACGGTACACAGATCCCAACACTAAGAGTAATGCTACAGTAACCTCCAAAAAGCTATCAACAGCTACATTGTTGCGAACTTTGTCCATCTGCAAATTTGCATAATCTCCATCACTTCCTGTGTTTTCAGAACACCAGACAGTCTGTTTTGGGAACCAAAAAGACCAAAACAAAATGATAATTTCCAGTGATCATTGACAGTTTTTTGGGTATAAAATGACACTGTGGAATGGTTGGAAATCACTCAACTGTTCCCTCCAATCAATAACTTTCCAGATAATGTCCACTTCCCTCACCGTCTTCCTTGCCCTTGCCCTGGTCTCCATGGCTTTGTGTGCTCCAGCTCTTCCGATTGGAGGAGATCCAACTCAAGCAATTGGTGGAATCGTTGGTGGAAGCGATGTGAGTCAAACTACAGTAATCCATAACTTCAACCTGTCTCTTCCAGCCTCTCTCTCTCATCCAGCCCCTTCTTCAGCAGTTACTTGGCCTCCTCAATGGACTGAATCTCCCAGTTACAGTGCCCCCAGTCACTGGACTTCCCGGAGTTTCCCTTCCTTCTCTCCCACCAGTCAGTGGACTCCCCAGTGTCACCCTCCCAGAAGTCACCACTCCGGCTCTTCCGATTCCAATGTAAACTTTTCAAACGAAACGAACAATTATTCCATATCAATAAAGTAGTTATCCGGCATCTCTGTTCATGAAACACAACTGGTACAGTAATCCAGGAAAGACATGAAGAACAAAAACATAATTATCCGTGTCCAGAATTCGGAGCTTTCAAATGTGTTGACAGTCTGGATGTCACAGACATTCAACAACACTGTGTGGGCCATAACACGGTGTTTGAAATTGTGTATTCTGATTCCAGACACATTGTGATACATTCAGATCATCAATAACATCCGAGCGATCATTGTCAAAAGTTCCAGCATAAAAGCACAGTGACATGACCCTTTTTTCGTGAGTCCCCCACTCAAAATGAACATTCTCCTTCGTTTTTTCGTCTTACTCGCCTTGGCTTCTACAATCTCAGCACTTATCGACGTAAGCTTACAAGGAGCTCATTCATAAAGTCATCCATGCTTCAGGACCATTTCCTTTTTAAAGAGGAACCCGTTGAAGTATCTCTGAATGCATCAGTTCTCCCTCAGGATTCCGGAAACATTTCACCATTACATTCAATTCTTGTAACATAACCGTTTCATGGTCACTAAAATAGAAAGTTTCAGGGACCGAATGGAGTACTCGGACCTCTCCTGGGAGGTCTTGGAAAGAAGTAATCACCTTCTGAACCCAATTCCTTTTCCTCAATACTCTGACTATTCAAAACCGCCGTCAACTACTCCGGATCATTCTCGTATCAGCTTGAACTTGTATGGTTATCTGAAACATCAATAAAACAGTTGTTCGGCAAAGAACGTGTTATCAGAAACAGCAAATTCAAGCAAAGAGATAACTGATCCCCAAACTTTCTTATCACTTCAAAAAGATATGCCACTGCTGGTACGTAACTCAACTTTCGCTTCGCTTTTCACTGCCGGAGTTTGCTCCCATGCCCAACACTAGGCTCAAACGAAGCATTTTGTGAGAAGTTCTGCTCAAAATTGTTTAAAACTCCTTTGATAGTCAAACTCCCAACTTTCACATGAAGTGGGGATTCTGAATCTTCACAATGTCTTCTGAAAATCAGAATCCGTATCAGCACCTCCAAGTTGTCCCAGTAGGCCAAGAACTTGTTTAGAAAGACCTTCGATGTTAGGGATGGGTTACGGTAGGAAGATAAGTAGGGGGTCCCGAGAGCCTGAGCATCAATCCTACGATTGGATCGGCGCACATCAAAAAGTAATTGTTTCGCAAATGAGCTGTTGAATATGATCTCTCATGGAAAACTGTGATATTATACTCTTGACAATGGAAATACCATAGAGTTCATTCAAAATGTCAAAAAGAATCCAAACATGTTATGTATTTTGCCTCACCCAGTGAAGCTTGGCTGAAATTCAATGGAAACAGTGTTCCGGGTGGTATTTTGATCACAGTTTTCAAAAGAACACAATAATGTTTATCTGTCAGGAATGTGAAAAACATCCTGATCAAAAAAGATCCGCTTCACAATCCGGGCCATAAAAGCACAGTGTCAAAGCAGGGAAATTCAATTTTTCCCATCTTCTTGAATTCCTAAAAAGTCAATAACACTTTCAGAAAATGAAGACTTTCTTGAACATTTTCACCATCTTGTCCTTGCTCTCGGTGGCTTTCTGTCTCCTGGATCTAGATGAGAGTGGGGAACTGTCAGTTGGACCTGTACAAGTGAAACAATCAGCTGGTGTTGGGCTCAAAGTGCCAAACACCAACTTGCTATTGCCAATTTTCGACAATTCACCGCTACTTTCCTATATCGTCAGAGTAAGTTAATCCACCATAATCTCCTTTGATTCATTCGTTTTCAGGGTGTCGGAGTGTCTGGAATTGGAAACGTCACTATTTGAACTTGATGGTTCGATGGGATGGGATCCTTTTCAACTATATCTAGTTTGATAGAAACTTTGGGAAACTTTGGCATTGCTTTTGGAACTAATAAACTCATTTTGGGAATGCGTGTTGATTGATGAAAGCATCCAAACATGTTTTGTGATACAGTAACCTCCAAGAAGCTATGAACAGTTACATTGTTGCGAACTTTGTCCATCTGCAAATTTGCATAAGCTCTATCACTTCCTGTGTTTTCCGAACAACAGACAGTCTGTTTTTGGAATCAAACAGACCAAAACAAAATGATAATTTTAAGTGATCATTGACAGTTTTTTGGGTATAAAATGACACTGTGGAATGGTTGGAAATCAATCAACTGTTCCGTTCCATCCAATCAATAACTTTCCAGATAATGTCCACTTCCCTCACCGTCTTCCTCGCTCTCGCCCTGCTCTCCATGGCTTTGTGTGCTCCAGCTCTTCCGATTGGAGGAGATCCAAATCAAGCAATTGGTGGAATTGTTGGTGGTGGTGATGTGAGTTGAGCTACAGTGATCCATAACGTCAACCTGCATCTTCCAGCCTCTCTCTCTTATCCAGCCTCTTCTCCAGCAGTTACTCGACCTCCTCAAAGGACTGAACCTTCCAGTTACAGTGCCACCAGTCACCGGACTTCCCGGAGTTTCCCTTCCTTCTCTCCCACCAGTCAGTGGACTCCCCAGTGTCACCCTTCCAGAAGTCACCACTCCGGCTCTTCCGATTCCAATCTAAACTTTTCAAATGAAACGACCAATGATTCCATATCAATAAAGTAGTTATCCGGCATCTCTGTTCATGATACACAACTGATACGGTAATCCAGGAAAGACATGAAGAACAAAAACATAATTGTCCGTGTCCAGAATTCGAAGCTTTCAAATATGTTTTGAAAGTCTGGATGTCACAGAAATTCGAAAACACTGTTTGGGCAATAACACGGTGTTTTTAAATTGTGTCTTCTGGACTCTGACACATTGTGACACTTTCAGTTCATCAATAACATCCGAGTGATCATTGGCAGAAGTTACAACATAAAACTGAGTTTTTGTAAGCCCCCCCCCCTCAAAATGAACCTTCTTTTCCGTTATTTCGTCTTACTCGCCTTGGCTTCTACAATCTCAGCACTGATCGACGTAAGCTTACAAGGAGGAGGGTAGCAAGGAACGAGTTACGGTAGGAGTCCCGGGGCTCCGAGGAACCCTGATATTAAACTCTTGACAAAGCAAATACTACAGAATTCATTCAAAATGTCAGAAAGAATCCAAACATGTTATTTATTTTTCCTCACCCAGTGAAGCTTTTTTTAAATTCAATAGGAACAGTGTTCCAGTGTGGTATTTTGATCATGGATGAAAGGAACGCAATAATGTTTATGAATTGGGAACGTGAAAAACATTCTGATCAAAAGAGATCCACACCAGGATCCGGGGCATAAAAGCACAGTGTCAAATTCACTTCTTCCCATCGTCCTGAATTTCTAAAAATCAATACGATTTTCAGAAAATGAAGACTTTCTTGGCCATTTTCACCATCTTGTCCCTGCTCTCGGTGGCTTTCTGTGACCTGGGCATAGATGAGAGTGGGGAGTTGTCACTTGGACCTGTACAAGTAAAACAAGCAATCGGAATCAAAGTACCCAACACCAACTTGATCTTACCAATTTTCGACAATGTACCGGCGATTGCCCTTGTCGTCAGAGTGAGTGAATCTACCGTAACCTCATTTGATAGATTCGTATTTAGGGCCAAGGACTGTTTGGAGCCACGAACCTCACCGCTGCTATTTGAACTTGATGGTTCAATTTGGATTATTTTCACCTTTTTTGAGTTTGATTGAAGTTTTGGGAAACATTGACATTGTCTTTGAAACTAATAAACTCATTCCGGGAATTCACAACACATTGATTGATAAGAACTGATAAGCATGCGATAGTAAGTTCTCGACACTAGATCTCAAACTTTTCTGACTGGCACATTTCTAACAGACAACTCTAACAAAGGCAAGCATGATAAGACACGTTCTCCCAGATTCCCGAAAGTGGTCGGGAACAGTTTTTTTCATAGTCTCAGAAAAAATCCAAAAAATTATGGTAGAACCCTTGGGAGGTCCCCAAACGAAACCA
>LR539058.1:771376-830657 GCA_900536315.3 Caenorhabditis becei | reverse complement strand
CACTTTTCACAACTGACCTACTGATTTCACGTGTAGGGATACGTTCGAAAAAATCGAAAAAACAAATAAAATTCAGAAAAATTGTAATTGTGCCCGATAAGTTCATTCAGGTCAGAATGTGTGAAAAAATGACAGAAATAATTTTTCTGAATTTTATTTGTTTTTTCGATTTTTTCGAACGTATCCCTACACGTGAAATCAGTAGGTCAGTTGTGAAAAGTGACAAAAGTTATGAAAAAATCGAAATTTCGGATATTTTAAAAGTAGAGGACTAGAGTTAAGTGCAGTCATGTAAAGGTGTTCTAGACCAACAATTCTTCAGTTGAGTGCATCTCGGTAGCTCTTCATCCTGATATGATAAGTGATAAGATAGGTGAGTGACACTGATATGAGTGTAGACGCCCAAAAAAGTGTTCTAATGTTCTGCAAATTGCTGGAAAACATGACCAAGAATCATGCACTACTGTCAAATAACTAATCAGACCCACGGGTCTTCATTCCAATCTTTCGGAAATGTTTTTTCTCGAAATTGTGCTGCTCTTTACTAAACTCTTTGTTTTCTCCGATTTTTCCTTGTTTTCAGATGAGTGATTAAATTCCAAAATAGATTTTTCGCAATACAAAAACTATTACAAAATACAAAAAAATTTATTTCGAGATTTAACTGAATATCTGAATAGTTGAAAAAAATAAAACCTTACACACCCAAAAATGAATTTTGGGGTTCCAAAATAGAAATTTGTGTCGTTATATTTTTTAAACGTTGGCGAATTTTTTTGTGGAATTTTCGCGAAACCCGCTCGAATATGGACGATTGTGAAGAAAGTTACAATTTTTTGAAGTTTTCACCTATTCGTGATCACCAAAAATCGAGAAAAATTTTTTTGTCAGTTCTGATTGGTGGTTTCGTTTGGGGACCTCCCAAGGGTTCTACCATAATTTTTTGGATTTTTTCTGAGACTATGAAAAAAACTGTTTCCGACCCCTCCCCCAGAGTTGAGTCCTCTCGGAGAACTCGTCATAAGAACAGAATAGATTCTGTTCACTTTCCATCAAAAGGATTACGGTAGAAAGTTCAAAGTGGTGGTGGTCAGCAAGTGTTAACAGAAGTTGAACACTATCAAAATAGCTATTGTCAGTTGTTTTTTTTCAGTTTCTAGGATCAGAATACACGGATTACAACACAATTCAGCTCATGTGTTTCCGGGTGCCTGTTTTCTCAGTCTGGAATCGGAATTCAAAGCTATGATCATTGTCAAAAGTCAACACATAAAAGCGACTGGAAAGTCAAAATGCTCAATTTCTGACAATGAACACTTTCCTGTTAACTTTTTCTTTTGTCGTCCTGTTTTCCGCGGTCTTCTGTGCTCCGATTCCGGGGCTCATGGAAGTGTGTGCCCTTGTGGGACGCTTGGACGAAGCTTCCTCCCCTGCTCTGGTTATTGCAGGTGCTGAGCTACCAAGTGTACTTTAGTTCCGTAGACATCTACCAAATTGGTCCGTTTCAGAAAGTACAACAGAGCCTCGCAGACCTTTGCAAGAATATCACTCCGCCAGCAACACTGAAACCATTTCTAAACAAAACACATTGATTGAACATCTTTCTTTTTTACAATTAAAACCTGTGAATCAATGTGGTAATGAATCTTTTTTTCTTGTTATGTGTTTTGCTTCACCCAGTGAAGCTTGCCTAGAATTCAATAGTAACAGTGTTCTATATTTTGATCACAGATAAATGGAACACGACAATGTTTGTGGATTGGGAACGTGAAAAACATCCTGATCAAAAGAAATCCACACCACGATCCGGGCCATAAAAGCACAGTGTCACCGCAGTGGAATTCTTTTATTTTTCAAATTTTCTTGAATTTCTAAAAAATCAATACGATTTTCAGAAAATGAAGGCTTATGCGACCATTTTCACCATCCTGTCCTTGCTCTCGGTGGCTTTCTGTCTCCTGGACCTAGACGAGAGTGGGGAACTGTCAGTTGGACCTGTACAAGTAATAGAATCAGCAGGGATCCGAGTATTCAGAGATCAAGGAACACCCAACAGCAACTTGCTTTTGCCGGTTTTCGACAATGCACCGCAGATTATCTTTCTCGTCAGAGTGAGTAAACCTACCGTAACCTCCTTTGATTTATTTGTTTTTAGGGAAATGGATTGTCTGGATATGGGAACTTCACCGCTGATATTTGAACTTGGTGGTTCAATTGGGATCATTTTCAACTAATTCTAGTTTGATAGAAACTGGGAAACTTTGGCATTTGTCTTTGAAACTAATAAACTGATTCTGGGAATTCATACTGATTGATGAAAGCATCCAAATTTGTTTTTGGAATACAGTAACCTCCAAGAAGCTATGAACAGTTACATTGTTGCGAACTTTGTCCATCTGCAAATTTGCATAATCTCCATCACTTCCTGTGTTTTCCGAACAACAGACAGTCTGTTTTTGGAATCAAACAGACCAAAACAAAATTATAATTTCCAGTGATAAATGACAGTTTTTTGAGTATAAATTCACACTGTGGAATGGTTGGAAATCACTCAACTGTTCCCGTTCCTTCCAATCAATAACTTTCCAGATAATGTCCACTTCCCTCACCGTCTTCCTCGCCCTCGCCCTCGTCTCCATGGCTTTGTGTGCTCCAGCTCTTCCGATTGGAGGAGATCCAACTCAAGCAATTGGTGGAATTGTTGGTGGTGGAGATGTGAGTCAACCTACAGTAATCCATCACTTCAACCTGCAACTTCCAGCCTCTCTCTTCCCTTCTCCAGCAGTTACTTGGCCTTCTCAAAGGACTGAATCTTCCAGTTACAGTGCCACCAGTCACTGGACTTCCCGGAGTTTCCCTTCCTTCTCTTCCACCAGTTAATGGCCTCCCAACTGGACTCCCCAGTGTCACCCTTCCAGAAGTCACCACTCCGGCTCTTCCGATTCCAATCTGAACTCTCCCAACGAAACGACTAATAATCCCATATCAATAAAGTAGTTATCTGGCATCCCTGTTTCTGAAACACAACTGATACAGTAATCCAGGAACCAAAATGAAAAAACTTGAAAAACTAAAAATATTATTGGTTGTGTCCAGGGTTGTGATCATTGACAAAAGTGTCAGTATAAAAGAGAGCGGAAAGCATTGTGGAATCCAGTTCTCCCATCCTCTCTCTCTCTGACTTCTTTCTTTTTTTTTTCTAATTTCTAGATTTCAGGCAATGAAAGCTCTCCTCATGATCTTCGCGATATTCGCTGTACTTCCCATGGCGTTTTGTGCTGAAAGCCCTGATGAAAATTATGTTCCCGGGGGGAGAATTCTGAATCTGCTGAATTCTCTTCCTAGTATCGGATCCGGATTGCGAGACGTGAGTTGAAACTGAAATCTAAAAAAACACTGGTTTGAAAAAAAAACAGTTGTGATCTGCGAATTTTTCAGATTGGGGATACGATTGGAATAACTGATGGTAAGAACATTGTTGGAACACTTATCAATGGAACATCTCAAAATCTGGTGACTTTGGACGGCCCGGCTGGACTGAATATCGCGGTTTGACTGGGCCTTTTGGTGGCGTGTTGTGAACACTGAAACCAATCACCACTGTAAAATGAACAATTTTCCTATTGTTTCGTGAATAAACATTTGCATTCCTCTATCATTCACTGATAGATGAACACTGTCAAATAACCCACGGCTTACTGTACTCTTTCTATCTGATCACCCCCAGGGATTGACGTTCTTGACAGTGGAAGTAGACAAAGGGAATGCAGGGGATGGACTTGGAACTCGAGTTTGTGAGCTGGTTCCTATTGTGGCTGTAAAGGGTACAGTTTTGATATGATTCTCAAGCTTGGCAAGGAGTTGTTTGATGATCTCGAGGAGCATTGCAATGTACTGTAGTCCTTCTATCTCATCATTCCCAGGGAGTTTGCGGACCTATTGATAAGACGAGAGAGTTTTGAAACACTTGGTATAGTCGTAAAAGTCAGTGGAAGTAGCGGGACTGTAGTGGATCACCTGATCAATTCAGCGTTGCCACAGTCGAACTTTCAACTACAGTAATCATTTATGTGGGTGCCTAGACAGAATCACAACTGTTTTGGCACGTTGTGTTCTGATTCCAGACAGTGGAGGCAAGAAATCCAAAACATTCGAGTGATCATTGACAAAAGTGTCAGCATAAAAGAGAGCTGACAGCATTGTGGAAGTCACTTCTCCCCTGGCTTTCTTCCTGTTTTCAATCGTTTCAGATTTCAGACAATGAAAGTTCTCCTCTCGATCTTGGCAATCTTCGTCGTACTTTCCATGGTTTTCTGTGCTGAAAGCTCTGAAGAAAATCGTATCGTACCAGGAGGAAGGCTAGTGAATTATGTCAATTCTCTCCCTTTTGCCGGAAAGGTATTGCGAGAAGCGCTGGGAAAGTGAATTCTCGAAAGCCACTGATTTGCCACTGATTTGGAAAAAATCATAATTTTAATCTGTGATTCTTCTAAATATTCAGATTGTGCAAACGCTTCCAATCCCGACGGGGAGAGATACCAATAGAACATCTCAAAATTTGGTGACTTTGGACGGCCCGGCTGGACTGAATATCGCGGTTTGATTGGGCTCGGCGTGCTGTGAACCTTGGAATCACCACGTCAAGAAAAACAATATCTCAATTGTCTCGTTAATAAACATTTGCATTTCAACGGCCTGGAGCTCTGAATGTTTGACCAAAACGGCTGTCAAGCCCTCTGTCCACTTACTGTTATTTGAAGGGAGATTGTTGGATCAATCAGAGGAAAAAAGTTATCCGGCATCCCTGTTCATTAAACACAATTAATACAGTGATCCAGGAACCAAATTGGAAAACGCATGAAGAATACAAATATTGTTGACTGTGTCCAGGGTTCAAAAAAGACAGTGGGTATTCTCTGACAAAGGTGTCAGCATAAAAGAGAGCTGCCAGCACTGTGGAAGTTAGTTCTCCCATCCGCTATCCTCACTGCCTCTTCTTGAAATTTTGAATTTCAGAAAATGAATGCTCTTCACTGGATCCTTGCGATATTCGCCGTACTTTCCATAGTTTTCTGTGCTGGAAGCCCTGATCAACATCATATTCCCGGAGAGAGTGCACTGAATTTCCTGAATTTTACCCTACTGTCGAATCCGGATCTCGAGCGAGTCGTGAGTTAAAACAACGAGTTCTCCAAACACTAGTTTGGAAAGCACGCATAATTCTGATCTGTGTAGTTTGTCTAATTATTTAGGGAAGACGAGTGATTGAAATTGTCGGAGCCGATGACCTAACAGGAATCAACATAATACCATCTGATAGTTCGTCGGTGATTTTGGACGGGAAGTTTGGACTGAATATCGCGATTTGACTGGGCTCCTTGGTGGATTGCTGTGAACCCTGAAATCATCACGACAAAAAATTTGTTTCTTAATTGTTCCGTGAATAAACAATTGCATTCCAATGACCTGGAGCTCTGAATGTTTGGAAGTTACCGTAGGTGGAAGCGAATAACAACATGTTTTGACATCGTGTGTTATGATTCTAGATAATAGAAGCTCAATAATATTTTCAGAAAAATCAAAAACATCCGAGTGATCAATAACAAAAGTTGGAGCATAGAAGCACAGTGACAGAGCATTGGAAGTCAGTTTCTTTTTTCATTTTTGGATTGGATCCTCAGTTAGCTATCTCTTATTCTAGATTTCCCAGAAAATGAAAACCCTTCTCGTGCTGCTCGTTATCTTCGCCGTTTCTCTGGCTAATCCAATCACCAACCTTGCTTCCCTGCCATTGATCGGAGATCCAGTTGGAATCGTAATCAGTCATTTTTCTAATCAGTTCACAAAAAATCAGTTTTCAGATTGGAGGGGTTATTGATAATACTGGCCCCCCAGTTATTGTCATTTCGGTCGGTTCTTCGGGTGGCATTGGTGGTTTCAGTGGACTTGGAAGTGCTGTTCTTGAAATCGGCAACAGAAACAAAACCAATTCGCCGATTGTTTCGTGAATAAATGTTTGCATTTCAAAATCCCATGCGTTACTGTAGTTCTTCTATGTAATCACTCCCAGATGGTCGGCGGACATATTGATAAGTGTGATTATGTCATTTTGTTCATGACCATACGGTAGTGAAACCCTTTGTAAAGTCAGTGGAAGTAGACAGAGGCACTTCAGAGTGATCCGGTTCCTATTGTGGATGTTACGGGTTCAGATATGGTTCTGACATTGCTCAAGTTTGGCAAAGAGTTGTTCGATGATCTCGAGGAACATTGCAATAACCTGAAACAACATGTTACTGGGTTACGGTAGCCCTACTAACCTGGTAATTTCCGGGCAATAGGCGAATGATGGGACCTGACTGGATGAAGCTGCTACGATCCAAACACATTTTTTCCAGCTACCAATGAATGTTTTCAGATTTGTGACAGCATGAAGTCGATGTGTTTTGTGAGCCGGTTTTCCGGATCCTCAGACGTAGTGATCATTGACAATAGCTCGAGCATAAAAGAGAACTGGCTGGACTAGAAATGTCACTTTTTCACAGCCTTGTCGAAGTTTGTAATCCTAGCTCTCACAAGCATACAATGAGCTATCTTCTGTTCATCTTCATTGGTTTTGCATTGCTGGCCACAGTTTATGCAGCTTCTGATTTCGAAGAACCTTTTAATGTGACTTCCCCTATTCCTCGTGTGGTCAAGTTTTTCTGGGATCCGGAAGTTGGATTGATTGAGTTTTCAATGAGGAAACAGAAGTTTCAGGTACCCGAAAGAGTTCGCAATTTACAGAGAGGAATCGCTACTGCCTTACAATGGAACTTAGTAGATCTTTAAGGATAACCTTATCGATTGTTCATTTGTTCATGAATAAAGTTGTGACTCTGCCAGATAAACTACTTTATTGATAAGCTTAATCATGTCATTTTCGTTCTGTTCAAAAGAAGGGGGTAGTCAAATCCTCGTCGTAGTCATTGGTAGTAAACGGAGCTTCACTGGATGGACCTTCGTGAGTTGTAGAATCAACTGGTTCCATAGTGGTAGTGGCTGGCTCAGTTGTGGTGGGGTTTTGAGATTGCTCAAGTTTGGCAAGGAGTTGTTTGATGATCTCGAGGAGCATTGCGATGTACTGAAACAACATGTTACTGGGTTACGATAGCTCTAATCACTTGGTCATTTCCAGGCAATGGGCGGATGAAGCTGCTGTGGGTCGGAGCGAATTGAGCACCCGGAGCATGGGTGAAGCTGGCATGAGTTGGTGCTGGCTAAATACTGATTTCATTGATAATGATTGATAAGAGCTGCTTTTACCCTAGCATCTGGAGCATGAGTTGGAGCTCCGAAGGCCATAGAGGCCAGGGAAATGATTGCAAAGATAGTGAGGAAGGTGTTCATTTTTGGGTAAAGTGGTGATAACAGGCGACATTTTATACCCTAGAAACACTGACATTGATCACTGGGAATTATCATTTTATCATGTTGTTTCCCAGATCAACATGTCTGTCCGGAAGAGGAAGTGTCAAAGTTTAGGATTATGCAAATTGAGGTGTTCTACAGACTATCTATCTATCATCAGTTCTTATCAGTTATCAGTTGATCATTTGTATCAGTGATGTGATTGGAAGCTGGAACTCAATCCATGCACGCTAGGTCCATTGAGAACTGTGTGTTTTGAAATATTCTCATGTTTTTCATCATCGGATTCCGTGTGTATCGCTTTCAAAGGATTTCATTCAATCCAAACACCGCAAAAAATCGAAAACATCCATTGTCAAAAGTTTCTGAATAAAAGCACAGGGAGACTTCTGAAAAGCATCAGTTCTCGTTAAGATTTTCTGGAAAATGCAACTTTTCTTGGTCATTTGTCTCTTTGCCTTGCTTTTCGGAGTGGTGTTCTCTGATGTTGTTGTTTATGTGCAAGAAGATGGCCAATCCAATGTACGTAAAGCCTTTTTATAAAAAACCTGTATTATTGCCGTCCCGTGGCAAGTCACTTAGTGGGTCTCGCCACGAAAATGATTTCTGGCTGAAATACGGCTTCTGAGCACGGTTTTTTGACTTTTGCTGATGAAAACGGGTGAAATTAGTGGAATTTCAACAATTCCAGCCAAATTTCAGCAGTTTCCACTGATTTTTAGTGAAAATGAGGTATCTTTTCGTAAAAAGCGGCAAAATATCCAAAAATTCATGTTTTTGTACTGAAAATTGGTGGAAACTGCTGGAATTTGGCTGGAAATCATTGAATTCATGTATTCTGACCGGTTTTCATCAGAAAAAGTGTCAAAACCTTGTCCAGAAGTCGTATTTCAGCCAGAAACCATTTTCGTGGCGAGACCCAACAGGTGACTCGCCGCGGGACGGCAATAATAGAAAAAACAAAGATAAATCAGAACCAAAAGCAATTGTTTTGGTTTTAAGATTGGACTGTTTGAAAAAGAACAAGGTAAAGCAAGGCAAAAGATTATGTGGAATAACTTGATTGGAAAAAACGAAATCCAAAGCAAGCATTTTTCAGACCACTAAAGTTGAGACCGCCGTTGATGACTTGAAAAATCCACTACTCCGCAGTTTCAATCCTCTGCCTTTTTGGTTTGAAATTCGATTGCCAGTCAATGTTAGCCCCTCTGTAACCATAAGATTGACCCATCGACTCTATTAAACGTGACAAGCATAAAACTATAATGATTATTCATTCAAACAGAACACACAGAACAATCTTGTCAGTTGTCTGGAAACGCATTCTAAAAACTTTTGAATTTGGAGCTCTCAGGTCTCGGAACCAAGCTGATAAGAAGTGTTCCTAATCAATCACAGACCACTTGGATTCTGAAAAGAGAACTTAAAGTGATTTTTGGAGTTACAAAGCAAGATTTTCTTGAGATTATCTGTGTTTGTTTTCAGTTATCAATAATCAATAATCGATATCAATAATCATCATTCTTATTATATAAGTTTCTAGTTCTTATTAAAGTTTCACGTGGCGTGTGTTTGTTTGTTTGTCCGTCCGTCCGCACTTTTTTCATTTCTAGAAAGTGGGGGGTCACGGGACGCCGAAAGCGTTCCGGGGAGACGGCGCAGCCGGCTCCCAGTCAAAACACCTAGACTGGATGCCGGCGAAACCGGCCAGACAATAAATAATTTGTAAATGATGCTGTTATCAGTCATTGTAAATCTAGTACAGTATCCGACAATCTGGAGCTCTATTCGAATAGGTGTGCGTTCTGATTTTATCATGAGAACAGTGTGTTTTGAACTGATCAACCACTTCCTGTGTGACCGAAACTCACTGAGCAAGCTCTCACTGATCAGAATTCGATGCCACTTTCCGTATCGAATACTGTTTTGACATGATGGATTCTGATTCCAGACAATGGAAATACTGAAACTCAAGGCTCTCCATGGGATGCCGTGGGTGTCAATTTCAAAGGATTCAATCTATTTGACATGTTGTATTTTGATTTCAGACAGTGAAAACATTGAAAACATCCGGGTGATCATTGTCATAACTTCCAGCATAAAAGCAGTTGGAATACCTGCAAAAGTCAGTTCTCTTCCCCCTCCCTTCCCTTCAAATAGTCTCATTCCAGAAATGAAACTTTTCTCCACTGTTCTCCTCTTCGCCTTGCTCTTCGCCACGTTGTGCTCGGATGCTTTTGCTGCGGAAAGCTCGGAAGAAGTAAGAAAACAATCAACAGGACAAATAAACAGCTTCTTATTCAGGGTCCTGTTGAACAAGTTGAGAAAGCCGTTGACAAGTTGGTGGAACAAATCGAAGGAGCTGCTAATGGAATTGGTGTTACTCTTCCGGATGTCCCGGCGGTTGGATCGATAAATCCCATCGGGAAGATTCCCGGAAAATAATCAAAATACCCAGTGTTGAAGTTTTTGAATAAACGTTACAAGCATCAAATTCTCATTCTTTTTTTTCTGAGAATCGGATGGGTTCACCTTCTGTAACTTCGAAGTTTTAAGGCCCAAGGCATCGGAGGCTGGACCATCAGAGCCGCACCATCTCTAAAGGTTTGGCCAACGGAGCCGCAGCCGGAAACTTCATTGGTATCAGATCCGCATCATTGGAATCCGGATAATCAGGGCCTCTATCATTAAGAGTCGCACTTTAAAGAGAATGGAGCCGTAGCTAGTATCTACATCGGCACTCTAGTCATCAGTGTCTCAAACAGATCCGCATAATTGGGGGCCGCAGCTTCAAAAGCTCTATCATCAGAAGCGGCTCGGCAGGGTCGATCGAAGCCGCGGAGCCGCGGAACCATGAAGCATCTCGACCAACTTGACCAATCTTCCACCACTGGAGCCGCTGCCTTTGGCGCCTCGATCAACGACGATCACCCTCAAGGCTCGGGCCATCGAGGCTGCAAGAACCGCACCACGAGTGGCTTGAGCAACAAAGTTCCATCACCGGAGCACCCACACTGACCATCGGGAGCCGCATCCTCGAGGCCCGGATTGTCGGAGTCTTGGCCAACGGTCCTTCACTCGACTACTCGGCTATCGACTAGGAGCAATTGGAGCCGCACCCGCATAGGGATCAGAACTGCACCACGAAGATTGAATCAAAGTAGTTGTTTGTTCCAGAGGAAGGTTCCAGAGATCCGCAGTTGCCAAGTCGCTTTCAGAGTTGGCCAGTTTTCAGAAATTGGTGTCAGATGATGATTCTGGAAAAAGAAAGCAGAGATCTCTTTCGGATTTTTTCAATTGTTTTGAAAGATTTTTGAAGTCTCATCAAACGCTTCAGGGGTAACTTCACAAGTCCCCTAAAGCTCAACCTACAGATCCCAGTTGCTTCACGGTTCTGCCTAACTCAGCTAAACTCTCAACCTACAGAACCATAAGGGTTCTGCCAAACGTTACCTAGCCGTCAAACCTATGGATCCCAGTTGCCTTAGGGTTCCGGCTCATTTGTTACCTATCTTCAGATCCCAGCTGCTTTAGGGTTCTGACTAAATGTCAGCCTAACCGTCAGTCCTATGGATCCCAGTTGCCTTAGGGTTCCGGAACTAGAGTTAATCTAGAAGCTTAGCTACAGATCCCAGTTGCCTTAGGGTTCTGCCGAACGTTAGCTACGAGTTAGCTACAAACCTACAGATCCCAGGTACCTTAGGGTTCTGGCTCAGTCAACTAAAAGTACCCTACCATTGGGTACTTTGGTCAATGTCATTTTGGAGAGACGCAAACTCAGCCCTCCTAACTTGGGATCCACAATCCGTCAAGCCGCCGCCACGATCGTCTCCTTCCGCCATCGGCCAACCGATTCGTCGGAGCCACAGCCATGGAACCTTGACCAACGAATCTTCGGAGCTGCCGCCACCGGCACCTCGAGCATCGGGTCCGCATCCTCAAGTTCCGGGCTTTTGAATCGTCGGGGGCCGCAGCATTAGAGCCGCGGAGCCTTGACCAAAGAATCTTCCATCACCGGAGCCACCGGCACCTCAACCATCGGGAGCCGGATCCCAGGTCGTCCAGTCGTCGGGGCCGCATCATCGGAGCCGCGGAGCCTTGACCAACGAATCTTCGGAGCCGCCTCCACCGGCACCTCGACCATTGGGGTCGCATCCTCAGGGCCCGGGCCATCAAGTCATCGGGGCCGCATCTTCGGAGCCTTGGCCAACGGTCCTTCGATGGCTCGACCATCGGAGCCGCATCCTCATCGTCGTGGAGAGCCGCATCCATCGATCCATTCGCTCGTCTTGTCGATCGTTTGCCCCAGGCAAAACTCGGGACTGAAGACTGAGCTTCTCCTCCCCCTTTTATAGCGATTTCTTATCAGCACTTTTGATCAACACGTCAACCAAGGGTCACACGTGAAAGTTCAAATTTCAAGTTTTTTAGAGGGAAGGTCAAACTGATAAGGGGGTTCATTTCTAGAAAAAAGGGGGCTCCTCTCGTTGAAAAAATTTCAGCTCTTCTTCCCATTCTGATTTTCCAGAAGTTCAAAAGATCAAATTTTCAGAATTATTGATGATCAATCGTCTCTCCTAATCTTGATTCAGTTTTGAAATGCTGAATTCTGAATCCAGACACTGGAACTTGAAGTTTTCGAAAATGTTTTCATGGGGATGCCGTGGGTGTCACTTTCGAAAAGCTTCATTCATAAAATCCAATGAAATCTGTTCTGACATGTTGTATTTTGATTCCGGAAACATCTGAAAAACATCCGAGTGATCAATGTCATAACTCCTAGCATAAAAGCACAGTGACAAAACATGAAAAGTCAGTTCTCTTCGCCTCCCTTCTTTCAAATTGCCCAATTTCTTGAAGACTTAAAAGTTTCAGAATGAATCTACTCTCGACGATTTGCTTCTTCGCCTTGCTCTCCATGGTTTTTTGTGCCGATAATCCTGTTGTAGATGTTGTACAAAGACTTTTTAGAGTGTGTTCTTGTGACTACGATTGCTCAAATTGTTCAATTTTCCAGGGTATCATTGATCATGTTGGTCAACGGGAGCGTGAGCTTATTAGAAACGTTACCCGGCTTCGACCATATACAGCAGTGACATTTCCTCCGGAATCATCTAACACCGATTCTGCTTTGGAATACCATTGAATAAATGTTACAAGCATCGAATTCTCATCAACATTCTAGAAACAGATTAGCTATCAGATCTCCTTTCTGATGGCTATCAATATGAAAATTACTTTTATCAGTTATCAGTAACCATACTCATCAGTTGAATTCCTCTTCTGGTAGTGAACACCAGAAGCTCTGCGTCTCTCCCTTCCTCATACTATTTTCTCAAATCGTGGTGAGACCCACATGCCTTGGAACTGTGCCAAAGCGCACAATACTTATTGTCAGAGTTGCTCGTCAAAGTTTCCGTCCAGTTTTGACACGCCGTGTTCTATTTCCAGACAATAATAGCACCGGGAAATCAAAAACAACCAAGTGATCATTGTCCGAACTCCCACTATGAAAGCACAGTGGCATAACAGGAAGAGTCAGTTTTACCAATAACATTCCCGATGCAATGAATCTTCTCTCGACTATTTGCTTCCTCGCCTTGCTCTCCATTGGCATGTGTGTCGAGAATCCTATCACAAATCTTGTGAGAGAAGTCCAACCTTTTCTAACCGTGAGTTCCTTTGTTTAGAACGTCTTCAATTTCCCAGTTTTCCAGAAAGCCAACGTGTTGGTTGACCAAGTGGAAGGTGTCGCCAGGGACAGTGGTATTCCGGTTCCTTCAATTCCGCCATTCAGCCTTCCTCCAATGGTTGAATAATCAAGATTTATAACACTTTTAAAATGTTCTTGAATAAATGTTAATACAAGCATCGAATTCTCATAAACATTCTGGGAACATATTATCAATTTTCAATTCGACAATGAGATTGCCTTTGTCCCCTGATCCAGTTGTGACATGCTGGATTCTGAATCCAAACAGAAGACAATTGAAAAAGCTTTTATGTGATGCCAGTAACCCAAAAAACCCGAATTGAGAAATCCGATTGTGAAAGTTTCCGTCTCTCCTAATCCTGATTCAGTTGTGACATGCTGGATTCTGATTCCAGACGTGGATGTCATTTCCGAAAGATTTCATTTAAAGGTCCATTTGACATGTTGTATTTTGATTCCAGAAACATCGAAAGCACAGATTTCCAGACTCCAACAACATATTTTTGACGATCCTTTCTTTTGTGATGGATCAATAGATGTTTTCAAAAACAAGCTTGATCATTGGTACCTTGTTCCTGAATAAAAGCCCATCCCCGAGCCATCAATCTCCAGTTTCCCACAAAACATGAAGCTACTCATCTCACTGACTTCCCTCTTCCTTCTCTTCTCCATGTCGTCAGCGAATCCATTTGAGGATGTGCTAGATGAGGTTGAAGACATTGTTGAGGATCTTCCGGTGAGGTCATACACAATAATCTTTGAGCTTCTTGATTCAGATCATCGGGCAAGTTCTTCAATTTGAAACCGAAGTGACACCAGATGGGACCCGAGGAACAGGAACTGGAGTGACATCAGATTCGGAAGCGACAGAACCAATGACTGCTGTGATTCAAAATTTGTTTCCCCCACTTATCGTAACTTCCAGACCCCTACTGGAAGTGAAACCGGAACAGGTGGTAAACACACCGGCACTGGTGTTGAAGAAGAGACAGACCCAACTACCCCCATGACAACAGCATCTGCGAACCCAACGGCTAGCGCAGGCGCCTATGTGAGAACCGTAGACTGCGCAAGTATCATGGACAGTAAAGCGTGTGCCTACAGTAGCATCGAATCCTTCCAATGCTCTCCTATATTTTCCACCTGATAGATTGTTGGATCTGAAAAATAAACATTTGAAGATTTACTTGAAAAGTGTTTTCCTTATTCGTTTAAAAATGTGTTTTAAAATGGAATACAGTAAGGTATTCAATTTATCTATTGGATTTGCATGGCTACAGTAATCCAAAAGACTTCTATTCACAGCTGGTTTATGTTCAACCTTTTTTCGATTCCTCTTCAAATGTTAGTTGATCTAGCTTCTTACTAGTTTTAGCTCTAGCTTCACCACTGGTAAAACAACAGTTTTGAATTCCCGTGAGCCGAGTTCCCAGCCCTGGGCTACAGTAATCAAACAAAACAGAATCAATACACGATCAAAGTCACAGAAAATTTCGATAACATATTTTTGTCTATCCTTCCTTTTGTGATGGATCAATAGATGTTTTCAAAAACAAGCATGATCATTGGCACCTTTTCCCAGAATAAAAGCTCATCCCGGAGCCATCAATCTCCAGTTTTCCACAAAAAATGAAGCTACTCATTACTTCCCTCTTCCTTCTCTTCTCCATGTTTTCAGCGGATCTGTTCGATGAGATTGGAGACCTTATTGAGGATCTACCGGTGAGGTTATACAGAATAATTTGTGAATCTATCAATTCAGATCATTGGAGAAGTTTTTCAAAGCGGAACAGGAACCGGATTGACAACTGAAGCTGAAGTGACAGAACCAATGACTGCTGTGATTCAAAGTTTATTTCCCTCACATATCGTAACTTCCAGACCCCTAGTGGCAGTGAAACCGGAACAGGTGGTAAACACACTGGCACCGGTGTGACATCATCTAAATCCCGGGGAACCGGAGTGACATCTGAAACTGAAGAAACAGAACCAATGTCTACAGTAATTCAACGTTTATTTCCCCCATTTATTGTAACTTCCAGACCCCTACTGGCAGTGAAACTAGAATAGATGGTGAATACACTAGAATCGAGACGGTAACTACCCCCATTCCAACATCTGTGCACCCAACGGGTACCGCAGGCGTCAATGTGAGACTCGTAGACTGCGCAAGTATCATGGACAGTAAAAATTGTGCCTACAGTAGCATCGAATCTTTCCAATGCTCTCCTATATTTTCCACCTGATTGACTGTTTTATCTGAAAAATATATCTTCGAACATTGCTTTAACAAGTTGTTGTTCCCATTCTCAACTCTCAACCCTGGGCTACAGTAATCCAACAAAACGTTATCAATACACTATCACAGCTAACTCTAGGAACACTTCTCCTTTTCCTCATTGCTGGTTTTCCAATTCTTTCAAAGCCCTCCCTCAAAAAACACTCTTATTTATCCTCTTTGCTAGTTCCTACTCCCAGCTTACTTACTATACGAGAATTCCCACAGGTAACAACTAAAAAACCGCCAAATTCAATCTCCGAAAAACATGTGTGTTCTGTTCTCCCAGAAGGCTAGAATCTCTTGACGTCTTTCGAAAATCGGGCTGACGTCCAGTCTATCTAGTTCAGCTCTCTATAATTATCAATGTGCACTATCAGGCTCCAAGGGGAGCTCTTATCAGTATCTTTCTTCTGACGAACAACTTTAAACTTCAGCTTCAAGTCTATCCCCTTTTCAAGCCAAAAATCACCAACTTCCAACCTCTAGACAATCAAAGTTAGCGTTCACAAAACACAATTACCGCAGACACGTGATTGGATTTTAGCCCGAGGAAGAAGGGAAAATTCATATCCGGTTGACTAGTCAGTGCCTTTGGATAATCTTTTGAACTGATTTTCGACAAAAAAAGAACACAATTTGAAAAAGTCTTCTAGAGACTAGGGTAAGGTACCAATTATGTCCAGTCCTTTCAGTCAATCCAAATCTTTCCTTCCTTATCTTGAGAAATTTTCATTCTTATTCGATACATTTTTTTCTAGTTCCTTATCTATCCATCCCCATTGCTCAAATAACCTTGATAAGTGATAAAGACACTGATAAATGATAAGAGTATGGAGCTCCCAAAAGCTTGACTTATGGGTCCATTTGATCTAGGTCAAAGTAGGCCTTTATGTCAAACCACAAGCCAAATCATGCTCAAACTTGACTGGCCTTGATAAGTGATAAGTTACCATGATAGGTGATAATCTGATAAGTGATAAGGCTCAACCTTGACACTTCTGGGTCTCGAAGCAAAATTCGTCATTTCCCCCTCAATTTCAATATTTTCATCTCAATTTTTATAATCATGCATGTCTGATTAGAGAACAGCAGGTTCTTCTGTCTTGATCAGAAAGTCTATGGAGACTAGACTCATTGATTAGCTTATCAGCAGCTTATCACCTAATCAAATAGAACCTTGAACTTGTTGCTCACTCCCTTAACTCAGTTTCCAGCTGATAGCCTTCTTGCCACTAGCACAAAGTTGTAGAACCTCTCCCCTTTTATCACTTATCTCTTATCACCTCCTTATCATTCCAGATAATGAACGGTTCGATCCACGGCCTTCCCGACTACCTCATCTTCTCGCCTTCGCTCAAGTTCTCCACTCTCCAAGCCTTCATCCCTTTCGTCTACATAATCCCCACTATTTTCGTCATGATCAAGATTCTCATGGACTACTCGAAAGCCAAAACTGCACTGAAGGCCGCCACAATGGATCACAATATTTTCGTGCTGATTATGTTCTATTTTTTGTTTGTGAGTTGGCTTGGAAAAGTGAGAAACCGTGGGAGAATCCATTGATCAATAACAAAAAGTGATCACTTTGAAGGAACCTTTGATAACTCAACTGATAAAAGAGATAGCAAAAAGTTGTCAACTGATAAAATGATCAGCTTGAAATTTCCGACAACTTTGCAATTGACAACTTTTTGCAATCTCCTACAGTAACCTCATCAATCAAATCACTCTTCCAGAACATGCTCTTCTTCGTTGGCGACTATCTCCACCTAAACCTCCCATCATCAGGCCTTATCACCTCCTTCTATGCCAAGTTCCAACCCTCCAAAGTGTTCACAATCATCTTGATCTATGCATATGCGAGCAACTTCGGAGTCATCATTTGTCCATTTCTAGTGTGTCTCATAAGACTGACAATTTTCATTTTTCCAAGGGATAATGAGCGGGTGAGTCACAGGGAGAAGTACATTTTGATTCATGGGTTGGGGTACTTCACGGAAGAGCCACGTGGAACTGACCTGACGTGACCTCAAAACGAGGACGTGACCTAAAAGTTTGACCTCATGTCACGTGACCCCATCTATTCTCGACTTCAATTTACCTCATTCAAGTCTCACGTATACTCAAACCGAGGTCATGTTCACGTGACCTAGAGCAATCTTTTTTTCGCGTGACCAAAAAGTTTAACCTCATGTCACGTGACCCCTAAACATGGTTCATTTTCACGTGACCTGCAAAATGACTCACGTGACTCATAGAAATGTATAAGCTCCTACCTGACCTACAGCAATCTCTTTTTCACGTGACCTGCTAAACGATTCGTTTACACGTGACCCCGTTTTCCTCACGTGACCTAGAAAAGTTTCTCTTCTTCACCTGACCCTTAAAACAGCTAGTTTTCACGTGACAGAAAGTTTGACCTAATTTCACGTGACCTAAGACAATATTTTTCTCACGTGACCTAGAAATGACCAACCCTCTCTTTTTCCAGTACTGCCGCCTAATCATGCGTCGTTTCGCCAACCCATTCCTGTTCCTCACCCCATTGGCCCTGACCCTCTGGAACATTCCAGTCACCGTCTACTGCAAACAACTCGGCGAGCCCTTCTCCTTTGGCGCCATCTATCTCTACGAAGGCGACGACTATGCCCAATTGAACATCCTCGTCCATTTCTGCTTCTCCTGTGTCATATTCTGTTTGACTGCTTCCATGTCAATCGTGATGTTCTACAAACTTCGGAAGACTGTCAGAATGGCGGATTCATCATCTGAAAGGACCAAGGCACTGACGAGAAGGGCTGAAATGTCACTTTCGCTGACAATGGTCTCGTGTTTCGTGCCGTTCATTACGAATTCCATTTGTTCGGTAGGTTGTAGTGATAAGGTGATAAGATATGACTATGATAAGTTTTCCAGGTAACTTTCCTGCTAAACCGCCCCAATTACTACTATGTCCTGTTCCTCCGCCCAATTGGAAATGACTATGAGACTGTTATGATGCCCTGGGTTCTATTCCTAACTCATCCAATGTTCCGACCCAGAAAGTTATCAGTAACTGGGTCAAGTTCGACTGTTTGGAGGACCACGAGTACAAGGACAAGTGCAATGGTCTAGCTTTTCCAAATAAATATTCATTTATGTTCAATGTTCGATAGAGCGCACATGCCAAGAAGAATGGGTTGTTCGGTAAAGCGCAAGTGCCGAAGTTTTGAAGGGGCATAACGTAAGTGCATTTGCGCTCCAATGAGAAAAGTAGACATGCTCAGGAGAAGTTCGATAGAGCACGTTTGCCAAAATGTAAAAAAGGAGTGATAGCAATGAATCATCACAAAGAAAGTGCGCTCTATTGAGAAAAGCTCAATAGTTCGGTAAAGCGCGAAAAGCATAAAGAGAGAGTTAGTGCGCTCCAGAAAGTTTGGTAGAGCGCATCTGCCACAATCAGAAAAGATCAAATCATCACAAATAAGCATACGGATAGAAGAGGAGCAAGAGCGCTCCATTGAGAAAGTTCGGTAGAGCGCGATTGCCAAAAGCAAGAAGAGTCTCATAAGGATAATATACCATCACAAATAGGCAAAGAGATAAGGTGATTGCAAGTTGGCTCTGATAAGCGAAAAGATAAGAAGGGCGGCGCAAATGCGCTCAATTGAGAAAGTGTTGAATAGTGAGATAGAGCGCGCTTACCACAATCAGATAAATCATTACAAATAAGCATAAAAAGGAGCAATTGTGCTCGAAAAGATAAAGTGATTGCAAGTGTGCTCTGATAAGCATAAAGACAGAAAGGGAGCAAGTACGCTCTATTGAGAAGGTTTGACCTAATTTTGAGGTCCCTCTCCCAATCCATAGACAATCTCCTGATACTTTCTCGAGTTCTTGTTGATTTCATCATAAATCTCCAGTCTTCCGTTCTGGAAGTTTTCCCTCATTTCGCAATTCGGCAAGTCGATCTTGAAGTATTTGAGAGGATGCTCCAGAGTGTAGGGCTCCCAGAGGACAGGGCCAGATCCATTGGGGTTGCTGGAAAAAAAAGGAATAAGGTGGCTTTAGGATTCAGAAGGCCTCAGAATCCTGGAAGCCTAGAAGCCCGGAAATCTAGAAGCCCAGAAGCCCAGAAGCCTAGAAATCCTGGAGCCTAGAAGCCAAAAGCTCAGAAGCCCAAAAGCCCAGAAGCCCAGAAGCCTAGAAACCTGGAAGCCTGGAAGCCCGGAAGCCTAAAATAAGCCTTTCCCACTCACCCAAACTTTGCAAAATTGGCCACAAAAGTGCACATTCTCTCCATCATAATCAAATCCGCATTGTCCGGCGTAAACTTTCTCATCAGATTCTCGCCAAGAATATAACGAAGCTCGGATCCATGAGTGGCTGCCTGGAAGGGCATTCCACCCAAAATTGGGTCATCCTGGTTGTAGAAATCGAAAGAGGCCAGGTAGACGGTAGAGCCGTGTTTGGTGCAGGAACGGGCCGTGTCGAGGGCGCCGATGTTGAAGTAGGAATCACCGATGAACTGAAAAAAAAGGGGAAATGGGTGAGGGAGTGGAATCAGAAGGCAGAAGCTGAAGATTCAGAATCCCCCAGAATCATGGAGCTCCAAAATCTCAAGAATCTCCAGAATCTCCAGAATCCCTAGATCCTCCAGAATCTCAGAATCTCCAGAATCCTCAGAATCTCCAGAATCCCTGCTTCATCTATTTTCAAAATCCCCCTCTAATCTTCTTCTGTTTTTCTGACCAAAACCACAATTTCCTAGTCAGAATAGATTGGATTCTTCTCAATAACAACCACATTTTCAATTGTACCCACCTCGACCAATCTCTTATCCATCTCCCTCGTATCATCCTTATCAACTCCATCAGTGTAGGCCTTCAACAACTTCTTCTGGACCTCTTTGTAGTCGTCAGTGATATCCGGACCAAAAACTTCGCGAATCGCTATACCGAAAAAGTCGGAAGAGTTGTGGAATGCCGGGTGGCTGATGGCTGAAACCTCTTATCACCTCCTCTTATCACTGTTATCACTCACCCATTCCTAATCCCTCATACTCCCCAACAGTAAGCATCACATCCATTTTAGGGCCTTCTTTTCTTAAAACATCCAGTGGTTTCGGGAAAAAGTCTCCGTCAAAGTTAGGGACAAAGGATAGGAATCCAGAAGCGGATTGTTGGAATCCATGGAATTCCATGAACTTGGATGGGTCCTGGGATTGGTACCAGGAGAGCAGGGACTCGGAATCTGAAAAGGAAGGGAATACTGAAATCTAGGTCAAATAGGGGTCAGAACCAGAATCTTGACCTATTTTTAGCCTCCAGAAACAGCTTCATTCTGTTCTTCAGATTTCAGGGCCTACAGTGAGATTGACTCACAAAATCCAGATTACTTTGACCTCTAGGTCAATCTAGGTCACAGACTAACCTCAAAAATCAGAGAATGCTCTACTTTCTACTTCCGACTTCCTGGTCTTTGGTTAACTTTGAGCTATAGACTCTAGGTGAAGCTCTTAATTTTACATTTGGGAACAAGTTCACGTCTAAATTACAACTTTCAGCGTTGGGTCACCTATTCTGAAAGTTCAGAGTCTAGGTCACATTCTAACTCTAGCCTCTCTACAACAGGCTTAAACCTACTTTTCCCTTCTAAAGCTCGAGTCATGGTTGAGCTTTAGAATCTAGGTCAAGCTCTCAATTCTACATCTGTGAACTAGGTCACGTCTAGAATACGGCCCTCAGAATCAGGTCAATCACCTATTTCAAAGCTTCAGAATCTAGGTCACATTCTAACTCCAGTCATTCCCAAAACAGGCCAGACCCTACTTTTGACTTCTGGAGCACAAGGAATGGGTTAAATTTGAGCTGTAGAAACTAGGTCAAGATCTCAGTTTGAATTATGGTTGTTGACCTACTTCTAATTCTAATCTAGGTCATCTTCTTCTCACCTTTCCCATCAAATCCATGATGCAGCGCGAACTCCAAAAACACGCCCGATTGCTCCTTCTTGGTCCGAATCGCAAAATCGCACAAACCAAAGCCGGAACTTGCCAGGAACCTGTGGAACAACTCTGAAACACGGACACTGATAACAGGATTCCTTATCAGCTCTTACTATTAGAATGCGGGCTCAGCGCAAGCAAATCCGCGCTTGCTCCACCGGCACTTGTGCCAAAAACAGTGACATTGTTGGGGTCACCGCCAAGAGATGCCACGTGGTCATGGACCCATTGAAGGGCCATGGTCTGATCCCATAGTCCATAGTTTCCCTTTGCCACGTCATCACCAGTGGTCAGAAAGCCAAGAGGGCCAAGACGGTAGTTAACAGTGATAAGGACGATTCCTTTGAGGGGAAGGGTTCCGGTGAGGGAGTAGTCGTTGAGGAAGGAGGACATGCCGACTTCGAAGCCACCGTAGTAGAAGTAGACCATGACAGGGGAAGGCTGATAAGGGAGTGATAAGGGAGTGATAAGGGATGAGGAGGGGGAGACTTACAGTATCAGATTCCGGGGAGAAGACGTTAAGGGTCAGGCAATTGTCTTCAGAAGAGGGGCACGAGTCGTCACCGACCATCTGAAAGTGAGGAGGGCTTCAGAATTAGAGGAGGAAGAAGCTCGGAAGCTCAGAAATCTTAGAATCTCCTGAATCTCCAGAATCCAAGGTTTCCAGATTCTCCAGAATCCTTGGGATTCCAAAATCTTCAAAATCCTTAAAATCCAAGGTCTCCAGGTTCTCCAGAATCTCCAGAATCCCTGAATCTTTATAACCCTCTGAATCCTCGGAATCCTCAGAATCTCCAGAATCTCCAGAATCTCCAGAATCCCCCACGCCTCTAGAATCCCACTCACCGCTCCATACTTTCCACTTTGCGGACACCCTGGCCCATATTCATAACAGTCCCTTGGCTCCGCCCACTTCTCCATTTTCACCGGCTTCTTGAAGCGTAAATCTCCAATTGGCGCTTTGGCAAATGGGATTCCCAAGTAGCCATTGACAGTTTTCTCGCCCTAGAGAAGCCCGAATTCATCAATTTTAAAAATTGTTCGGTAGAGCGCACTTACATGTTTATAAATATTGCCACGAATTGGCCCACAAGTCGCATTGATAACTTCCGGGTTCTTATCAGGAACAAGATGCGACAAGAAACCGCCCATTCTAGAACAAAATCACAAAGATCAAAAGAACAAGAATCTGCACTTTTAAAAGGGATTCAGAAAGGCTTCAGAAAAGCTTCAAACCGCAGAAAATGGAATAAGATTCAAAAGCGAAAAACAAAAAAGCACTAAATTCGGTCTCAAAATGGCTGTTTCGGCCGGCCGGCCGCGCCGAGACGAGCAGGTAGTGGTGTCTGCGTCTCTCGGCTCGACACACTCTCTCGCTCGTGTGTCTGCGTCTCTTGTGAAAGAAAGGGAAAGTGTACGTTGTGAAATAATGAAATAAATGGGTGGAGAAGAAGCGGGGATGAAGAATAGGGAATGGGGGTTCTTCTGACTGAAGGGAAAGAAATTTAATCAAAACCGACATGAGGTTTTTTTGTTTGTATTGGGAGGGAATCGGGCAAAAACATGAGGTTTATGAAGGAAAGAAACGGAAATTTATGAGATTTTCAGCGGAAATCGAAAGGAAACTAGAAAGGAAACTAGTGATAAGATAAGCTGATAACGAAAAAGTTTGGTTTCACATGTTTCGAAACCTTTTTGAATGAAGTTGGATCAGAAGTGTTGTTCTGACAACGAAAAAGTTTCATATCAGTGCCTTATCACTCTTATCAGTCTTTTCCAGAATTTTTTGTCAGTAACAAGTGTTTGAAAAAACGAAAATTCATGAGGTTTTCACCGGAAATTGAAAGGAAACTAGTGATAAGATAAGCTGATAACGAAAAAGTTTGGTTTCACAACTTTCAAAAACCTTTTTGGATGAAGCTTGTTTTTTCCAGAGCCCAGCCTTTCAACTCTTATCAGTGATAACAAATCTCAGTTAACAATCTTTATTTCTTATCATTATCACTCTTATCAGTGTTTTCTAGAACTTCTTGTCAGAGTAGGAAACAGATATTCGTTATTCAGGTCATCGAACATTTTCTTGAACTTCTGGAATTGGAGCCCAGTTTCCGGCTGCTCTTCCACTTGCATTTCTTGAATTCCTGATGAATAGCCTTCAGAATCCTCTGCTTCTAGCGTCTCAATCTTTAAAATCCTTATCATTGGTCTTATCAGTACCCCTTGAATGATAACAGAGAAGTATATCACTGATAAGGTCGCTGTGATGAACATTGGCTTGGCCGGGATCCCATCAGGCATGGAGAGCACCACTCCAAAAGCGATTGCTCCACGGAGCCCGCCAAAACTGATGATAAGGAGCTCGTTCTGATAAGAAAGGTGATAAAGTGATAAGGAGATAACCTACCAGAGATATCTTCTTGTTTCTAGTCACTCTGAGCACCAGTGCCAGTCCGAAGATGGCTATGAAACGGAAGATCAGACAGAGAATGATAGTGGAACTGATAAAAAGAGTGTCCCAGTGATGGTCGACTGATATCGTGGCAAGACCCAAAAGGCTGAAGATTTGATTGTTATCACTGATAAGAACTGATAAGAGCCATACATAAAAGTAAGCGATTCCGAAGAGATCGCGAAGTTCCTTGTCATCTGAGCAACTGTCTCCAGGGACTTTTCAGTGAGATTTCTCTCCAAATATTGTTTCACAACCATTCCACATACCGCTGCGCTGGAAAAGTTATCAGTTTATCAGTTCTTATCACTTCAGAATCCTTTACGCAATAATGGAGGAAAACGAGAAAATCTCCGAGACAACGTAGCCCAAATAGGCCAGAACGAACACCAAAAGTGGTGCCATGAATGAGGAGAACCTGAAATTGATAAGTGATAAGTGATAAGCGATATCACTGATAAAACAAACTTTGTAGCGATCGCACAACTGAAAGCGGATAGAATTCCAATTAGAACTCCTCCAAATGAGACGATGAAAAAGGCAAGGAAGCCCAGAAAGTAGTCAAGGGGTCCCAGGGATTCCGATGAGGATTCAGATGCTCCAGAAGTCACGAAACTCTTGAAAATGCCAAAAAGCACCACAGAAATCGCATCGTTGAACAGCGCCTCACCAAAGACATTCACGAAAAGCGGTTTGTTCACGTGCATTTCCTCGAAAACAGCTATCACTGCGACCTGGAAGTTATCATTTGAAAGTGATATCAGTGATAAGTGCTCACTGGATCTACAGCTGATATCAGAGAAGCAAAAAGTAGCACTTCTGATGTCTTCATTTCCATTGAAAACCGCCCGAATCCATTAAAATATGACAGACAAATTCCAATGGCGAATGTGTTGAAAACTGTGCCGACAACCGCGAAAGTCATAATCGAGTCGAAATTCCCGAAAAATTCTCGATTTGGCATGAAGAATCCGGCATCGAAAATGATGGGTGGAAGGAGGAATGCGAAGAAGACGTGGGCGTCGAAGATGTAGAACTTCTTGTCAAGTCCGATTCCATTGAACAGAGCCGCTAGTCCCAGTCCAAGAAAGATTTGCAGAGCAGACTCCGGGATGACATTGATCAGCTTGTTTTGTTTCAATTTGGTGAACACTGAAAGATTGTCAAGGGTCAAGGGGGCGAACGCAAAAGGAATGGGCCGAACCGGGGATTGAACCCGGGACCTCTCGCACCCAAAGCGAGAATCATCACAGGCAGAACGGGAAGGATAGAATATGACCCATCGATGGCGCATCGGCCGTATGGACGTAATATGCGCCATCGATGACTTACTTTCCAGGCATCCCTAGCCCATTGGCCGGAGTGGGTGAAGGATGGATAGATGAACTATGCGTCATCGATGGAGGAAGTGATGGACCATCGATGAGCCACTTTTCAGCCATCCCTAACTCATTGAGTGTAATGAGTCAGCGATGGCTGAACTCGTCCATTTCTAGCAGCGAGCCATAAATGGTTCAGCAAGGGTTCAATAATGGATCCCCGACGAGCCGAGAATGGGTGACCTATGCTTTTGAACTTGGTCAATTTTTCGTCATTCCGCCGCCGTTTGGCAATGGGATTTTGGGTGTAACAGGGCGGTAATTCGCAAAATTTTAGAGGTTTTGCTAAAATAACTGTCACACAACGACATAAATATGCGCACGCTGTCTGTTTCTGCGTTTTTTTTTGGTTTTCAATAAACTTCATTTATTTATATTTATTTTCGTTTTGATTCCTTTTTTGTTTTTTCTAAATATAATTTATTTGTGTGAATTTCATTATTGTTCTTTTTCTAAATAAAGAATTTGACTTCGTTTTTTTTCACAAAAACACTTTGGCAACCGAAAACAGCGCGTGTAATTTTCAACACGAAAATGATTTGGGTCCGGGAAATTTTTGGGAAAAATGATAAGAGTCCGAAAAAAGTTCTGTGCCAGAATCATCTCAATTCGGAACTGTTATTGTTTTTTTCAGAAATTGACCCGAACTCAATCATTTTCCAAAAACACAGATAACAAATAGAGGGGGAGGATGAATAAACGATGGATCATCGATGGACGACCGGATGGATAAGCAATGGACGAAGCATGGGCCAAGGGTACCCCCTCCTACATTTCTGATGCTCCACCGATGGGTCATCAATGGGTCATTCTTCGGGCATTCCTTGTTCTAAAGTAAGCCATCGGTTCATCCATCGATGGCTCACACTCTATCCTTCGCGTTCTGCCTGTGATACCACTAGACCATTCGGCCACGCTGTGACCTCGATTGCATTTGCGCTTATGTGTGGGTTGGCGGCGCCTGCCGCAAAAGTTTTTCACAGCGCTTCACCGTGTGGTGGGTGACAGATAGAGGCCGCTAGACCAACAACTAACCTGGTTTACAGACACAAGTGATCAAAATCCATGCTGTGGCAACGAATATAAACTCCATTTCCTCCCATTTTGGGTTCAAAATCTAGAAAACCCCGTCTTTTTCTCAAATTTTCAAAAAACTTACTCGAAAACCATTATCAGCCAAACATTCTGGGAAGAAAAGAGCTCCCAGAATGAGAAAAACACGGAAACATGTCACAGTAGACTTTATTTTGAGTTTTTTGAATAAAACAGTTGAAACTGATCACTAAATAGAGATGTGATGGGAGGAGACTGATAAGAGGATGATAAGAGAGATGATAGAAGTGATAACAGTTGACCGGTCAAATAACAACCCCTGTTAGTACAATTGTTGGTCTCAACCTAACTGCAATTCTCAAATTCCCTCTTATCAGTCTTATCACTTCTTCCCGATAAGGAGCATGGATTATCAGCATGGCAATAGTCGAGAAGAACCCGTGACAGGATATCAAAATGAACGAAAAGTTGTTGAGAGCTTGGTTGTGATACCAGAAAATGGCTGACAAGCCACAATATGATAAGGGAATGATAAGGATTATCAGTGGGAGTGATAGCTGAAGGGTGAGAGCTCTTATCAGTACTTTGTGAAGGTTGATAGTGGATTTGGAGAGTTTCTCGTTGTAGGAATCCAGGGTCTGGGCTGTTTTATGGAAGAAAAATATGGCTTGGAGAACGAAAAATGCAGTGGTGATAGCAGTTATCAGTTCGGAGAAGACTGGATAACGAGTTATCAGTACGATTGGAAGGTTCTTGATATCAGCTGATAAGCAGGGCAGTTCCTGGAACTCAAAGTTTGCTATTTTGGCTCTGATCATTATGCTCCACCTGCAAAACATACTGCTTCCCGGATTCTTGATCTTTTGGAATTTCTATATATGTCGGCAGGAAAAATATGAATGCGATGAGGTAATTGAGTATGAACCAGATGTTTCTGATGCGTTTCCAGGTGTAGTGATTAGGTGATAAGACGAGATAACGGTTCTCGAAGATTCCGACGATTGAGACGCCCATTACTGAAAGTTGGGAAACTTAAAATAACTCGGTTATGGAGAGTGATAGCAAAAAGTGATCAATTGATAAAATGTAGCTGATTAAATTTGCTACAAGTTTGCAATTGATAGCATTTTGGTATCTTCCATGGTTCTTGAGATAATCGTCAAAGTGTGCGGGCTTTTGTTATCATCTACAAATCAATCGATATCTCGCTTCTGATTAGAGATCCCAAAAAGTTGTCAACTACAAAGTTGTAGCCAACACTATAATCTAAAATTTTTTAGTTGACAACTTTTTCCTATCTCTCATAGTGCTCCAGATATCTCACCTCCAAAAGTGACAACCATAAAATAGCTCTGATCTGCCGCAGAAACCCCAATCAAACTGAGAACTCCAAGTGGATATCCAGCAAGAATGGGCATCAAAACAAACGGAGTCGTCAAAATACTCATTGCAAAATCCACGAAACAAGTGCAAAAATGCAACCAGAGAAGGGACATTTTGACAGATTTCATGCGTCCAGGGGTCTTGAAGAGGATACAGTAGGCGCCGAAGAGATGGGTCGGGATGGAGAAGAAGCTGGTGATATGAAGTGATAAGAATAGGAAATCAGGGGAATGGAGGAAGAAGTTATTGGCGCACATGATTCAGAGAATGAATTTGGAAAGGAAATGAGCAAGAAAAGAGCACCTGGGTTCTTGGGAAAGTGTAAAAATGAGAAAAGATTGCTGAAGTTTGGTTTTCCGGCTAACTCAGTAAGCTTATTAGATTGATCTGACCTAATATGCTTTGTCTCTCGAAAACTGATTCGACAACTGTTACTCTTTGAACATCAGCTATCACTGATAAGCTCCCGTTTTGGCCTGGTAGCCTTATCATTGCTCCTGAGTTACTGTGAACAGGATGTGGTTGAACCTCTAGGTCTCACCACTAGTACTACTCGAGACTCAAAATCTTCCAAGTATAGGTCACCATCAGTACTTCCAGTATCCTTCCACTCTCTCCCCCTGCCGCACTCCTCCTTCACATCACTGCCCCGGGCGCAGCGCCTCTCCCGACCGTCGATAGCTCAGTTGGTAGAGCGGAGGACTGTAGAGTCAGGTGGTTATCCTTAGGTCGCTGGTTCGAATCCGGCTCGACGGAGTTCTTTTTGCTTTTCTTGACACGTGACTTGACGACATCACCTGCTTGGTTTGCAGACTCCAAACATGGTTTTTCATCACCTCCACAGACTACAAACTTGAAAACATTTATGATTTATGTTTATATGTTCAAAGTTTGTTTTCTAGTTGTGAAATCAGTTGTCACCACTACCACTGAACTCTTTGCACTCGCAAAAACATTCAATTTCTTGAATCCTATCAGTCGAAGGAGTTCTTCTCGATACGGTAGATGCATCAGAACCATTGCGATAGTGGAGAAGAATCCGTGAGATGATAAGATGATAATTGATATGTTGTTGCCAGCTTGATTGTGATAACCGAAAAAAGAAGCGGTTCCAGTGTAGCAAAATGGGGAGAAAATGACGAGAAATGGGACGAGGAGTTGGAACATCAGGGTTCTCATGAGCTTCTTCTGCATTGAAATGGTTTTTGAAGACATTCTGGTGCCATAAGTCTTGAAGTTATCTCTTATCAGTCGATAGAATCTCAATGATTGTATCATGATGATAATCACTTGACAGCCGCCAACAGCAAGAAGAAGGGATGGGTCTTCAGTCATGACGAAGAATCGGGCAGTTTTGGCTTCTTCGGAAAGGCACGGAAGCTTCTGGAAATGGTGAGGTTGACCTGGTGAGTCTCGCCACGAAAACGGCTTCTGGACAAGGTTTTGTCACTTTTCCTGAGAAAAAACCGGTGAAATTAGGGAAATTCGGTCATTTTCAGCCAAATTCCAGCATTTTTCACCTATTTTCAGTACAAAAACATGAATATTTGCATTTTCTCGAAAAATTGGTGAAAAATTCTGGAATTTGGTTGTAAATGCCGTTTTCATCAGAAAAAGTGTCAAAATCATGTCCAGAAGCCGTATTTCAGCCAAAAACTATTTTCGTTGCGAGACCCCTACCTCCTTCACAAACTCATTCGCCTTCTCTTGATCCTTTGGGAAGTAATAGCAAACTGGCAGGAAATATGTGAAGGAAAATGTAAAGTTTGCAATGTACCAGGGGACTTCTAATCGGTGCCACCAGTGATTCTCAAAAATCAATACTCGATATCGATTCTCGAATAGGCCAGCCACCGACACCAACATTGCTCCAATTGCAGTGAACATTATGTACGATTGGAGCTCTTCTGGGATCCCTGTGAACCTTAGAATTCCAAGTGGATACATGGCAATGACAGGTAGAACAGTGAAGGGAGTTGTGAGAAGGCTGACACCCAAATCTACGAAACAAGTCCAGAAATGAAGGTGGAGAAGTGACCATTTGACGGAAATCATTCGGCTGGGAGTCTTGAAGAGGATACAGTAGGCACCGAAGAGATGGGTCGGGATGGCCAGGATGGTGAAGATGTGCAGGGAAAGGGAGAAGAAGGCGGGGGTGTCTAGGTAGGTTAGGGTTCGGTTAGGGGAGCAGTATGTCATTGCGAATGAAGTGGTGTTGGCTGATTTTGACTTTGATAGAGAGCAGATGAAAAATGTGAATGTTTTTCGTTTTTCGATTACTCAGAGATCTTTGACACTTCCGTCGCTTCGAGACCCAACATCTTTCAAATCTAGGTCATCATCAGTATTATTATCGTTGGATCTCAAGTTCTAAAAACAAAGTTTCCAGCGCAAAACGTGCTGCGCCTTTAAAGCGGGTTACTGTAGTTGCGCAAAGAATAGTTTGTCTTTTTCTACTAATTTTACTCATTTTGATCGGTTTGTAAACCAATTTTCGCATTTCTTACGTCAAAAAAGCACAAAAAGTATATTTTCCGTATAAAAAACGCGTAAATCGGTTGAAAACCCGATAAAAACGTGGAAAATGAGTGGAAAAAACAATAATAATCATTGTGACTACCGTACCCCGCTTCGAAGGCGCAGCACGTTTTGCTTCGGAAACTTTCATTTGCTTCGAGACCCGAAATCTTTCAAATCTAGGTCATCATCAGTACTTCCAGTATTCTTCCACTCTCTCCCCCTGCCGCACTCCCCCTTCACATCACTGCCCCGGGCGCCGCGCCTCTCCCGACCGTCGATAGCTCAGTTGGTAGAGCGGAGGACTGTAGAGTCAGGTGGTTATCCTTAGGTCGCTGGTTCGAATCCGGCTCGACGGAGTTCTTTTTGCAACACGTGACTTGACAATAGTACCTGCTTGGTTTGCAGTCACTTCAAAGTTCAAAACTTTTCCCAACGAAGGTTTATTTATTCAATTGTTATGCAAAACATTCTGTAAAATAGCCTCTCTTCTCTGCACAAACGCAGCAGTTGGCTGAAAATTATTTGAATTCTTGCCAGAACCATCTTTACTATTATTGATAAAATCTGAAATGGGTAGCTGGCCTAGGAATCCGTTCAGCGTGGCCGCGAGGTCTCGAAGCGAAAAAAATGTGCATTCCGTGCTGCGCCTTTAAAAAAACTACGGTAAGTGCCGGCGAAAACCGTAGTTTTTTTAAAGGCGCAGAACGGAATGCGCATTTTTTTCGCTTCGAGACCTCGCGGCCACGCTGAACGGATTCCTAGGCCAGCTACCCATTTCAGATTTTATCAATAATCAATAATATTATTAAACGACAAATTCTGTGTGTGTGTCTGTGTGTAAGTGTATATGTCCGCGGCCGTTTCTCAGCAACTAGAAGACCAAATTCGTCGTTCTTTCGCAGGGAAGTCGGGAATTCTTCCCGCACGGTGCACGACAATTTTCTAAGGAATCTGTTCGGCGCGACGTCTTCAGCTTCAGAATAACTGGATTCTGGGGTTCAGAATGGTGAACTGCCGCGCGGATGGGTAGGCGACGGCCTGGATTGATGTCGGCTGCGCCCTACAGTTGGGTCGGCGGGCATGGCAGTACCGGCCGGTTCAATTACCCACGGTTTGATAACGCGGGCGGCGGCAGCGGCTGGCGACAGATAGAGCGCGGCCGCGTGGTGCAATGGGTAGGGTGCGGCGCTGAATTATAGTGAAAGAGAAGAGGTAGCTTCGATTTTGAAGGATAGCAAAACAGAGTCAAAGGTGGATAGACCGGACTTTGGAGACGGCATGGCTTTCGGAACGGTTTGCACAAATGGACAGTTTACGGATACGAGAGAAGCAGTAGGCAGTGTGTGGGAATGAGACACGTAGTGCGCGGAACCTCTCCCAACGTCAGAAAAGTTGTGCAATCCGAAAGAATGTCCCCCGTTGGCAATGGAAGACCCGTTCAGCTTTCTTTTGTGCCAACACGGCAGTTTGGAGGTGTTTCAAACTCTAGACACATTCAAAAAAAAGCGAAACAGGGCCAAAGACGGATAGACCGAGTAGGGTTCATGGCACAAGTTGGGCGCGGGACCAAAACGTTTTGTGCAGAAGAGGGGTAGCTCAGATGTTGGGGGAAAGCATGACGGATCCAAAGGCGAAGGAACCAAGCTGTGGAGTCGGCGTGACGTTTCGAACAGTGTGCACAAATGGGTGTTCAGGCCGGCGAACAGGTAGCGCGCGGTCGCGTGGCGCTCGGTGCCAAGGTTTTCGCGGAAGGGAGACGCATTTTCTCAAATGGGAAATGTAGAAATAGAGCCAGAAACGACGGTTTTGACCGCAGGAGGCGGAAAAACCAGGCGGAGGGAGACGGAAGCGCAATTACTGTGCCAAAGTTTACCAGATAGAAAGAGACCGGGCCGGTAGGGACGGTGCACGCCGTCTAAACCGCCTTCTCAACCCAGGCGCGAAATTTGTCGTGTTATGGTAGAAAGACGCCTTCCGTCGTGTCAGCATTGCAATTCGAATCCGCTGGAAGTCTTCGGCGCCACGTTTGCAATGACAAGGAGGGAGGGGTGCCAACTGTCGCGTTTCGGAGAGGGACTTCTGGACTGTTTGACAGCCTATGTAGACTGCTGGAGGATCACGAAACGCCTGAAGCTTTTGATGGCTCCAGAAGAGCAGATCTTCAGAAACTCGGCGGAAAGAGTGTTCCCAAAAGTCCCGCGCACTGTCTTGCAAGGAATTGTTCATTTGGGATAAGCATTCCGGTGTCTGCTTTGAGGGGGGAATTGGAAAAATGAAAGGAGAGCGAACACTTTTTGCGAGAAGTTAGAGATTGATCAGAATGTTTCTGTCGGCTATTGGCAGCTGATGGAGGTGTTTCTGGAGGTGTTTCAAACTCTAGACACATCCTGTTATCAGTAACTCATAAAGCCACTAGGTCGGAAGGGGACCCATCCGCTTCTCGCGAGAAAAGAAAAAAATTAGGTCATGGTGGAAAAACGCTACGCAGCGAACAACTCACAGACACACAGAAGGTGTCCCTGTTACTATTGTGATTCACCTAGGCAAGCTTCGCCAGAAGGGAAATGGCGGCGAAGCCGACATTTACCTTCTGGTCATCCTTAATTCTTCTTCTGCCCAACAATCTCAAAACTTCTTCTCGATACGGTAAATGCATCAAAATCATAGCAATAGTCGACAGTAACCCGTGAGATGATATGATAATGAATGATAAGTTGTTAAGGGCCTGATTGTGATAACGTCTCCATGCTGCAAATCCACAGTAGAGCAGTGGGAAGAGTAAGATGAGAAATGGGATGACGAGTTGGAGGATCAGAGTTCTCATGAGCTTCTTCTGCATGATAACAGTTCTTTCAGAGAGTTTCGTGCCAAATTGCTTGAAATAATGGGCAATCAATCGATAAAATGCAAAGATTTGGAAGGCAATGAAGCCGATTTCCGCGCCAGTCACTCTCAAGAACCATGCGGGACTTTCGGACATCACCCAGAGTTCGGATCGTGGAACTTCTTCGTGAAGACACGGGAGGGCCTGATGAAGTGATAAGAACCTTATCAGTGATAAGATAAATACCGTGAAAAGGATATCTAATTGCTTCCCTTGATCCTCTGGGATTGTGTAGTAGACTGGGAAGTAGAATGTCATGGCGAAGATGAAGTTGACAATGTACCAAGGAATACGGAGTTTTTGCCAGGTAGGGTTGCCCATTGATAAGACATGATAACGGTTTTCAAATATACCAACAATTGCAACAGACATAACTGGAAAGGATTCAAAATTTCTGAATCTTCGCATAACTTACCTCCAATCAATGCAATCATAAAATAGGCCTGCTCGCCGTACCGTAACCCAGTGAACTTGAGAATTCCTAGTGGATAGCCAGCAAGAATCGGGACAGTTATATAAGGAGTTGTGAGCAAACTGAAGCCAATATCCAGTAGAGAAGTCCAGAAGTGGAGGTGGAGAAGTGAAAATTTGACAGAAATCATTCGTTCCGGGGTCTTGAAGAGGATACAGTAGGCACCGAAGAGATGGGTCGGGATGGCTATGATGCTGAGGAGGTGTAGGGTGGTGGAGTAGAAGGACGGGGAGTCAAAGTAGGTCAAGACACGGTCAGGGGAGCAGTATTGATTGATACAGCCGCAGACGGTGTCCATGTTGAAAAGGGAGAACATGGTGGAGCTTGGTGGACTGAACTGAGCTAACTGAAGCTTGGTGTCTGCGGAAAACATGTTGTTGGCCAAGAGTTCAGAGTAATTGCAGGCTAGCCCACTAGATAAAGATCGGTGATGTTATGTTATCAGTTGTTATCAGTAGTTGTTATCAGGAAGTGCATTCGGAACCAAGTTATTGCGGACTGCATTAGTTGGTTGTAACTGATTAGCCGAGTTGATTTCAGGTGTTGGTTCATTTGGCATAGGGGTGATCCCCAGGAGTCTCATGACTTCTTCTCGATAAGGAATGTGCATGTAGAGCACGGCGATGGTGGAGAAGAAGCCGTGAGAAGCGATGATAATGAATGATAAGTTGTTGAGGGCCTGATTGTGATAACGTCTCCAAGTGGCCAGTCCACAGTAGGCCAGTGGAAGAAGGACAATGACAATGGGGATGGTTAGTTGGAATATAAGGGTTTTCATGAGTTTCCGCTGGAGTTTGATGGTTTTTGCAGAGAGACTTGAGCCAAATTGGTTGAGGTATTGGTAGATGAGAACGAAGAATGCAAAAGTTTGAATGCCAAGGAATATAAGTTCGGATAGGACCATCCACATGAACATGCCAGGCTTCTCAGCCATTATGAAAAGGTTGGGAGGAGTTACGTCAGGGTGAAGACAGGGAATGGCCTGAAAGTCGGCCTGAAAGCCTGGAAAAGCCCGGCCCATACCTTTAACACAAACTCAACCTTCTCTTCTTGATTCTCCGGGAAAATCAAGTAACATGGGAGGAAATACAATCCTCCTCCGATGAAATTGACTACATACCATGCTGGTCTCACTTTTTTCCAGAGCTGATTTCCTGATAACACGTGATAACGATTTTCAAAGATACCGACGACAGCTACAGCGGCTCCTGAAGGTCAGTGAATTGGGAACTGAACCTTTGAAAAAAGAGATATTCTTTACCTCCAATTAGTGCCATCATAAAGAAAGTTTGTATTTGGGTGGTCATTCCAGTAAAGTTGAGAATTCCCAGAGGGTATCCAGCGAGAATCGGAAGCACTATGAATGGAGTTGTGAGCAAACTGAACCCCAAATCCATTAGAGAAGTCCAAAAATGAAGGTGGAGAAGTGACCATTTGACAGAAATCATTCGTTCCGGGGTCTTGAAGAGAATACAGTAAGCACCGAAGAGGTGCATCGGAAGGGTTAGGATACTGAGTACGTGGAGGGCTGTGGAGAAGAAGAATGGAGAGTCAAAGTAGGTCAGGATGCGGTCAGGGGAGCAGTAGACATTGACACAATTGCACAAGGTGTCAATGTTGTAAATGGTGAACATCTCTCGGAGATCAGGAGCTGGGAGCTCAAAACGGAAAAGAATAAGGTTTGGTCAGCGAGAAGTTGGACATAATTGCTGGTTTTATCAGTTGTTATCCGGGAATGTGTTTGAGAACAAGTTATTCCGAACTGGAGCGACTGGCTGTAACTGATTAGCCGAGTTAATCTCCGGTGTTGGTTCAGTTGGCATAGGGGTGATCCCCAGGAGTCTCATGACCTCTTCTCGATAAGGAATGTGCATGTAGAGCACTGCGATGGTGGAGAAGAAGCCGTGAGAAGCAATGATAATGAATGATAAGTTGTTGAGGGCCTGATTGTGATAACGTCGCCAAGTGGCTAATCCACAGTAGCATAGTGGAAGTAGAACGATGACAATGGGAAGGGCTAACTGGAGCATAAGGGTTTTCATAAGCTTCCGCTGAAGTTTTATGGTTTTTGCAGAGAGACTTGAGCCGAATTGAGTCAGGTATTTGTAGATTAGAAAGAAGAATGTGAGAGTTTGAATGCCGAGGAATATGAATTCGGAAAGGACAACCCAGATGAATGTGCCAGGCTTCTCGGCCATTATGAAGAGATTGGCTGATGAGGCGTCAGGGTGGAGACATGGAATAGCCTGGAAACTTGTACTTGAAAGCTTCCAGAAGTTCAGAAGAACCTTTAAAACCATCTGCTTTTTCTCTACCTGATCCTCCGGGAACGAATAATAAACTGGTAGGAAGAAGACTCCAGCATTGATGTAATTGATCACATACCACACTGGTCTCACTTTTTTCCAAATCTGATTTCCTGATATCACGTGATAACGATTTTCAAAGATACCAACAACAGCTACAGATGCTTCCCCGATAAACACCATCATTAGAAAAGTTTGAATCTGGGTGGTCATTCCGGTGAAGTTCAGAAGGCCCAGAGGGTATCCGGCGAGAATCGGGAGCACTATGAATGGAGTTGTGAGCAAACTAAAGCCAATATCCAATAGGGAAGTCCAGAAATGGAGGTGGAGAAGTGAAAATTTGACAGAAATCATTCGTTCCGGGGTCTTGAAGAGGATACAGTAGGCTCCGAAGAGGTGCATCGGAAGGGTTAGGATACTGAGTACGTGGAGGGCTGTGGAGAAGAAGAATGGAGAGTCAAAGTAGGTCAGGATGCGGTCAGGGGAGCAGTATTGATTGATACAGTTGCACAAGGTGTCAATGTTGTACAAGCTGAACATCTTTGGACATAATCAGAGCACAAATGGAAAAAAACGAGTTTTGTTCAGCGGAAAGTTTGTGGTAATTGCTGTTTGTTTTCAAAGATCTTAAAAAGATTGAGAAGATCAAGTATGAAATCATTTATCAGTTGTTATCAGGAAGCACATTCGAGACCAAGTTATTGCGGACTGCAATAGTTGGCTGTAACTGATTAGCCGAGTTGATCTCCGGTGTTGGTTCAGTTGGCATAGGGGTGATTCCCAGGAGTCTCATGACTTCTTCTCGATAAGGAATGTGCATGTAGAGCATGGCAATGGTGGAGAAGAAGCCGTGAGAAGCGATGATAATGAATGATAAGTTGTTGAGGGCCTGATTGTGATAACGTCGCCAAGTGGCTAATCCACAGTAGCATAGTGGAAGTAGAACGATGACAATGGGAAGGGCTAACTGGAGGATCAGAGTCTTGAGAAGTTTTCGCTGGAGTTTGATGGTTTTTGGGGAGAGACTGGAGCCGAATTGATTGAGATATCGGTAGATTAGAATGAAGAAAGTGACGAATTCACATCCAAGGAAGAAGACTTCAGCACCCATGACTTTTATGAAAAGACCCGGATTCTCATCCATTATGAAGAGATCAGCAGAGGCGGCATCAGGGTGGAGACAGGGAAGGGCCTGAGAATCAAGCTGATTGTGAACATGACGTGAACTCAATGTCAAATGACCTACTTTCAACACAAACTCCTTCTCCTTGGCTTGATCTTCCGGGAAGTAGTAGTAGACTGGCAGGAAGAATACTACCCAGGTGACCGGAAAAACCTTGCATACGACGTTCGCAATGCGTCTCATGTGTAAAGCATGCGGATCCGCAGAGATGCGCTATATGCGTCCGCAATGCATGCATCTACACGCGCCGGCCAGGGCTTCCGCTCTCGGCCGTTCAGGTCGCTTGCTACTTTGCTTTGAAATTTGAATTTATCAAGATAACGAACAAACAAATAGAAAAATATATTTATTCATATGTTCAGATAAGTACAATCGAAAAAATTAACAATTTTTAAAAAAATAGAGAAGTTACCGGCACAGTCTTTCGAAGGCGAATTTTCAGTCACGATATCAACCTGGTTTCGTCTAGTTTTCTGTGCCGATACCTTTTTACAATAAAAATGTTAACTTTGTTAGCACCATTGTACTTGCTGACGTTTCCAGTAGTTCATTGTGCCTGTAGTTGATTCCTCTCTTGGTTGTGTCAACTACACCTGAAACATGAAGTTAGTAAAAAATTAGTAAAGAGGTAGTAGAGAAACGGGAAAATCACAAAAAAACACACAATTTTAATGATTTAGAAGCAATTGAAGACTTTTTGAATTGAAAAACTTACAAAAAAACGAGAAAAATTGAAGAAATTAGTGGAAAATAAAAAGGAATGAATTCAAAAACAGACGTGGCGGACTAGGTTTCGTGTACGCAGTCGCTAGGCCAATAGCAAAAACCCCGGCCACCCGCTTTTGAATTTCGGATACATGTGCATTGTGCATGCATATACCACGCGCTGGCGAACTTCTCCAAGCGACGCGCCGACACACCAGGAAGCGCGGAGAGATGTTTCTGTTCGCGAACAGATACCGTAACGCATGCATTATGCACATGTTTCCCGGCGCCTACAAGCATGTTTTTGCGGATTTCCGACGATCATGCGTGAACGATGCACATGTGCTATGTCTGCGAACGGTTTTCCGCCAGCACATGCACAATGCACGCCAACTAGCGTACTATGCATATGCGACGTCTATCTTCATGTTTTTCCGGTCACCTGGGTATGGCGTTGATGTAACTGAACAGATACCAAGGAGCTCTCAATTTGGCCCATGTCCGGTTGCCTGATAACACGTGATAACGATTCTCAAAGATGCCAACGACAGATTCGGCGGTTTCTGAAAAACAGAATTACATTCCAAAGGGATCCTGACTCACGACAAAGTATAATAAGCATCAGGTAAGTCTGATTCTGAGTCGACAATCCTGTAAACTTGAGGATTCCCAATGGGTAGCCAGTCATAATTGGTATCAAGATAAATGGAGTTGTGAGCAAACTAAACCCAATATCCAGTAGAGAAGTCCAAAAATGGACATGGAGAAGTGACCATTTGACAGAAATCATTCGTTCCGGGGTCTTGAAGAGGATACAGTAGGCACCGAAAAGGTGCATCGGAATGGCGATAATGCTGAGGAGGTGTAGGGTAGTGGAGAAGAAGGACGGGGAGTCAAAGTAGGTCAAGACACGGTCAGGGGAGCAGTATTGATTGATACAGCCGCATAAGGTGTCAATGTTGTACAAGCTGAACATAGTTACATTCCAGAACTGCTTGTCAATGGAAGAAATGAAAAGTTTTCCTCTTTCTTTCGAGAAGTTCAGCATAATTGCGCATAATCACTGGTTAGCCAAGTTATTTTTGAAGACCAAAAGAAGAAAAGGTTTCTGGTGATCACAGATAAGAACTGATAAGATTAGGGATCTGCCACGTGGCTCCTCTCGGGTCTTACTGTAGCTCTTCTCCAGACTCTCCTCACTTCCTCTCGATAAGGAACATGAATAGCTATCATTGCCACCGTAGAGAATATTCCGTGAGATGATATCACTATGAATGATAAGTTGTTAAGAGACTGATTGTGATAGCCAGTGATAACTGATAATGCACAGTAGGTCACTGGGGAGAGGAGGATGAAGAAGGGGATGATGAGTTGGAGGATGAGTTGGGAGATGAGTTTCTTCTGAAGGGTGACAGTTCTTTCGGAGAGTTTTGTGTTGAATTGATGGAAATATCGCTTGATTAACTGGAAAAAAAGGGAGATTTGGAGAACTAGGAATAGGATTTGTGCTCCGGCGAGTTTCAGAAAAGCCAATGGATGATTCTCATTGACAATCATTAGATTTTCTGACTTGACGTCTTCAGGGAGGCATGGAAGAATTTGGAGAAGGTCCTCGAGGTTTGCAGGTTTTGGAGTGAAGAATAGGATTGGAACAGGGACAGTGATAAAGATAGAGATAGCAATGTTGATAAGAAACCATGGGAGTCTGAAGCAGTGCCACCAGTGGCTCTGAGCCGCGATAACGTGATAGCGATTCTCAAAGATGCACACTATTGAAAAGCACATGACCGCCAATGAGGTCATCATTAGAACCAGCTGAACTTCTGTAGAAAGCCCTGTGAATCGGAGGATTCCCAGTGGATAGCCAGCATAAACTGGAAGCAAGATGAAGGGAATTGTGAGGGTATTCAAGCCAAAATCCACTAAGGAAACCCAGAAATGAAGGTGGAGAAGTGACCATTTGACGGAAATCATGCGGCTGGGGGTCTTGAAGAGGATACAGTAGGCACCGAAGAGATGGGTCGGGATGGCCAGGATGGTGAGGAGGTGTAGGGTGGTGGAGTAGAAGAATGGGGTGTCCAGGAAGGTAAATGGACGGTCCGGGGAGCAATATGTCATTTGGGAAGGGAAGGGAATGGTGGTGGTGGTAAATAGTGGTGGTAAGGAGCAGGTGATCCTGATTCTTGAGATTAATCTCAATGTTATGAATCTGAATCTCACGTGCCTCCAGAACCAGATTCAGAATTCAGAATTCAGATACCTTTTCACGTAATCCAATTAGTCCCATTAACCTGACTCACTCCCGAACTCTTCTTGCCCCCAACTCAAAAGTTCCGTGGTAAACTCTCAATATGGCTGATGAACTGATAAAGTTGATAAGAATCCGTGAGATGATAAGATGATGACTGGTATGTTTTTGAGGGACTGATAATGATAATGGAGCCATGAGGAAGCTTCCCGTTCACCTGCTGTTATGAAGATTGGAAAGACAGATTAGTGGTTTAGTCATGCTTGTTTATGAGGGCCAGTTTTTCAGGAACCTTGAATTCAAGCTCATTGATAACATGATAACCTAAAAGTTTGAAGCTCAACCTATAAACAAACAAGTCTTTGAGCTCCCTGGCTCACAAACTCGATAAGGTTAACCAAATTTCGAGCACATTTCGGTCCGGAACTCTGTGCTGAAGTCATAATTATAGAGTGTCAGTTATCAACAAAAAAGACCTTTAAAAGGAGGAAGCAGAAGTTTTGTGGGTGCAGTTATAGTTCTCTAGATAACGTGAGGCATCTGAATCCAAGTGGAGTGCCTCAAGACCAGGAGATATCTAATGATAATCAGTGATAATCAGTGCATAATCAGTGCTCAAGGGGCGGTGGGGGGGGGGGTCTCTTGGATGTATGTAATGAGAATGAAAGCTGGAAAAGGTAATTTGAAGTCAATTGCTACAGTTCCAATAGTTCCCGCAGACATTGTTCATCTGAATTCCGATAAATCTTTTTGACAAAGGAGCTTTGACTCAAGCTTGAAATCACCACTGACAGAACTTCACGTTAAAAAACCACTTCCCTGCCAAGTTTGAGCCAAATTTGTCCTACAAACCTCGCTTAAAGCTTCAGAGTCCCATTAGAGCTCAAACGGAGCATTTGAATCCCTACCTCAACACATCATTCATGCGTCATGTTCCCCAGAAAAGCGTTTCTTTTCCCTATAATTATGCCCCACAAAACCAAACTCCTTCCTCAAGCATTCTAGACGGAAATGTGCTCGGAATTCAGTTAAACCAACCAATCCAATTTGTTCCTGGAGTTTGGTTCAACCAGTTTTTGTTTATTTTGGTCAATTCCATTGGTCAACATGTCCTTCTGCTCCCCGGACCATGTCCTAACCATCCTGGACACCCCTTCCTTCTACTCCACCACCTTACACCTCCTCAGCATCCTGGCCATCCCGACCCATCTCTTCGGTGCCTACTGTATCCTCTCCAAGACCCCGGAACGAATGAAATCTGTCAAATGGTCACTTCTCCACGTGCATTTCTGGACATCTTTCATGGATCTGATGTTCAGTCTGATAACATGCCCCGTTATCATTCTTCCTATCATGGGAGGTTACTCATTGGGGTTACTAGCCCTTGTTGGAATGAAGACCAAAGAACAGACTTACCTAATGGAGGTTACACTGGCAGGTTTGTTTGTTATCAGTGATAACACTGTCATGGTTTTCAGCAACATCCGTCTCTATCGTTGGTATCTTTGAAAATCGTTATCACGTCTTATCAGCAAACGCTTTCTGGAGAAAAGTCCGGTTTTCCTGGTACACTGTCAATTTCCTACAAGCTACCGTATTCTTCCTACCAGTCTATAACCGTATCCCTGAAGACCAGGAACTTGAAAGAATCTTTATCTTGGAGGTGATTATCTTTATCAGCTTATCATTTATCACATCTTATCAGTTCTTCAGAGTCTTCCCTGTCTCCCGGAAGAAATGAAGTCAGCTGCCGACCTATTTGTCATTTCCGAGCGTCCTGCTCTATTTCTCCGGGTCATGGCTGCCGAGATCGGGTTTATCATTCTTCAAGTCGTTATCTTTTATCAATTGATAAAGCAATACTTCAAACAATTCGACACAAAGCTCTCTGAAAGAACCCTTATGATGCAAAAGAAGCTGATAAGAACTCTGATCCTCCAGCTGGTCCTTCCTCTTGTCATCATAGTAGTTCCCCTTTTCTACTGCGGAATCTCCTCCTGGCTTCGTTATCACAATCAGGGACTCACCAACTTATCAATGATAGTGATAGCATCACATGGATTCTTCTCGACCGGGGCTATGATTCTGATACATTTGCCGTATCGAATGGAGGTTTTGAGGATTTTCGGAAGGAACAGGATCGATACAATGGACAGTTCGACAAGGAATTCAATGGCTGTTCAGGCGACTATCATTTGATCTTATCACTTTATCAGCTAGTCAATAAATTGGTAAATCAGTTGATTCCGTCATGTACATAGACTTTATTCAATTCGATTTGTGATAATAGTGATAACAAGCTTATCAGTAATCAGTTTCAATTTCTCACAAAAGTATTTTTTCTAGTCATCATCCCAGTCGTCGTCACTTTTCTTCCAGTCTTCCAGCTAACTTCCTCCCTCTGGCACCCTATCATTCTTAGCACTTCTTGTCGATAAGGATGATGCATTGTTATCATTGCAATCGTTGATAAAAACCCGTGAAGTGATATAATGATAAAGGAAAAGTTGTTGAAAGTAGGATTATAATAGCCGATAAGAGTGGAATGAGCACAGAAGGCCAATGGGAACACCATAATGATAAGGGGGAGGATCAGTTGGAAGATAAGGGCTCTCATGAGTTTCTTTTGCATTGTTAGCGTTTTTTCCGAGAGTTTTGTGCCGAAGTGATCGAATATTCGGCTTATCAGAAAGTAGAATGATAAGGCTTGAAGGATCAGTGAGCCTATCAGTGTTCCTTCGAGGTAGAGGAATAGGACAGGGTTCTCGGAGCTTAGGAAGATATCAGCTGATTTTATCTCTTCAGGGAGGCATGGAAGCATCTGGAATTGATAAGGAAGTGATAAGAGAATGATAAGCAACTAGGTGATAAAGGTTTTATCACTATTGTTATCAGAAGAGAGTTACTGATTCCAAGAGCCTTATCATTTAGGGAGGTGATTATCTCCAAAACCATCACAGCTAAGGAAAAGTAGTCAACTGATAAAATGATCCTTATCACTAGCTCTACAACTTTTTAGTTGGCAACTTTTTGCTAGTCTTCTTGTTAAAAAGTTATGATCACTGATAAAAAGCAGGTGCAAACTTGATCTCTGCATAACTTGGTCTATATCTCCAGAACCATCACAGCTAGGGAAAAGTGATCAACTGATAAAATGGTCAGTATCAAAAAATCTACTCATAGTTGCCAAGCTATCAGTTTATCACTAACCTTCAAAACATACTCCTTCCCTTTCACATGATCTTCTGGAAATGTCAAATAAACCGGGATAAACAACATTGTAGCCAAGAGGAAATTGCCGAAAAACCAGAGAGGCCTGATTCGGTGCCAGATATGATTATCAGTTGATAAGACGTGATAACGATTCTCAAAGATACCAACGACAGAGACACCCATGGCTGAAAGGTATTGGGAATACTGTACTTTGACCTACTTACCCCCAATTCCAGTGATCATCAATCCAGTTTGCATCTCCATTGTCAATCCGAGAAACTGAAGGATTCCCAAGGTATAGCCTCCAAAAATCGGGATAAGAATAATCGGAAGAGTTAGAAAATTAAAGCCAAAATCCACAAAACAAGTCCAGAAGTGGAGGTGGAGAAGTGACCATTTGACGGAAATCATTCGTTCCGGGGTCTTGAAGAGGATACAGTAGGCGCCGAAGAGATGGGTCGGGATGGCCAGGATGCTGAGGAGATGGAGAGCTGTGGAGTAGAAGGACGGGGTGTCCATGAAGGTAAATGGACGGTCCGGGGAGCAATATGTCATTTGGGAAGGGAATGGAATGGTGGCGGTGGTAAATAATGAGATTTGGCTGATTCAGCTGCGTATAGCGCAGGTGATTCTGATTCTTGAGATCGATCTCGATGTTATGAATCTGAATCTCATGTGGCTTCAGAATCAGATTCAGATTCAAATTCAGAATTCAGAATTCAGACGCGTTTTCACGTAATCCAATTAGTCCCATGAACCTGACTCACTCTCCTCTTGAACCTTGCCCCCCAACTCAAGAGTTCCTTGGTAAACTCTCGATATGGCTGATGAACTGATAGCATTACGATAGTTGATAAGAATCCGTGGGATGATAAGATGATAACTGATATGTTATTGAGGGACTGATAGTGATAGTGGAGCCATGAGGAGAGGCCGAGGTAGAGGAGTGGGATGAAGATGATGAGGAAGGGAAGGGTGAGCTGGAATAGAGCTTTTGGCTCTTGAAAATGGAAATCTGAAGCGAGTCGAAGCCAAATTTGACCCTGAAGCCTTCTGAAGCCGTCAAACACTCCAGAAGCTCCAAAATGACACTACTCTTTTTAAAAAGACCCCAAAACCATTTAAAAACGATTTTTTTGGCTTGCAAATAAATTTTTTGTGTTAGATGAAAGTGTCAGGAGTAACTTTGTAGTTGAACAAAGTTACTGAAAATTTTTTTGAAAAGGTAAAAAAAATCGGTGAAAAAATGAAAACCATTGTTTTTCAGATTAATCTTCTGAATCTCCTACCTGAAGCACCAAAGCCTTCTGAAATTTCCTCTGAAGATGGGCTGTTCTCTCCGATACCCGATTGCATTCCTTCTTGAGAATCCTTTCGGATAACCGAGCAAAAACAGCCATTTGAGCGAAATAACAGCAGATTGTCACAATGAGAGTCCTTAGAAATAGACGTGTTCGAACGGCCAGAATGAATACAGAATCCAGATGAACGTATGGTGGAAGACATGGTATCAGTGATAAGAGTTGTTGAAGGGCGGTTGTTTGGTCTGGGATAGTGAAGTATGTTGGGAGGTAGAAGGTTAAGGCCAAGGTGTAGTTGAAGAAGAACCAGGGACTTCGAGCCCTCCGCCACCAGTGATAAGGACTGATAAGGATTAGAAGACGGCTCTCGAAGATTCTGATAATGGAGACAGCAACTAAGCCAATTGTAGTGACAACTAAACCGGTTTGTACAGCTTCAGAAATCCCAAAATCGTTGAGAATTCCCAATGGATAACCAGCAAAAACCGGGATGAATATGAAAGGAACTGTTAGGAAGCTAAACGAAACATCAAGGAAACTGCTCCAGAAATGGAAATTCAGAAGGCTCCATTTGACAGATTTCATTCGAGGAGGCGTTTTGAAAAGGATACAGTAGGCACCGAAGAGGTGAATGGGGATTGATAAGAATCCAAAGTAGTGGAGGGATTTTGATAAGAAGGCGGGGGTGTCGAGGAAGTTGGAGTCGTTGCAGTAAGAGGGGGGCATGTTTGCAAAAATGACAAAGTTTTGGTTCCTGGGGATAAGGAGAATCACCTGTTTTTCGAGAAATCTGCACAGACCACGCCCACTTTTCAAGCTCACTAGTGATCGAGCTTCTCTTCAAGCAATCCTCGTGCAAATGATCCATCGAAGTACTTCCCAATAGGGCTTATGAAGGTATGTATATCAGAGCCATTGAAGACACATTTCCATGGAAGGCCAAGAATCAGGTTATCAGTTCCTTGGTTGTAGCAGCACTGTCGGCAACAGGGATGGTGACTGGGAAAGGGAATTGGGTCAAGATTAGCTGAATCAAGGTCATGATAGGTCAAATCTAGGTCAAATTGTGTGTAAGTTTGAAAATGATTAAGTTTTGGACCGAGCTCATTTCCGCCCTAATCTAGACCAAAACTAGGCTTGAAACAGGTCAAATCAGGCTACATTTTATGTTTTCTGTTTCTGGAGCAATGTTTGACAGTGAGTGTGAGTCATACAGGTAAATATCATTGAACATTCTGTAAATGTTCCCACCCAGAACTTAAAGATCAGCATCACTAGACCTCCTCTTGATAACTTTTATCACTTTTTGTGATTTCTGACTTGTTCCCCACTGTTCGTCATTGTTTTTTCAAACTTTTGAGTGTAGAAAGGTCCTGTAACTTGTGCAATTAGTGGTACAGTGACTCCTGAAGCTGTTAATGGATCCTCATTCCTTTTCTGATAGTCTGATAGTACTGATAGTCGCTGATAGCGATACGTCTGTAAGATTAGCCTCTAATCACTACAAATCACACTACAAACCAAAAAGTACACAGTTAATTTGTGTCGATCGGACGGGAAAGTATAAAAAGGGGAAAACGACTGGCAAAATGTCTCAAAATGCATGTGAACTTTCTCGTTATGTTCGTTTCCTTCAGCTATGCCTCAGCGGCAAAGATTCTGATAATCAATCCAATGTTCGGATTCAGTCATGTCAAGTTCATGAGTAAGCTGGCGGACATTGTAGCAGATCACGGGCATAATGTGGTGAGTTGTATTATCGTTGCAATTCAAAACTTCATCTTGCATTCAAATTTCAAGTTGGCTCGCACGATATTTCGCAGCGAAAACTACAGTAAGATTTGCATTTTATTGAGCTTTTAGGCTTTTTTTGAGTAAATTGTTGTCAAAACATGAGAAAAGTGCAATTATTCACTCAAAAACAGTCGGAAAACTCAAAATTGCTGGAAACCACTGAAACATGCAAATCTTACTGTAGTTTTCGCTGCGAGATATCATGTGCGCTAATTTCAAATTGCGGCAGTTTTAAAATGCAACGATACTAGAAATACACTAGATTTCACCTACTCTTTTCAGACCCTCTTCCAAACCTACCACATGCCTCTGAAAAATGCTGATGGATTAGTCAAAAACAAAAACATCAAGTTCATAAACTTCTACCCCGACCACTACGATCAACTGTCCCAGGCGGAAGCCCAAACTTTCCCAATGTTCTGGGACTCCACAGCTGCAAACAACCCGATTATTGGGGCATTTTTTATGCCGAAAATGATGGTGAATGAACTCAAAAAGACATCAGCTCGTAAGCGATTCTCAAGGTTTTCATGCACTAATTTGCTATTTTCAGAAGTTTTCAAAGATCAAAAAGTAATTGATGAGTTGAGGTCGAACAACTTTGACATTGTGATTTCGGAGACATTTGACATTTCCGGACATTGTATGTTACCTAAAGTTTTGAATTTCGCGCGTTCTGTGAGTACGCAACTGTTTCATTCTTGGCACACTGCCAAGAGCGCTCAAAATTGAAATCAGAGGTCTCTCTCAAAAGGTTACTGTAAGCAACACCGAATGTGACAAGTGAACTTTTTCAATTTCGAAAACTATTTCACGAGCTTCCTGAAAAACCCTAGTTTGAATTCCCGCGCGTGAGTCGCTACTCAGCGGATTCGCAGTTCAAATACTGGAATTTCTCAAAAAAGTGCGTAAGCCAGCAGTCCGCAAACACCAAAGTTTACGCAAAGTTGCGCCTGGCAAAGTTGCGAGGATTTCTGGAAAAAGTACTGTTGACAAGCCCCGCCTCTCAGTTTTTGGCAGTTTTCCAAGTTGCGCGCTGCCAAGGAAGTTCGTGTGACAGAGCGCTATTTATGTTTTTCAAACTCCGAACTGTAGTCTAGCAGAGCGCGTTTTCATCAAGTACACGCCCGATCCAATTTCCTCTTCCAGACCTCGCCCATCTCCTCGATCTACCATGCATCCCAATCGTTTCGGCAGTTCGAATCCCGATCTTCCACACCCTATTCGGTCAACCCTCTCTCCTTGGATATTCCCCTGAAATCGGATCCCAACTGGCTCCAGAAGCCGGCTTTTTCGACAGATTGAACGACATCTACCGGTCGTTTTTCCAGCAGATCATGATGGAACGTACGCTTCAGTACCAGCAAGATTTCATTGAAGAAGCCATCGGACGGTCTGTTCCCAATTGGAGGGATCTGATATCACAGTCTCCGATCTACATCACCAACTCGAATCCGTATCTGGATTTTGCCATTCCCACAACTTCCACGATTGTTCACGTGGGTGGGATGACGATGGACGTGAAGAAGAACGTGGCGACGCTTCCAGAAGAGTATCAGAAGATTCTAGAGGAAAGAGAGTCGACAGTGCTGATATCATTCGGATCAGTTATCAGATCCTATGAAATGCCAGAAGCGTTCCGAGCAGGACTTATCGAGATGTTCAAGAACCTTCCGAATGTCACATTCATCTGGAAGTACGAAAAGGAAGATGGGTTTCAGGAGAGACTTCCCGGCAATGTTTACTTGAAGAAATGGGTTCCACAGCCGGCACTTCTCGGTGATAAACGACTAAAAGTGTTCGTGACTCACGGTGGATTGGGAAGTACCATGGAAGTGGCCTATACTGGAAAACCTGCCATCATGGTCCCGATATTCGGGGATCAGCCACAGAATGCTGCGATGCTGGCTAGACACGGTGGAGCAGTGTCTTATGATAAGTTTGATTTGCGAGATGGCGAGAAGTTGACGAGAGTTGTCAGGGATGGGGTTTTTTGTGTTGTCAGGGATGGGGTTTTTGTCAGGGATGGGGTTTTTTTTACCACGTTTTTTCAATGAAAATGGGTGAAAAAACGTTGTTCCAAAGAGTTCCCATCAATTTTCAGCAGTTTTTACCTATTTTTCCAGAAAATTACATCATTTTGGGGATAATCTCAAAAAAACATCTAATTTTCCCGAAAAATGGGTGGAAACTGCTGGAAATTGGTTCGAAATGATCAAGTTCACCTGATTTCACCCGATTCCGTCAGAAAAAGTGTCAAAACCTTGTCCAGAAGCCGTATTTCAGCCAAAAACCATTTTCGTGGCGAGACCCATCAGGTGACTCGCCGCGGGACGGCACTAATAAGTGATAAGCGATCAAATTGATTCCAGATACGGAACAAACGCTCTGGAGCTTCTAAACGTCCTTCGTAATCAGCCAATTGACCCCAAAGTGAATCTTATCAAGCATTTGGATTTTGCTATCAAGTTATCACTAAGTTATCACAAACGCTCAATTATCACTGACTCCAGATTTCCCAAACTTCGTTCTCAAGTCCCTGCGATCAATCACGTCGGAATCATCGCTCACTACTATCTTGATGCTCTGGCGTTCTTATCAGTGGTCACTGTGATATCTTTTGGTTTGCTTATCAAGATTTTGAAGTTGATAAGGAATTGGATGAGAACAGAGAAGATGAAGAGGGAGTAGGATTTGATGAAGTTATAAGATGATAATTGGAATGGAAAAAAAGTGTCTAGTTTCATTTTTTCTGGTGATCTTAGGATTTTTTGCTTATCAAACCCACTTTCCAAGTGGAAAATGAAATAAAATCAATATATTCTCCTTTCCATACAATTCTTCATTTTTTCTATGTCACATGCGTAAAAACCCGTGAATCTCGGAAAATTTCCGAAAATTTGGGACACGCAATTCTTTTAAAAGTTTCCCAATAGCTCTTGTGAAGGTAGATCATTGCCACTGAAGAAACGATTCCATGGGTGGCCATTATGCAAACTGTCAAATTGTTCGTTCCTTGATTATAATAAGACTTCAATGTGGCGAAAGTAGAGTAGAGGAGGGGAAGGGTTACGGTGACGACTGGGATGGTGACCTGGAAAGTGTTAGGTTGTGATTATGGCTATTTTTAAGTTTTCTGGACGATTTCTCGAAAATTGAAACAAATCCGGCGGATTCTAAACCTCTTCGGAAAAATTTTGAAAAAATTTTTTTTTGAATTTTTCGAAAATTTTCAAAAAAAAATTTCCAAATGTTTTGCTAAAATTCACTAGAAGTCGTCGGCAATGATCATTCGCTCTGTTTCATCCTGAAACAGTGTCAGAATCTGGAAAAATCCGAAAACGTGCTCAAATTACGCCCCAAAGCGTCAAAAAGTGCCAAAATTGGTGGATTTTGTGGTTTTTTACACGTTTTCCTAACTTTTAGAGAGTTTTGAAAGGTTTTTCACTAAAAGTACAACAAATGCTAACTATTCCCGACACTTTGATCAGTAACTAGGAAAATTTTTTTCTTCGAAATTTGCAAAAATTTTCCAAAAAAATTTTTTACAAAGTTTTCGCTAAAATTTCTTGCAAACTGTCGGAAATATTATCATTAGTTCTGTTCAATACCGAAACAGTGCCAGAATCTGAAAAAAATCCGCGACCAGACTCAAATTGAGCTTCAAAGTGCCAAAAAGTGCCCAAATTGTTGGATTTTGAGGTATTTTACAACTTTTTCTAATTTTTAGAGGGTTTTGGGAGGTTTTCATAAAGAGAATAGAAAATTTTAACTATTCCAGACACTTTTGATCAAAAACTAGAAAAACATTTTTTTGAGTTTTTTGAAAATTTTTCAAAAAAAAACTTTTTTTGGATTACGTTTTTTCTATAATTTTATTTTTATTTTTCAGCTAATTTGAACTCAAAAAATGAAATTCCTGAAACTTGCCTGTAAAATAAGCGCCCTCAAAAACTTCCGATGCATATCCATCGTTTTCTTGGACATTTTCACCTGTCCAATCGACTTTTTCATATTCCAATACGTCAAAATAACAAATATCAATGCCTGCTGGACAGCAGTATTCATCGACATGTTATAAGCGACTCCAGTGCTCCAAGTAGTCAGAATGAACACTTTATCGTCGTAAACTTCAGGTGGCAAACAGGGATATCTTCGGAATTGAAACCATTTTCCGAATTGTTGCTCGGGAATTGCAATATAAGTCGGAATCATGTAGGTGGCCCCGATTAGATAGTTGAGAATCAGCCAGGGTCTTCTCAAATGTCTCCAGAAGGACTCCCGGGCGTAGAGAATGAAGAAGCGGGTCTCGAAGAGAACAGCGACTGATATCGTGACTCCGGCGACTTCGACACAGAACAAATAGTACATTTCAGCCATTCTGACTTCGAAATCTTGAAGAACACCCAGGCTATAACCAGCCAAAACCGGGGTGTAAATGTAGGGGACAACTAGGAACCCGAAGCTGATGTCTAATGCGACACTCCACAAATGTAAATTCAGCATTACCCATTTCATATTGGCCATTTGAGCGGGAGTTTTGAAAATAATACAGAAACCACCAAAAATGTGAATTGGCAGCCCGATTAGAACGATAATATGCAGAGTTGTGCGCAGAAATTCTGGGGAATCGATGACTTCTGAGAAACTGTCGTGGACGCATGGCTTTATGTCAGACATTTTATGAAATGTGAGAATACGCGGGAAGCTGTGAGTAATCGGCGGAAAAGACGGCCGCAGGTGGGTGAAATAACGCCATTAGAAGCGAAAATCACCTGGACCGAGCTGATATTTTCAATCATTGAGCAGTTTTCGGGTACTTTCCGTGGAAATTGCTTTTCAGCTGCTCGCTGTTTGATTTTTAGCACATGACTTTTCAATTTGCAACTTCTAGACATGTTAATCAAGAGCAATCACTCAAAAACCTTGATTACCCTGATTTTCCCTCAAAAAAAGACAATTTATCGGTTTTTCGCAGCTTTTTGGTGGAATTTTAGGTAATTTTTAAAATTTTTCAGCTTTTTTTGAATATTTTTATTTTTTTCTGCAAAAAAAATCATGAAAATCGGTGAATCCCGTCGAAATTCCTGAAAAAATCACAAATTCGCAGTGCTAAACATTAAAGGCGCACGCATTTATCGCGGCGGGTCTCGCAGCGCTCGCTGTACAGCCGAGCGAGTGTTACCGTACACCCTCACTTCTTATTTGCGGGCAATTTTTTCTTTTTTAGTTTTTCCTGTCTATTTCGATGCTTTTCCGTCGGATTTTCGAAGTTTTTGCGTAAATAAAATTAATAAAATTAGGGCCTACCCCTATTTCCATCGATTTCTCGCTAAAAACTCGGAATTTCGGCGAAATTCGGTTTTTTCTAACCTAAAATTAATTTCTTTGCGTTTCCGCTCAATTTTTCGCCTTTCCTTCCGTTTTTCAACTCATTTATGCTTGAAATTATCTTTTCTGTCTGTATTTGTTCTGATTTATTAGTAATCCGATCGAAATTGATTTTTTTCAAACTTAAAATTATCTTCTCTTTGTCTCCGTTCCTACTTTCGCTTCTTTTCACGTTTTCCTATTCATTTAGACTTCAATTAACCTAATTTTCGTTATTCCAGGTAACACCATTACGATGCCGAAGGAAATCAAGGAGATCAAGGAGTTCTTGGTCAAGGCCCGCAGAAAGGATGCCAAGTCTGTCAAGATAAAGAAGAACAGCAACAACACCAAGTTCAAGGTCCGCTGCGCCAGCTACCTCTACACCCTCGTCGTTGCTGTAAGTTTTCCTTTCAAAAACCCAAAGATCTTTATTCGAAGGACTGTTCACTCGTAATCAGCCCCGAGATGTGTACATTTTGGCTAAAACTTCCGAACTTTTTGAAAATTTTCGTTTCAATCGAGCTCAAAAATTGTTTTAAATCAAGTGGCAGAACTGCCGCTAGATAAAACCGTTGTAATTAATCATTTTTTCCAGGACAAGGACAAGGCCGACAAGCTCAAGCAGTCCCTCCCACCAGGCATCCAAGTCAAGGAGCTCAAGTAAATTACTTCGCTCGTTGTTGGTTTTTACATTATGAATGTTACACCGTTACTGAAATCTGTTCTTGTTTGAATCCAAAGATAATCAAAAGACTTTATGAGCAAATCAAAAAAGAGGAGAGATTGGAACCCGGGGATAGTTCTATGATAAATTCAGGGCGTTCAGTTATATGAGTTGTGTTCGCAGTGTGGATCATCCGGAGTGTGAGCCATCCAAGGGCATTTGAGATTTGACTGGCCGCAGGGATTGTGTCCGATCGCGCAGTACCTGAAAGCTGGAATCATCAACTGGAAGTCGGACTGGCTCACCAATCGTGATAGAAGAACAGATACATGGTTGTGAAGAGCACTGATACGTAGAAGACAAGTGATAACAGCTCAAGCCTCCGGATGACCGCTTGCCACTTGGTATTCACGTCTTCTTGAGGGATGAGAGTCATCATCTCCGACCTGAATCAGGTTTGAGTGAGTTTTTTCTCCCTTGGCTTTCAGAATACCTAATCTCCGCAATACTTCTATCCATTCTGGTGACCCCGTTGGCGATATCTTCGAGCGCTTGCTCGTAGTACTGATAAATGAGCATGTTATCGTATTGGGACATGCTCAGACGTCTTCGGATAGTTTCTCGAGCCGGAGTGGGATTGTCCTGGAAACAGGGGGATGAATGGGAAATAAAGAATAGTTGGTGGTTAGGGTTCTAGATAGAAAACTAGGTTAATTTGAAGAAATCACAAAACTTTTGGTGATAAAAAAGGAACAAAAAGGTCTGGGTGATGGATGATAAACAAAAAAGTTGGTGATAGCCAAGGCACCTGGTGATAAGCGTGAAGGTGCTGCATGTGAAACGGACTGTTTCCGTTTTCCGCGCCGTTCGCTCCTGCCGCGCCGCCTCCGCTCCCGGGACGCGGAAGCAGTGATAAGAGGGAAGCGGCGACTCCGCGAGCCTTGTCTCGGATTCCGGTGCGAACGTGTCCGTTCGAGAGGAGGTGCTCCTGAAAAGAAGTGTGAAAGGGTGAAGGAGAAACGGGAGAAATTAGGAGTTATTGAGGTGCTGATATGATAAGAGTTGGCATGCGAAAAAGGGTAAAAATCCCCGATATTGAACAGAAAAAAATGCCGAAAAATTGAAAAAAAAATTTTTTTTGTTTTGAAAAATCCAATTTTAGAACTAAAAATCATTATTTCCCTAATTTTCCACAAAAAATTTTAGAAAAAAATCAAAGAAAATTCCAGAAAAATTCCCCAAAAAAGTTTGCATTTTTGAAACTGTTTTTTTTCAAAATTAATCCTGAAACAAATCCACTCTTATCTCCCTGATAACTTATCAGTGATAAGTAGTCACTGATAATCACCTACCGAAGGCGGTTGACTCATTGCCGTCGGCCGATATCTCGATAGTTTCCTAGCGATTCTAGAAGGCGATATGTCGAACGAGAGCCACTTCAAATACCACGGCACGTCGTGTTTCACCCGAGATTCCCGTTCCAAATAGACGAACATCGAAGTGGTTACTGTAGACATTCCGATGATGGCGAGCAAGATGAAATAGTACAATCCGATGAGCGGAATCCCTGAAAACGAGCCGCGGCCTCGACGATTCGTTCCCATTGAGAACTTTGGCATGTCTTCGACGATGGCGAGCAAGATAACGGACATACTCATCAATGTCATGATTCCAAGACGGAATTTTGCGTCTCTGAAAATTTATTTTCGAAAAATTTAACATTTCGAAAAGTTGTTCGACGGAGCGCACTTGCACAACCGTTTTTAAAATTTTTTAAAATTTTGAATTTTTCCAAAATTTTGGCGATTTTATTCCGAAAATTGTTTTCAAAAATTAACAAATTTTTGGAGAATTCAAAATTTTGAAAAATTAAAAAAAATTGAGAATTTCAAACAATTTTTGACAAAAAAAAAAAATTTTTTTACAATTTTTGGAAATTCTCAATTTTTACTAGTTTTCTATAGCAAAAATTATCAAAAATTTGAATCTAGAAATTTGAAAAAATTTGAAAATTTAAAATTGAAAAATTAAAATTCTGGAAATTTTTTTTTAATTCGTTCTTCAATTTTGTTCAATTTTTTTATTGTTTTATGCAAAATTAAGGGAATTTTTAAAAAAATTGTCTAAAGAATTTTTCATAGTTTGAGAAATTTTTTTCTGAAAAATTTCGCTAGAGCGCACTTACCTCATCCTACCACTTGTACTTGGTGTGTGGAATCCAATCACTGATACCAGTGTTATCATTGTACTGGGTATCACTAAGTTGAACACTAAATATTCATTTTTTCAAATTTCCGCCAAACCGAGTCCATACCGTAATAGAAACTCTGCCTTTTCATGACCAAAGTGATAATAATCATTTCCCAAAACAGCGGTGGATCCAGATAATCATAAAGGAAACCATCAGAATGCACAGAGCTGTTGTGAGTGTCAAGCTCCCATTCCTGATTGTCGTAGAAGTCAATCAGGGACAAGTTTTGGGAGTAGAGGGAGTATTTGATGGAGTCGTTCGAGTGGGCCCATGAACCGAAGAGCAGGGTGCATTGTTGGCTGAAAGGAGAAAAGAGTAGGTCCTGGCCGGGTTCGAACCGGCGACCTTCTGCGTGTGAAGCAGACGTGATAACCACTACACCACAGGACCTCGCGCCGAAACTGGCCGCCGAGGGAGTAGACATGCAGGGAGGAAAGGCGCGGCGGCAAGGGAAAAAGTGGGAACTCACACGTCGAATGGGAAGAATTTGACGTCGAGTTTGCAGAGGGATTCAGATGAAAATGGGATGTAGTAGCGGACATGACCGGTGTAGTTCACTCGGATATCGTTGTTGGATTGGAGTTTGACGGCGTCGTTGAAATTCAAACTGGAAATGTTACTTTATCAGTCAATATCTCGAGAACTATCAATGATAGAGAAAAAGTTTCAACTAAGAAATTACTCATCAGTTTATCATCTGTCAATCTTCAATTGATAACTTTTTGCTATCTCTTGAGGTTCGAGAGATATTGTTCAATTTCAAAAGTTCAATTTCTGAAAAGTGGCAGTTAGAAATCGGTATATATCTCAGTAACTGATAAAGATGGTGAAAAGTGATCAACTGATAAAATGATAAGGAGGTTTTTTCCTAAAACTTTTTAATTGATCACTTTCCCCTATCTCTTATCACTCCCAAGTTACACCTCTGCAAAGGTGATCCTCCTTCAGTATCTTCAGATCCACTGAACAGATTTAAAAATGATAAACTGATAAGTTTATCAGAATAAAATTTCCCAACTTTCTAAGCAGTCAAAACTGCAAACTTCTCATCTCTAATTGTCACAATTCGCCTTGGAAAACAGGCGCTGTCATAAACCAAGGCGCAGGTCTGTTTTGGAACGTGTTCTGGTGTCTGGCGTCTCTCGGTTTCTCAGCGAATACAACAACACCGAAAAGGCATTCTCTCACTTCATTATTACAGTTTCGTGTGTCTGTTAAATTTGCTTTTTTTCTGTTCTTTCGAGTGTTCAACGAGTGAGAATTCGCCAGATTACAGCGAGACACAACTGCCTTTTCTTCTGATTTATGTGTTGTTCTCTTTTGCCGCCGGGATTCTTTTCCTTATCAGATATATCCTCTTATCAGTGCTTAGTGATAAGGATGTTATCACTTATTGATTACCTGTAATAGAGTGAGAATTCCGGAATCCAAATGTCAGAACTTGAAAGGAAAATCTCTTCGGCTCCTTCGTAACTTGGCGGGTTCCATTTGAGAAATTCGTCTTCCCAGTACTGAAATTTTTTAAAATCAATCAATAACTTATAAGAAATCACTGATAATCAGCAGAAATATCACTTGATCCAATCAAAAACCATTTTTTGTCTATATTTGTCTGTCTTGTTCCACCCCTTTTCGCAGTAATTGTTACACTGATTAAACTTCCTTGATACACGTTACGCGCTATCAAGTACTGACTGGTCTTGAACGACCTTCAAAATTTGCTTCCTTTCCCTTCATTTTCTCCTTTTCTGGCCACTTGGCACCTCGGAACCTCTCTCAACACACACTTTCATTTCGCTTGCGTCGACTGCCGACCTCGTGTAACCCCGTGCTCATGAGCGCACTCGGCCGCCAGTCGACCCAGCGGTCCTGTGGTGTAGTGGTTATCACGTCTGCTTTACACGCAGAAGATCGCCGGTTCGAACCCGGCCAGGACCTACGTTTTTTGTGTGTGTCGAATTGCGCAATCGGCGTATGCAAATGTGTTTGTAATGGCCGAAACTGGCCTTGAGGACTAGAGAAGAGATTCTGAATCTTGCTTATGTTTGCTTGCTTCTTCTAATGTTCGCACTTTCCTCTCCTCCGACGCCAATCTTTTTCTTTTCTCACTTTCCAGATGATATTTTGGCTAATTCTTCCCCTTCTACTTTCGATAATCGCCAATTCTAATGGACAGACTATTTCGAAAACGAGTTAGTTTTAAAAACCAAACTACAGTAACCCAAAACCTTGCAGTAATTGACTTTTGCTCCCCTTCTGACCCAAATTCCTGTGGCCCCGGTGGAAAATGCGTCGAATTATCACTGGGAAACCGTTGTGAATGCCCGAATGGAATGATGGGTAGAAAATGTAGAAGTAAGAAATCCCAGTCTACTACAGTAACCCAAATCGCTTCAGGACCCTGCCAAGACGTCTACAAAAGTTGCGCGCGCTGGAAATCCGAAGAAAGATGTCATTGGACCCGACCAATTTCTCCATTTTTCGCAGACAACTGTGCGGCGTCATGTGGACAATGCAGGAATAATGGGAAACGTAACAAACTTTTGAAATTCAAGCAAAAATTTGAAGGTTTGATTTTTTAGAATTAGCCCTGGCTTTACCGCCAATTCTGGACAATATTGAGTGGTTTGTTGGCAGATGGGAGGCAAGAACAAGTGCCCCGTACAGGTAATTTGCTTTTTCTCTGAATTTTTACAAAAATCCATCAAAAACCACCAAAATTGACTGAAAATTTAGTGAAATCTGCGAAAATCCGTTTCAACTACAGTAACCCGAAGTTTAAAGGCGCATGCCGAAGTTTCACTAACTTGGCGGGTCTGATATTTTGAATTTTTTAATTTTTGCTTAAATTTGACCGTTTTTCTTCGGATTTTCTTTAATTTCACTGAAAAACAAAGAAGAACATCTCAGATTCCCCGAACCAATGTCTGGACCGTACAAGGAGATCCTCGACGTTCAAATCTCCGAAGTTCCTGCTTTCGACCGACCGCCCGTCAATATCTCGTGAGTTTTTCGTGTTTTCTTGAGTATTTTTAGCAGTTAGAGATGTTTGAAATTCGATATTTGTTGTTTTATGGAAAAATGGAAAATGTGACTCTGCTTGGTTTTTGAGCTCTCAGGGCGAGAAACAAATATCAAAAGACAGAATTGGGATGTTTTGGGACCCTAAAACTATTTCAGAATCCGTGCCGAAAGCCTTGACGGGACAGATGTCCACGTGGAATCCGGATTTTTGACTTCGAAGCCATTCCATGAGGATACCGGGTTTGTGGAGATGAATAAGCCGGACGAGGGAGATGATTTGATATCGATTGAATTGGTCACGAATACAGGTAAGTGTGCTCTATTGAGAAATTGAGGAATATAGAGAAAAAGCGAGAAAAAAAACATTAAAAAAAACATTTTTTTGAAAATTCTGGAAAAAAATTTTTTTTTTCAAAAATTTTAAATTTTTCAAATTTTGGTTAAATTTTGTGAATTCCCTTTCATTTACTTTACTCTTATGTATATTTTCAGAAAAAAATCTGAAAAATAAAATTTTGAGAAAAAAATCAAAAAAATTTCAAAACTCTAAAAAAAATTTTTTTTTTAATTTTTCAAATTTTTTTTAAAATTTTGGTTGATTTTTTTGGATTCTAATTTTAATTCAGTTTTTTGTTAACCGGAAAAAAATTAAAAAATATATTTTTTTTAATCTCCCCAAAATTTTTCCCATTTTTAGGCCTAATGCTAATCGAAGAAGGCACAGTCCGTGGCACACAAATCCGCCTGGAAACTAAATACAAAAAAGCGATGCCCGGAATATTCCGAACAGAAATCGTAAAATCCAAGAGAATGTTCAATTTGATAAACGCAAACTCTCTGGAGGAACGTGTGGTTACTGTGGATTCGCGTGGTGTGACGAGTAAATGGTTGAAACGGTAAGCGAGTGAAAGTGCGCTCCAATGAGAACCGTGTTCAGGTACAAAAAAGTGTTCAACTACATGACCGACCTAATCCCAACGCCTCCCGTGAAAAAGTCGCTGTAACTCACCAATTCAAAACTGCCTGAGAGCGAAATTGTGTTTTTGACGGCATCCTGAAATGAAATACGGGTTTTATCAGATTTAGAATAAATTTGTTATCATTTATCACTTACCAGCTTCACAATTTGATAAAGGAACACACTCATCGACACTGATATCACTTTTTTTGGATGGGTCACTGGACGAGTGCCTTTTCTGAAAAATCAGGAATTTTTGAATTTATTGATTATTTTCAGTCCCCAAAACCCAACAATTTTCAAATTTTTGGCTTTTTCTCAAGGTTCCCAGTGGAATTTCGAATTTCTAATCGAATTCTGATTTTTTCGCCTCGCTCCACCGCTCTTCGTCCATTTTCATTACATTCTTTGGGAAAAGTTCCATTTCGGGCGCAAAGTAACGGGAAGGGAAGAGAAATTGAGTTTGCACACGGAAAGAAACAAATGAAAGCCGGTGCTCCAAACTTAACCTAATTTTGGGTTTTTTTGGGAAAGGGAAAATCGATTTTTAAAAAAATGGTTGCGAAATTCTGGAAAACGGTTGGAAAATCGAATGATTTTGGGCGGGATTTGCGGAAAATTCAAATTTTTGAAAAAAAAAAATTTAATTTTTCGGGATTTTTTGGGATTTTTAAAAAGTTTTTCCACTGCTCAAAATCAGCTAAAATAGTCAATTTTTGCGAAAAAATTTT
>LR539058.1:736998-771359 GCA_900536315.3 Caenorhabditis becei | reverse complement strand
ATTAACCAAAATCGGCAGATTTTACGAAATAATTTTTGTTAAATTTTAGGAAAATTCAAAATTTTCAAAAATGTTCCCCATTTTTTCTGATTTTCTGGGATTTTTACGTAAATTGTTGGGATTTTTCACTGCTCAAAATTAACCAAAATCGGCAGATTTTACGAAATAATTTTTGTTAAATTTTAGGAAAATTCAAATTTTTCAAAAATGGTCCCCATTTTTTCTGATTTTTTGGGATTTTTTTTTGATTTTTACTGTATTTTACACTGCTAAAAATCAGCTAAAATAGTCAATTTTTGCGAAAAAAAAAATTCCTGATTTTTTTTGGGATTTTTTCACTACTAAAAATCAACTAAAATCGTCAATTTCGCGAAAACATTTTGTTGAATTTTTGAGAAATTCAAAATTTTCAAAAGTGTTCTCCATTTTTTCTATTTTTCTGATTTTTTCCGAAATTTTTCAAAATTTTTTTCAAAAAATTTTTTTTTCACTTTTTTCCAAAGTTTCCCCCTTTTTCCCCAGAATCCCCCTTCAGATGTGTTGCACACATTTCTCTTCCCCTGAATCTTGTCTGATTGCGTAATTGGTCTCATTTGGACCCCCCTTTCGCTCAACTTTTCCCTCAAGCGATAGAGAGAGAGAGAGTAAGAGACGCAGAGACCAAGAGTTGTCAGTCTTTTTGACCTGTGTGAAACGACGTCTCTGGGGAACTGTTTTGGCAGAAGTGACGCCGTCTTTCTTTTCTTTGGTTTTCCAAATTTTGTGAGAAAAAGAAATAGTAGGAGAAAACGGCGAGTCGGGTGGGTCAACGGGTGGAAGAATAGGGTCAAATGATGTCATTTTTGGAGTTGTTGGAGAATTTAAGAATCATGTTTTGTTTTTTTGCAAAAAAAGGATGGATGACGTGGCAGATGAGGAACACTTCCGGGTTGGCTCAATTTTAGGCCACCTGCGTATTTTGCACAAAACCTTACGCGCAAGAGTTTGAAAATTTTGAACTTTTCTGAAAGTTCAAAACCAAAAAATAGGTCATGAACATTGTGAAAGAGTTTTACGTAGAAAGCATCAAACCTTACGCGCAAAAGTTTTTCACCGATTTTTTGCATTTTTTTGTTTGAATTTTTGACATCTAGCTCTAGAAATTGCATACTTTGCGCAGAACCTTACGCGCATAAGGTCGCAAATTTGAACTTTCATCAGATTTTTGCGAAAACGTTTGAGAAAACAACAACTTTCCTGGGTTTTTCAGGTGGTTTTATCGATTTTTTCGAGAAATTGGAAAATTTGAAAAACGGTCAAGGCACCAAACTTTACGTGCAAACTTTCACATCAAGATCTGAAAATTGCGTACTTTGCACTATAACTTACGCGCAAAAAGTCCTAAATCTTCACAAAGTCTTCAAATTGATCGCTATTTGAAAATCCGCAATGCACCAAACCTTACACGCAAACTTTACGCCACAAAACCCACCGATAATATCTCAACAAATCATCATGTAATCGATAAGTGACTGGAATATCCGCTCTTCGCAATGTTTTGAAGTTCTCGGGCAGCAAGTAGTCGTTCCGTCCGAATGCTCTTTTCAACCTTTCCATCGGCAACAACTCCTCTTCTGGCTTCTGGTCTTCTGAATCCTCGTGATCTTCTGGATGGATGGTGGTCGTACGGATGGGTTCTGGAAGTTTAGAAGACGTTGAGGAGATTCTGATGAAGCCTTCTCACCATGACTTCTGAATTCATACTCCACTCCGCTCTCCGGATTCAGATGACTCAAAGTTGACGTGACGAAGCAAGTGATCAGAAGAATCAGACTGTACCGACGCTTCTTCATCTCCACATAGTTGGAGGGGTCTTCTGAAGCGATATATATATATATATATATTCTAAATTCAGAAGAAGTCAAGGAGCCGAATAAATAACGTATTCTCCAGAAGACGTATCGATGTCTTCTGAATTCCCCCGGATGTTCCGGTGTATGTATGTACACACAGCAGAGGGTACATACGCGATTCGGAAATGTGAAGGAGGAGGTTGGAAGCAGCAGGAATAGGTGAGTGGGCTTTGGCATTGGGGCGGATTTGCAAAATTTGAAATTTAGGGCTTTTGAGGAAAAATAGCGATTTTTCGGGGATCAGACCTGCAAAGTTACGCCGCAGAGAGGCATGCGCCTTTAAACTTTGGGTTACGGTAGCTGAGGAGGTGAAGATTGACTTTTGGGCGATTTTCAACGGATTTTTTGAGTTTTCGAGTGATTTTTGTTGATTTTCAGGTAGTTTTCACGATTTTCAATCGGGTTTTGCAGTTTTTATTCAAAAAATTACAAGAAAATAAGATATTTCTCAAAATCTGACCAAAATTATTTTTTTTGAATTTTTTTGTTCAAAAAATTCGTTTTTTTTTTGTAAATTAGATTTCTAAAATTCTAGAAAATTTACAGAAAAGCGCAAAAAAAATTCAAAAAAAAAATTTCTTTTTTGAAATTTTTTTCTCGAGTGAAATTTTTTTCAAATTCAAATTTTTCCAAAATTTCCAGTTCTAACAGCAAAATTACAGTACTAACCTTCAAAATCCCGAAAAAGGGTCTCACCACGAAAACAGACCTACAGTACCCCTCAAAACTTGGCCCCATTCCACTGGAACCTTCCACCCATCTCGCATCAAAAATTCAAAAAGTCAAGAAACAGAAATGAGAAAACCGCTTCTCGTTCCTCCTCCAACTGCTCTTATGTTATGCCGGGTGGCGGTTCTCGGGGAAAACGAGCAAAAAAAAACAAAAAGTGTACATACATTCCTTCGTTTTTTCCGTTTTTCTTGTTGCTCTTCGTCCCCGGGAACATAACAGCCATAACAAGAGACAGAGGGACGTGTCTAAATCCCCGGCTCCGAGAGAGAGGGAAACCCGAAAGTTTCTGTTTCTCGCGCCCATTTTTGACACCCCGAGAGACAATCAATCAAAAGAGGCGGGAAGGGAAAGAAGAAGAAGGAGAAGCTTGTGTCCCAATTGGCGCAATTTGCATAGACATAGAGAGAAAAGGGATTGTTGTACTCGGAGAGTGAATAGCAGCGATTAGGAAGGGTCAGTTTAGCGAAAGAAGAGGTGAATTTTAGATGCGTCTTGGAGATGGGCCAAGTTCTAGAGTCTAAATTTAGAAAATAGCAATGTACCCTGATGAGGATCAAGAACACATTTTCCAGACTGGTCAATGCCAAATATGCCAAAAAGTTTACTTTGGAACCATTATCTTGCACATTTTGAGAATTTTCTCATTCCAGACCCGCCAGCTTCTCGCAAGTTTCCGCATGCGCCTTTAAACTTGACGGGTTACTGTAGTCGGCGGAATTTTGGTTTTTTGACGGTTTTTGGCTATTTCTGCTCGTTTTTCACGATTTCCTTGGTAATTTTGATATAAATAGGGGTAAAATTAGTGTTAATAGAACAATTTTACAAATTTTACAAATTTTACAAAAAAATCCGCACAAAAACCGAAAAAATGGACAGAAAATCGCAATTATCAAATTTTTAAGATTTTTCTTGTTTTTGGGTATTTTTTTTCCAATTTTCAGCAATTTTTTCAGAATTTTGAAAGTAAAACTTTATAAACAGGAGACAATACTTTAAAAAACTAATTTTTTCAAAAATTCTGAAGAAACTTGAGAAAATGTGATCAATTGGCGTTTCACATCAAATTTTGTGAGTTTTCCACTACTTTTCTCAGATTTTCAGCGAAATAAGACTATTTTAAAGGTTCTAGCTATAGAAATCACTAAATTTCTCTCAATTTCAACTGAACAAAACACAAGAGTAAAGTCATCGTGACTCCAATTACGAAGAAGAATGCGCCAGAAGCAGAAGTCAGAAATGTATCAGAAACTACAATCTGGACCGGAAATTGGAGGAGAGAAAGACTTCATTCCAGTCTCAGATTGGCTTCTGGAGAAGAACACAAACACACACAATGTGCCGGAGTTGGGTCCGTGATTACTCGGACGACACAACAAGCCATTCTTTGGAATAGGAACGAGAAGTTGGAAAAAAAGAGGAGGGAAGGGAGAGGGTTAGGGTCCCAGGAATTCTGGATTCAGAAACTGATAAGGATCCTGATAAGAATGAAAATGAATTCTGACTCTTTTCTTGCCATCCCCCGGCAATGGGTCTCGCCACGAAAATGGTTTCTGGCTGAAATACGGCTTCTGAACAAGGTTTTGGCACTTTTCTGATAAAAACAGCCAAATTCCAGCAGTTTCCACCGATAATTCGAGAAAATGAGGTGTTTTTGGGAAAAATTGGTAAAACACCCAAAAATTCATATTTTTGTACTGAAAATTGGTTGGAAATGATTGCAAACATGCTTTTTCACTCATTTTCATCAGAAAAAGTGCCGAAAACTTGTCCCGAAGCCGTATTTCAGCCAGAAACTATTTTCGTGGCGAGACCCAACGGTAATAATAGCACTCTTTGATAAGATTTCAGGATTCAGGATTCAGAATCCAGAATCCTCCTCTCCCCGCCACGTCAAACACCATAGTACTTGACTGGAGTGCAAGAGGCACCGCCATCGGATCTCAACTCTCATAAATCGTGTCGAGACCTTTCCCGGGGGCTCTTCAAAGTTTTTGCGCGGCGCACTGCGCATTCTCAATGACCTGAAATGACATCTGAGGGGAAGTGGAATGGAAAAAGTGAAAAGTGAAATGGAATTGACAATTGGAGAGGAAGAATCGACGGATGGGACGGGGCGTATTAGAAGATGTGCGGTGGAGCGCACTTTGAACTTATGATAACTTTTAAGAACGTTTCTAGCATGGTTTAGTGGGAAAAGTTTGAAAAATTGAAAAAAAAAATTCAAAAAAAAAATTTTTTTTTTTTGAAAATTTTTTTTCATTTTTTTTTTCTGAAAAATTTTTAAAAAACTGATATCTTGTCATTAGAGCGCAAATGCATACCTAGAAAAAAGTAGCTCAAAAAATAAGAAACGCACCAATTTTCCTGTCAGTCACTTTTTTATTTTTAGACTATAACATACCTAGAAGTAGGCCAGAACCCCTAAAGGTCAGAACATTCAGATTTTCTTTTGGATAACAATTTTGATGGATTTGCCACGTCACAAGGACCCTGAAGGACCCTACAAGGGACCCCTATCAGACCAAACTTTGAGTTTCCAAAAAATCGGAACAAACGGAAATGAGTAAGAACCGGGGGCGCCTTCCAAATGGACGGAAGGGCGGTGAAATCGAAAAAGTGGGCGGAGTCTGGAGCATTACTCAGAAGAAGAAGAAGAAGACGAGAAGAAGAAGAAGAAAAGACATGACCCGCGCCTCCTCCGCGGAAACAAGAGCCCAGAAGAAGCCAGAAATTCCTCTGGGATGGGTCGGCGGATGATGGAGGACGATTGGTGAGAAGACAGATTCGAGGCGAGCCGATTCTCGTGTGTGTCGACAGACTCGAAACACCGAGACAGACAAGTTTTTCAACACTTTTTGCGCCGAAAAATGGGATTTGGGGTGAGCAGACCTGCAAAGTTCATCGAGTTTGGGGCATGCGCCTTTAAAGTTGGGTTACTGTAGCTGAGGAGGTGAATGTTGGTTTTCGTTGATTTTCAACGGATTTTTTGAGTTTTCGAGTTATTTTTGTGGTTTTTAGGTAGTTTTTACGAGTTTTAATAAGAATTTGCAGTTTTTACTCAAAAAGAACAAGAAAATTTCTCAAAAGAATTTTTTTCCAATTTTTTGAAGTAAGTAAGTCGAAGTGGATTTTTGGTGGTTTTAGCGTATTTTCTCACTATTTTTGCGTAAAATTGATGATAAACTGATGAAAAAAGCTGAAAATCTACAGAAAGAACAAAAAATAGCGATATTTCGCGAAGATCTTCTGATTTTTCACAAGTTTTTCGAAATTTCGCCTTTCAGTTGGCTTTTTGACCGACTTACGATAGTATTTAGCGAAAAATCAATAAAAACAACCAAATCTGGCTACAAAAATAACTTGAAAAACTAATTGCAAAATCCGGCTTCTCGCCAAAAAATCCGTAAAAATAGCCTATTTTTCAGTGGTTTTTCCATGGGTTTTGCACATTTTAACGATTTTCTTTCAAATTTCATTGAATGAAAAACTTTAAAAAGTTGTGTTATTGATTCCAAAAAATAGGTCAAAAATGATAAAAATCACGAAAAGTGACGTGGCTCTTTCTCTTCCTCTTCCGTTTCCAAAATTCCTGACATTCCGCCTATGACTCCCATGGGAACCCCGCCGAAAAAAAAAAAACAATGCCCCCATAAACCTTTTCCATTTTTTTGTCCAGGATCCTTTTCTCTTTTCTCCTCCGAAAACGTTCTTTGATCGGTCCACGAAACCTTAGAAAAGCTCTGGGAGCCTAATCTGATCAAATATTGGTGGAGAAGCTGGAAAATGTGCCCCGGGAAAGGGTAGATTTTGGGGGAAGTGATTTAGTGAAGAGTTTGATGGGGATTGATTGAAAAAAAAAACGAAAAAAAGTGTCAAAAAACGCGTTTTCAGCTCAAAAATCACTAAAAACTCCGAAAAAAACACCAGAAAATTGTCAGAATTCAAAACTTAACAAACTTACAAAACTACAGTACTTTAAAGGCGCATACCAAAAAAATTTTCAAAAATTTATTTCAACCTGTAAATCTATTGAAAATCCACTAAAAATTATTCAAAACCCCGAGAAAAAACCAGAAAAACTAATCGAAATTTAAAATTTTGTCAGCTACCGTACCTTAAAGGCGCATAGCGAAATGTGATGAGATAAAATTTAAGCCGATTCTTCGAATCTATTAAAAATTTGCTGAAAATCATGCAAAATCCCGAAAAACCAGAACAAAACCGTCGAAATTCAAAATTTTTTCAGCTACCGTACCTTAAAGGCGCATGCCGAAACTCGATTACATTTGCAGGTCTGCTCCATGTAAAACCGGCAAAACTCTGTAAAAGCTGGGAAAAGTTGGTGCTCCGGGAGCCGGCCGCCCGAAATCTAGTCCTCCCATCTATATCCGCCCGTCTCGGAACCTAATGAGGCCAATGCATATAAATGTCTGTTGTATGTGTATAACGGCTCTAGCCGAAACAAAGCACATACATATTTTCTTCTCTTTCGAAACATTTCGCCTTCTTCTTCAGAGAAAGCCCGGGAGATTTTTGAATAATTTTATTGTTTTTATTATGCCCCCTTTTAGTCACCAAGGGTACCAGATTTTTAAAATTTTTTTGAAAATAACTTTTATTATGACGGCAAGCGAACAAAATGGATAAAAAGTTAGGAGACTGGAAAATCAAAAAATACATTTAAATTTTTTAAAAATTTAAAAAAATACACGTTTTGGAAGATAAAAAGCTAGCGAAAAACCCATAAAACCGGGGGAAAAAAGATCACATTGAGGTCTCGATGACTGGTTTTCGAATAGAAGCGCTTCGTGGAGGAGCGTGAAGTTCGACGAAATGATTATGATTCTGGTTACGGGTTGATGGTTTTGGAGGTCTGGAAATTGGGGAAATTGAGAAAATTTGAGTCTGATAAGGTAAAATTTGAAAAAATTGAGGTTGATTTGAAAAAAAATGAGGGAAAATTGGGAAAAAATTTTTTTTCTGAAAATTTATATTTTACAAATTTGCATATTCTCACGAAAGTTCAAATATGATCATTAAAAACTTTACAAAAATTAGAAATCAAAAAAAAAATTTTTGATAAATTTTTAAAAAATTGAAAATTTTTTTTTTTGTAAATTTTTTTTCAATTATTTTATTTGATTAGTGAATGCATTTTGCAGTTTTTAGAAATATAAAAAAATCGAATTCGAAAAAATAGAGCTTCAAAAAATTTTTTTGAAAATTTTGAAAAAAAAAATGAAAAATTTTTTTCCAATTTTTTTGTTCCAAAACAATTTTTTTCAAAAATTTGAATTTTTTCAATTTTTTTTGAACTTCATCAATTTTTTTGGGGATTTTGGACTAATTTTACACAGTTTCGAACCTAATTTTGAAAAAAATCATTGTCTCACCTCGGTGGCTCTGTCGCTAACGGTTGGAAGTTACTCGTACTAGCCAGGAACTGCGAAGACCCTCTATAGCTTCTCGGTGACCTCGGAGCCGGAATCGGATGTCTCTGGACTACAGTACTCTGACCGGTACTTTCAGAAGCAATGCTAGCAAAAGAAGAAGAGATGTCAGTGGCAGTGGAGGTTCTCTCGGAATCCGAAGGGCAAGTGCTACAAGAGGTGACATCGGAAGTGTCGGTGGTGACGATGGATGGGCGCATTTTGACGGAAGATGAAGTGTAAGGAGTTGTGACCGTAGGGGTCCTGTCAGTGATTTCCGAGTAGCCATTCGGATTCGTACACACATTTCCCCTTGATCTTCGAGACCATGTCTGGTTAGTAGTTGGACCACCTTGGGGAGTGTAGGCTGCGTATGAATAAGTGTGGTCCGAGGTCTCGGTTGTGATGGTTTCAGTGGGCGATCTGGCGACTTTTGGACGGCCGGCTCGCCAGTCGTAGGCACTTATTGTGGATCTGTCGAGACTTGCGTGAGCGGATGTGTGAGTGTGCTCGGAGCCGGATTGCATTCGACGCTTTTGGTATTCTTGCTCTTTTCTGGAAAAATTTGATTACAACTTGAAAACTAGAAGATATCGAGGTTAGGTGTCAACTAAAAAGTTGTAGATCTTGATGAACTGATTATTTTATCAGTTGACAACTTTTTGCTAGCTCTACTGATTCTAGAGATAATCACTAATAAAGAATTTCTACTTCACAGGTGAGAGCCCAGCTCAAAATCTATCAATATCTCAAGATCCAAAACATATCGAACTCTGGTGTTAACTACAAAGTTGTAGAACTTGATAAACTGATTGTTTTATCAATTGACAACTTTTTGATAGCTCTACTGATTCTAGAGATAATCACTGACAAAGAATTGCTACTTCACATGTGAGAGACCAAATTAGTAGCAAGCTCAAAATCAATCAATATCTCTAGAACCCGAACTTTTCAGATTTTGGTATCAACTACAAAGTTGTAAAGCTTGATAAGCTGATTATTTTATCAGTTGACAACATTTTTGCTAGCTCTACTGATTACAAAGATAATAACTGATAAACTCACTTCTGCAACTTCAAACTAGCTCTAACAATGTTCTTCCTCTCGATCAACACCTCATTCCTTTTCCTCGACTTGATACACCAGCAAACCAGCAAAACCACCAGAAACCCTAGAACCAGCGCAGCCAAAACAATCGGAATAATGATTCCAGGCCTCCAAAGAATGGGTTCCGAGTACGGTTGAGTTCCTTTTTCACAGACAAATGGAAGCAAAATGTTGCAATTGGCTCTTCCGATCTTTCCGGTTCTCGCACTCAACCAGCCACACTGAGTGTTCGGAATGTCCACAGAACTGATCCACAGATGCACGTCATCATCCACTCCATAGGCCTTCAACCTCTCTTGATCCGTTATCAAATCGATCGAAAACTTCTCGATCCGTTGAGCCAACTGTGTTTGGAGGACATCATTGATCCGCAGGTAAGGCACAAAGGCTTGAAGTTCCTTACAGTAATCCACGGCTCTCGGGTAGGTCACTGCTGATGGGACATAGAGGAAACAGGACTTGAACTCGTTGTACCCTGCCTGGAACCATCCAGCCGGGCAATCTCCTTCGATCAGACTCGTATTCGACTCGAGCACAGGAGTGAAGTCCACTTTCATCAACCCCGGATAGTCCTCCTGATCCCTGATCTTCCCGGAAGCCACTCCAATAGTTCCCGGGTATCCCCAGTAGTTCTCACGGGCATCAACAGTTCCAAGTTCGTACTGTGATTGGATCCCTGTCGTCAGTTCGTAGTCATTCTTGGGGTCATTGAACGTGTTGAACTTGAAGATCTCCTGAGAGCTTCCGGCGATGATTGTGGATCGATAGCGAGTGGTTTCGTTGTCAACATGGGTCCACCAGTCGAAAGAGACGCCTTGTTGGGTGAGGACCTGGAAAATGGAGGATGGCTTGAGATTTAGGTCAAAGGTTCTAATTTGGCCTACTTTCACTTGATACAGACAACTTTGACAAAGGTCCTAAGAATCTGGGTCAAGTAGATGATAACCGACAGTAACCTACTTTTGCTCAGGACCTTAACCTTGACCTACATTCCAAGAATCTAGGTCAACTAGGTACGAATAACCTACTGTATCCTGTTGTGACCTACTTTGACCTGTCCAGCTGATAATTTCAACCTTGACCTACTTTCCAAGAATCTAGAACTTTCAATTAGGTCAAGCTTCAGTACATTCCGAAAGCCTGGGTAAAGTAGATAATAACCTAGAGTAACCTACTTCTGCTCATAACCTTAACCTTAACCTACATTTCAAGAATCTAGGTCAACTTGGTAATGACCTAGATTTCAAGAATCTAGAACTTTCAATTAGGTCAGGCCATGGTAAATCTAGGTCGTCCGAAGCTTTGACCTACTTTCTCTTAGGATTTTAGGTCATCTAAAAACTCACTTGTCTCTTTTCCCTGTGCTTCGCCCCCTCCCTTCTCGGTCGATTCAGAAACTCGTTGTTCTCCCTCCTTGGCTGATACCCATACATTTCCATATACTGATGTCCATGTCCCAGTGCCAAATTATCATAGAAGTGATTATAGAAAAACACATTCTTCTCCGCCGAAATCCTCGAATTCGCATGGATATCCAGTGTGTGCAGGCCTGTATTCTCGAACAACGTGTTTTGTGTCATGTTCACCGCCACGTCATGCGTCACCATTGTGTCGTGATAAAGGGCGTAGTTGTAACTGATAACGTTGTTAAGGAGGGTCACGACTTGGTAGTTGTTCCCGGATAGGGCGATAGTTGTGGAGTTGGAGTTGTAGGCGAACAGACAGTTTTTGATAAGAGCCCCCAGTCGGACCACTGGACTGCTGGAAGTGGCACTGACATAGAGACCGCCTCGATTATGAGCCACGGAGTTGGAGCGGAATAGGAAGAAGACGGTGTTGTGGAGATGGAGTTGGAGGGCTTGGGATGATGTTGAGACGTTTCCGAAGAGGTGGATCCCGTTGTAAGCGAAGGAAGAACTCTCGATGACGAGGTTGGGGCTCATTTCACCGAGATTCGAGTACTCGATGGCTCCACGATCGTTGTGGTCGACTCGGGAACTTCGGATTATCACCTCGCCAACTGTGTCTGGAATTGGGATGTTTTAGGGAACGATAACTTGAAAACTAGAGAAGTTTGGAGTTTGAAGTTAACTGAAAAGTTGTAGAACTCAATGAGCTGATTGTTTTATCAGTTGATTGTTTTTTGTTAGCTCTGCTGGTTTTGGACATACGAGCTGATAAAAAGTTGAATAAAATTTGTTTAAAATTGATCAATATCCCTAGATCTAGAACTTTTTAGACTCTGGTGTCAACTAGAAAGTTATAGAGCTTGATAAATTGACTGTTTTATCAGTTGATAACTTTTTGCTAGCTTTTCTGATTACAGAGATAAGCGCTGATAAAGTATTGCTACTTTATAGGTGCGAGCCCGAATCACTGACAAGCTCAGAATCAATAAATATCTCAAGAACCCAAAACTGTTCAAACTTTGGTGTCAACTAAAAAGTTGTAGAGCTTGATAAACTGATTATCTTATCAGTCAATCACTTTTTGCTAGCTCTGCTGATTACGGAGATAAGCGCTGATAAGAAGCTGCTCGAAAATCTTCAGAGATAGAACTCACGTTGCTCCGAATTGCTCGGCAACGCCGACACTTCCGCAATAAACCCATAAACCCCATCCGCCGCAGTCGCTCTCAAATGAACTGCTATCACTTCGGAAGACAACGCCACTGATGGATCGGCTGACTGATAGTCGTGTCGGAAATCAGCCAACAAGTTCATAGTCGCGAAGGAATCAGAGCTGTAGATCCGAAGAGCATCGGATCTTCCCAGATCAGTTGAGGAGGAGTAGAGGTGGTATTGAACGATTCGGAAAGCGACACGACGACCAGGAGAAGTGAAGACTTTGACACAATCCACGGGGTACGAGTCGTATTTGTAGTAGAGCTGGAAATCGATCAATATTTTTAAAATATAGAAAATTCAATTTTGAACAACTTTCCAGTTGATTACTTTTTCCTATCTTGTCTCCTTATCAAGTTATGTTATCAGCAAGAAAAAAGCCCCAAATTTTAACCTTATCACTGTTTTCTAGTGACAAGTTGATAAGGAGCAAAGATAGCAAAAAATGATCAACTGAAAAGTTGTAGAGGATCACATTTCCAATCGATTGCACCCCTTATCAGTTGAATTTGAGCTAGAAATGACTGTTTTCTAGTGTGTTGAAGTTTAGACTCGGAAACTAGGTCAATCTCTAACTTCGACCTCTAGAACTTTAACTTTGACTTCTCTCACTCACCATGATCCGATTCTTGACCTCAAACCGCTTCGTCGCCGCACACATATCCATCATTCCTTGCGTATAGTACGGTATCACCATTTGCTTCCTCATCGTCTCCTGTGAACTACTCGGCGCTTGCACAAACGTTGTCATGATATTAACCCCCTGGCCTTGATTAAAAGTGACGTTGAGATTAGCCAGTGTTATCCTATCACTGGGTGATATCACTTGAACTCCGTGAACCGAGCAATTGGTCACATTGACATGATCGAGGATTGGGGCTCTGTGGAAGATCTGAAGGCCGGCGGATTGCCAGGAATCATTGTGTCCCGAGCCACCACCGACGATTTCAACGTTCCGGAGCACTGATTTCTCCCTCTTCACACCCTTTCCTTCTCCGTATTCGTGCTCCAATGTCGGCTGAGCAAACGTGATGCCACCCCAATTGCCGATGTATTCCCGAGTCAAACTTCTATTGGATCCACAGTAGATGTAGTTGAAATGCTCCGAATCCATGCACATCCACTGGGAGTCATTCCCGCTGAGCCGTAGATTACACCTGTCCAGACTCGGCTCATCACCTCGACACTCTCTCGGCTCCATGTACGTCTTCAGAATCCGAATCTGCGGGTTGTAATCCCAACGAGGAGTGATCCAATGATAGACGTTTTGGGTTTCCAGCCCTAACTCTCTACATACCACTTGAGCATTTCGGATAGTGAATTGACGATCACAACTCGGAACTGTTTCTCCAGTGGTGGCGTTGTAGATTTGAAGGAAACCGGATCTACCGTAATCCGAGCCGTTGGTTGTGAGGGATACGGTAAAGCGTTGGTAGTAGGGATCATCGCGGTGGAGGGTTGGGAACTCGCGGTAGACAAGGTCGGGTTGGCGACGGTCAGAGGCGCGTTTGGGCCGTGTTGCAGGCCTATCAGGCTGGTAGGCTTGATCAGGCCTGATGTGGTCTGAATCTTGTTTGGGCCGGTCTTCAGGCTTTTCAGACTTGTAGGCTTGATCGCTGGGCCCAAACTCGACCCCTCTCCTCTTCCTGAACTCTGTCGGAATCCTTCCCCTAATCTCATCATACTCCGTTGTATTGATCGGTTTGAACCTGATCGGCTGCCAGTATGATCCCTCTGCTACCAGGTTCCCCAACACCAGAATCCGAACATTCGGCCAGATATGCACTTCAACATTCTCCTGAATGTACAACGTGGCACCTGGCATAATGGTGACGTCACGAGTGATACGGTAGGGACGGAATGGCTGGAATAGTGACAAGTGAAGAAGGATAAGGTTCACTGATAAGATAAACTCACCCTATAATAATGCGGAAAGTCGTACCATCTCTCAGTTATCAATGTCATGTTCTTGTCCTCATAAACCCGTCCATGTAGGTCAAACACTGTTGGCTCGACATACGTGGCATTCGCCAATTGGCCATCTCTCCAAGGGTTCCACCAAAAGTTTATCGATAAGTCATTTGTCACGTAAAACGGCGACCAGACCGCCCGGGTGTACGTGTTCCAGTCATCAAAGTCAAATACTCTTTGGGCGATGGTGGCTTCGTTTCCAGTTCCCCACCAGTTGTGAGTTGTGTTCATGGTTTCGTAGATGTCAGTGTACTGGAAAAAGAAGGGTTACGGTAGGGTGATTTGACCTAGATTACTGTAGCTTGACTCAGATTACTGTAACTTGACCTAGATTACTGTAGCGTGACCTAGATTACTGTAACTTGACCTCGATTACTGTAACTTGATCTAGATTACTGTAGCTCGACCTAGATTACTGTAGCTTGACCTAGATTACTGTAACTTGACCTAGATTACTGTAACGTGGCCTAGATTACTGTAGTTTAACCTAGATTCCTGTAGCTTGACCTAGATTACTGTAACTTGACCTAGATTACTGTAACTTGACCTAGAATACTGTTACTTGACCTAGATTACTGTAGCTTTACCTAGATTACTGTAGCTTAACCTAGATTACTGTAACTTGACCTAGATTACTGTAGCTTGACCTACATTCTGGAACTTGACCTACTTTCTAAACCAAGTGACCTAGCCTTCAGAATCTGATCGGTTTGCCAAGACCTTTTTCAAATTTGACCCATTTCTCTTTTTTAAAAGTTAAAAAAAGCCCCCACCTTTGCCCCTGACACCAGCTCAAAGTCCATCAACTCATTGAAAAACCGATTGAAGTGCACCTCAACCCTCTGTGATCCGAACACTCCCAATGCGTAACTTCTAGGCCACATGTCCACGTAGTCGGCCCTTTGCTGGAACAGTTATCAGTTTGATAAGAACTTGATTAGAGGCGTACCTTGATAAACCGATTTTTCTCGATATAGTTGTACTGTACATAACTCGGCACGTCGATCTGCTTCAAGTACTGAGAAGTTGTGTCTATCTTCAGCATCCAGTGACCCCAATTGTAGAAGAAACGGTTTCTCTCGCAGATGAGTTTCTTCTCCATTCCACGAAGTTCCAGCATTCCAAATTGTTTTGGGGAAGAGTTGGAGGTGAAGTTGTTGGAGGAGATGTTGGCGAAGGCGTAGTAGCCGTCAAGGAGGATTTTGAAGTCTGTGTTCTTCTCGAAACGGTTTTCAGTGAGCTGGAAGTGATAAGGATGATAATAATAAGAATACAAAGGTGATACGGTGATAAGCTTCTCAAGAAAAGCGCCAAGGATCGAGAAAGACGCTAAAGATCTAGAAAAGCGTCAGATATTCAAGAATGCATCAAGGCACCAGAAAAGCGCAACTAATCTTTGAAATCTTTAAGCATTATGAACTTCTTCAAGGATCCACAAAAGCGTCAGGTGTCCAGGAATGCGCCAAGGCACCAGAAAAGTGCCAAGGATTCACAAAAGCGTCAAGCATCTAGAAAGGCGCCAAAGATCTGGAAAAGCGCCGGGATTCTAAGAGTGCGTCAAGGCACCAGAAAAGCGCTAGTCGTCTATGAAATCGTCAAGCATCTTGAATTGTGTCAAGGATCCACAAAAGCGCAAAGGATCCAGGAATGCGTCAAGCATCGAGAAAAAACGCCAAGGATCCAAGAATGCGTGGAGGCACCAGAAAATCGTCACCAATCTATGAACTCGTCAAGCTTCTTGAATTGCGTCAAGGATCCTAAGAGGCGTCAAGCCTTCAGATATGCGTCAAGTATACAGAAAAACGCCAAGGATCCAGAGAAGCGCCAGGTCTCCAGGAATGCGCCACGGCACCAGAAAAGCGCCAAGAATGCGTCAAGGATCGAGAAAAGCGCCAACAAGCGAAAAGAGAATGACTCACCCAAAAACTGTGTTGCTGTTTCGCCAGCAAGTCATAAGTATCCGGCAGCGCCACCGCTATCCCACTTCTCGAATTATTCGCAAACGTGTTCGACCACAGCACCCAATGGAACACATTCGCCGACGCGTACAAATCCCGATGACTCTCGATAATCGGACCGCTGTTATCAGTGACACTACAGTTATCAAAGTGATAAGTGATCTCTGCAATCGGCGTCCCTGGGACCACAATGTGTTGCGGGGAGTGCAACCAGACGACTGCTTCTGAATTCCGTGTGAAGTTGACCTTCTGGAGCCAAATCTTCTCGTTGCTCCAACGATTAGTGAGCCGTCCGTCGGAATAGGAAAAGTTACTGTAGTGCACTGCCGAGAAGCCGTATTGATTATCTTCGACGCGGGATTGGTAGAGATGGACGAAGCGATCCACGTATTCTTGAGCTGGAATCGGGGAATTGGAGAATCTGATTCTGAAATTGAAGAGACTCACTATCCAAATAGAGCACTAGAATTACAAGTTTCGGTTTTCCATAAGATCGAGTGTACCGCATTCTCATGGCGCTTTCAGAGGAGACGATTGGGAACTGAAAGATCGGGGAATGCGTTAAGGATCCGGGAATGCTCCAGGGGTCTAGCATTGCGTCAAGGAGGATCTAGAATGATGTCAGAGCACCAAAAAAGCGCCAGGTGGTCAGAAAAGCGTCAGGGTTCTAGAATTGTGTCACATTGCGTCATCGAGAAAAGCGTCAAGGATCAAGAAATGCACCAGTGGTCTAAAACTGCGTCAAGGAGGATCTAGAATGATGCCAGAGCACCAAGAAGGTAGTTAGGAAAACGCTAGGCGTCTAGAATTGCGTCAAAACTCGAGAGAAGCGCCAAGGATATCGAAATGTGTCGAAATTCATAAAGTTCGCCAAGGATCCAAAAAAGCGTCAATCATCAAAAACAGCGCAAAAAAACCTGGAAAGCGCAAAGTCTCCGGAGTTGCGTCAAGCTTTTGGGGTTGCGTCAATGGTCTTCAAATACGCCAGGGATCCGGAATTGCGCCACGGATCGCAAAGTGTGTCAAGCATCCAAAAAAGCGTCAAGAATCGAGAAAACCGTCAGGTTTTTGCGATTGCGCCAAGCATCACGAAATGCGCCAAGCTTCCAGACGTGCGCAAGGCAACCAAAAAAGCGCCAATCTCTTAGGAACAGGATCTCAAGTCACCAAAATCGCGTCAAGCCTTCCAGGTTGCGCCAGGGGTCTCAAAGCGCGTCAACCATCTAGAAAAGCGCCAACGATCTCACATTGCGTCGACCATTCAAAACCGCGCCAAGAACCCCCACTTACATAAATCTGATCCTTCCTCGCACTCCACGTTTTCCCAGTCGACACCTCCGTAAATATGGCATCCTCATCGGAAACATTCGACGCCGGGTTCACAATCTGAATGGCCATCTTCGACGCCAACCCATACTGATGTCCATCGGCTCGAATCATCAAATTGTAGACACACTCTTGAAGTGGATCTTCCGGACAATCAGAAGTATCAGCTGCCACCAGGAACTTCCGTTGGTTCAGATTGGACTCCATGACTTCTATAAGGTCGATGCTATGATCCGGGATTCGGAAGATGTTGTTGGCTTCCAGTTCGGGTTGCTCTCTGAGGCTTAGCCAAGAGACAATGTCATCCTGATCCAATGCAGCTACCGATGGATCATATCGCATTCCAGACTGCCCATTGAAGCTGATTGTCACATTCTCTACAGTAATCCCAGCTGATCTGATATGGAATCCGTTCCTTCTGTTGTTAGTGATAACACTGTTCCTTATCGCTGGCTTCTTTATCAAATCGTTGTATACCACATCGACACCGTCCCAGAAGTTGTTCTAAAATTCAATTGATAAGAGGGTTATCCCCTTATCACTGATTGTTATCACCTTTATCTCAAGCCTATGAAACGTATGATAATTCCAGTCAATTCGGAAAGCGGCGCAGAATTCAGAAGTTCGGAAATTGAAGAGACCGCCCTTTTCGATGAGCCAATTGTCCATTGTGGTCTGACCGGTTACTGTAGGTGGGTTGGCGAGTAGGGAGTAACGGACACCGGCCCAACGAGGTTCCAGACAGCGGAGACCTGGAAATAGAGGGATGAGAATCGAAATCTCCAGAATCCAAGAGCTCCAGAACCCCCAGAATTCTAGAAAGTTTGGAGTTCTTAGAATCCTTTTTCTCCAGAATCTTTAGAATTGCCAGGAGCTTCAGAATCCCAGAATTCTTAAGCTTTTGAATCCTGGAGCTCCAGAATCATCAGAATCGTTAGAATTCTGAAGTTCCAGAATCCCAAGAATCCCCAAAACTCCGAAGCTACGAAATCTCCACAATCCTGAAGCATCATGACTCTAAAGTTTCTGAATCCTCAGAATCTCCAAGAGCTCCGGAAGCCCAGAAGCTTGGACTTCACATAAACCTGAGACTTTTAGAATGTGCAGAATCCGCAGAGTCTTCAGAATCCAGCTACAGGAGCTTCAGAATTTCAAGAACCTCCAAGACTTAAGAGCTTCAGAATCCAGGAGTTCCAAGTTTTCATGAATCCTTAGAACGCTTAGGAGCTCCAGAAACTCCGAAACCCTAGAATCCGTAAGCTTCAGAATCTCCAGAATCCTCAGATCTCTTGAATCTGAGGGCTCCAGAATCTCAGAATCTCAGAATCCTCAGTACCCTGCAGCTCCAGGGCTTAATGGCTTCAGAATCCCTTCATAACCCCAACCCCAACTCACCCACAACCTCCGTCTTCCTACACCCTGCCGCACAATTCCTCTCAATTCCATCATGTCGACATCTCGTCAAATCCACTTCATTCTCCTCACATCTGATGTTGTCCATGACCATCGGAAGATCTCCTTCCGTCGGAAACACCCTCCAATTCTCAAAGTACTGCACATCAGCCACCAGACCCAATTGATTGCAAGCCAAGATTGTCAGTTGAGGTGTCCAACTCCGATTGCACACAGTTCCCCACTGATCATCCACCAGCACCTCCAACCTTCCCTCCGTAACTTCATCATTCCCATCTTCATCCACCAATCGGATATTCCCCCTTTTCTCCAGTGTAAAAGGTGTCGAAGTGAAGATCACCTTCTCATCCTGATCATACTCATTCCTTATCAGATCCCCTTGAACTATCATTCCAACTCCATGCTGAAACTCCAGAACACTTCCAGAAGCAATCGTCAATTTTGCCCCGGGGACCACTTGCAAATCCTCTGTCACTGTGTACTTTCCCTTGAGCAAATCGTGATTCTCATAGATGATCCCTCCAAGAGTCTTGGATTCAGAAGACTTTCGGAACTGTCGGAAGGCTCCATTCAGCAGACTGATATACGGCATTCGCTGATTACACGCAGCCATATACGGATCGATATCGATTGAAGCCAGAGAGTATCGATTGAACTGATCAAAGAACTTATCGATAAACCGAGGGATTTCCTGGAATCCCCAGTTGTTCTCCCGGGCGTCGATCCACTTGGCGTGTCTCTCCAGTTCCGTTCCGATCTCGTATTTGGCACGTTCGTTGTTAAAACAGTTTCGGTGGATTTTCACGTTGCTTGAGGAGACGACGAGGGCTGCGTAAGGGGTACTTCGGGGCGGGAGAGAGGGAAACGGATTGATGACGGTGTTGGCGCGGATCTGGAACAAATGAAGATTAGGTCAAAGTTGAAAGGAACACGTGAAGCACGTGGGAAAACTTGGTCAAGTGGAATGGGGGTCACGTGAAATGGGGGTCACGTGAAAATAGGTTGCGTGAGAATAAGCTCACAACAAAACAGGGTCACGTGAGAAATGGGTTACGTGAAATGAGAGTCACGTCAAGTTAAATTGATTCACGTGAGAAGCGGATTACATGAGATAATACTGGGTCACGTGAAATTTTACTAGGTTAATTAGGTCACGTGAAAGCTAGACCACAAGGAACTTTTCACGTGAAACCTGGAATCTAGGCCACGTGACGTGTAGGTCAAAGTTGGGAAGCGTGAAAGCGAGGCCACGTGGGATCTTTGTCACTTTGAAACTAGGTCAATTAGAAACTGGGTCGAAAAGTAGGTCACGTGAAAATAGGATCACGTGAAGCTATATTAAGATAAGGGACGTGGAGTTACATTGGGTTACGTGAGTTTTATGTCACGTTGAAACTGGGTCACGTGAAAAAGCGCTACTGTAACCCAGAACTCACCTCATTTTGCTGATTGAAAGTCAAAAACTGTTTCGGTCCGTCTTCATTCAACCCAATTGAAATGATATACTTTGCAACATTGAACTTGAATGTGTTTTTGGATATGGTGACCTAAAAACCTAACATTTTTCCAAAAAATCCGTTGAACTCTCACCTCCGCCGGCAGATTCATCAGTTCCGGCCATTGCGCATTCCTCACGTACAACGCCGTATCATTGTTGTGCAGGAACTGATTACTGCTTATCAGTGCTTGCAAATTAACCGCCGGCGAGATCCTCATACCGTAACCCAGATTTCCATCAATTCGATTTCCAGTGATATCGATTAGATTCCGATGGACAGATGGGTCTCGACACGAAAAGATTTCAAGGGCTGGGTGATATTGATTCTTGAGGAATTCCACCCAGGAAATGAGAACTTTCGGTTCGATCTTCACTGAATCCATGGTGTTCGCACAAAAGTTCCCGATCAGAACACCTCCCCACTCATTCTCCGAGATTACTGTAGGTAGGTAGAACAAGTTGTTCGACGGCCTTCCCTTGAATATCACTTCGTTGTACAGTGGGAAGTACGGTATCGATTGATTGTAGTGGATTGCGGCGCCTCGCCAACGATTCTTCTCGATGCGGGTACCGTTGACTGTTATGGAACCACCGGCATAGGAAATGTTCAGTCCGTCGCCCCAATTCCGAAGAATCCGGGTCTCATTGAGCCAAATGTCAGCGGCACCGTCCTGCAATCGAGTTACAGTAATCTAGGTCAAGTTACAGTAATCTAGGTCAAGCTACAGTAATCTAGGTCAAGCTACAGTAATCTAGGTCAAGTTACAGTAATCTAGGGCAAGTTACAGTAATCTAGGGCAAGTTACAGTAATCTAGGTCAATCTACAGTAATCTAGGTCAAGCTACAGTAATCTAGGTCAAGCTACAGTAATCTAGGTCAAGTTACAGTAATCTAGGGCAAGTTACAGTAATCTAGGTCAAGCTACAGTAATCTAGGTCAAGCTACAATAATCTAGGGCAAGTTACAGTAATCTAGGGGAAGCTACAGTAATCTAGGTCAAGCCACAGTAATCTAGACCAAGTTACAGTAATCTAGGCCAAAACTACAGTAATCTAGGTCAAGGTACAGTTATCTAGGTCAAGTTACAGTAATCAAGGTCAAGCTACAGTAGTCTAGGTCGAGCTACAGTAATCTAGGTCAGAGCGAGGTCAAGCTACAGTAACAAACCTTAACCAAAAGCCCGGCATATCCCTGATTCTCTTCCAATGTCACATTTGTCAGCGCCGTCCGCTCACGGATATCATTAGCGAACACTCCGTTTCCGGTATTCTTCTCGATTATGCAGTTGGTCACGTTCAGTCCGTAATAGGCTTTATCTGGAAAGGAAATTTGATGATTTGGTGATAAGGAAGTGCGCTCTAATGCGAATTTGAGATTTTAGATTCTAGAAGCTGAATCTGCGGAACTTCAAAGTCCTGAAGCTCTAAAATCTTCTGGAATCCCTAGAATCCATGAATCTTTGGAACGTCAGAATCCTGGAGCTCCAGAATCTCAGAATCTTTAGAATTCTAGAATTCCAGAACTCCCAGGAATCTCTGAAACTTCAGAATCTTGAAGCTCCAGAAGCTACAGAATTGACTCGAGAGCTCCAGAATCCCGGAATCTCCACATTCGTAAAATCTCCAGAGTCTCCTAAATCTCAGAATTCCCAGAATCTTAAAGATTCCATAATCACGGAATCCTGGAGCTCCAGAAACTCTAGAATTCCTCGAATCTTAGAACTTTTGAACCTTCAGAATCTTTGAATTCAGAATCCGAGAATCCCAAAGTTCTAGAATCTCTAAAATCCTCAAAATCTCAGATTTCCCAAAATCTCGGGACATCTGGAACTTCAGAATCTCAGATTCCTTCAGAATCCTCCAGAATCTCCAGATCTTTAGAATTTGGGGTCCCAAGATTCCCAGAATCTCCAGAATCTCAGAATTTCTGAATCTTCAAACTCCTCAGAATCCCGGAATCCTGGAATTCCTGAACTCCTGATTCCCACGACCTCCAAACCCCCCTCCCCCCTTCACTCACCCAAAACCGAAGCATGTATATTGAACAACAAATGCACATCTCCTTGAACATATCCCGCCTGATCACCATCCAAAACATGTTCCACAGCCACATACAACGGTTTTCCGGAGCTTTTCGAAGAGATACTCTGCGGGTAGATGCCGTCTCGAATCGGGATCCGGAAACGAGGTGTCGAACAGGAGTTGTCGTCTTGGTTGTTGGAATCGCAGAGGAGAAGGGTTGTTCGGGCGGAGGAGGGGTTACGGTCACGGATGTTGAGCCATTGGATACTGTAGGTGTAGGGAAGACGAGGTGGAAGGGAGACTGTCTGGAAGAAGATGGGGGAATGGGGAGGAATTCTGGAGCTTTTGAATCTTGGAGGGTCCAGAAGGCCCCAAAGATTCAGGAGCCCTGGGGCCCTGGGAGCTTCTGAATCCCAGAAGCTCTGGATTTCAGCATTTCTAGAATCGACTCCTAGAAGTTCCAAAGATTCAGGGTCCCCGGCTTTAAAGGCTTCTGTTAGGGCTTCTGACGGCGTTGTGGGTCTCGTAACGAAAAGCGGGGTACGGTAGTTGCGAATAAACTCATGTTCCTCATTTTAAACGGTTTTTCTACTGATTTTCACACTTTTACGTCGGATAAGGCACAAAAATGGTATTTTTCGTGTGAAAAGTGCGAAAATCAGTTGAAAAACCGATGAAAATGAGGAAAATTAGTGATGCGCAACTACCGTAACCAGCTTTTCGTTGCGAGACCCATAAATCTATTCACTCTGATTTTGAGATAAAACGATAATAGAAGCATCTAGAGCTTCTAAGCCTTCTAAATCCTAGAATCTCCAGAATCTTACTGAAGCTTCTGAATCTTAGAGGCTCCAGAAGATTCAAGGATTCAGGGTCCCGGGCTTTCAGAGCTTCTAGACCTTCTGAAACCCAGAATCCTCCATACTTCCCACTTACCATCCAACAAATCGGCGGTTGTGTCGGATCCACAAACGTCTTGTTCTTCAAATGAACCGCTATCAGATGCGGAAAGAAATGCTGATCGGACACCCGATGCTCCGAACACATATCGATCCTCGGCTTCTCTTCCTCCAACAACCCGATACTTCTCCTTTCCCTCATCCCATAATTGATCAGATTCACTCCGGTCCGTTGCTTGTACCAGATACCGTCTCCCCAATTGCCCTGGATTCTCGAGTTGTTCACAAAGATCCGAGCGTCGGTGGTGTTAACGACAAAGATTCCGTGGCCTCGATTGAACGAGAAGGTCGAGTTGGCGATGATGGCGGGACCTGGAATGTTGGAATCGGGTGCTTTTGGGTCTCGACACGAAAAAGTCAATTTCCAGTTTTCATGGATGTAAATCTACACAAAAATAGGTCTTTGTTTATCTAGGTCAATTGGGTCTCACCACGAAAGTTTTGGGAGCCGATTTTGGGGGTAGATTTACGAGTTCTCGTGAAAGTTAGCTTCCCGTAAATCTACAATGTAATCGGTTTGTAGATCGGATAGGTTCTGGTCGTGGCGAGACCCAAGGCTTTATAAAACCTCACATTCTACAGTAACCCCAGCGTAAATCTACCCCAAAATCGGCTTTGTCAAAGTCGTGGCGAGACCCAAAAGAGCCAAAAGGAAGCGACCAATCGAAATGGGTCTCACCACGATTCCCCGAAATCGTGGCGAGACCCATTCAATTCCCTACAGTAACCCGAACCCCCCTTTTGTTGCGAGACCCTAGGCCTCAGAACATCTCACTTTCTACAGTAACCCACTCGAAAATCTACCCTGAATTCGGCTCTCTAGAAGTCGTGGTGAGACCCAAGAAGTGATATATCAATCGTGGCGAGACCCTCTCAACTCCCTACAGTACTTCTCTTCGTTTCAAGACCCTCCCTTACCATTCGTGTCAATCAACTGTAACCCATCCCTGGCACTATGCTCTATCCGCAATCCATTCATTATTGGTGGCACTCCTTCGATATACAAAGCAGAAGTTGTGTTTTTGATGGCTCTGAAGTATCATAGTGTGATTTCTAGAGGTTCCGAAGGATTCTGAGTTCTCACCCATCATATCCAGCGTATAGAATATCCACAAATTCCAATCTCGAGTTGGATTCCCGATTAACCGCCACCAAATCCGGATCGGAATTCACATAGTGAAACGGTGAATTCAGAATCTGGATCCCTTTCCAATGCCTCGCCCATCCCGTGAAACTCGGCGGTCCCCAGCAGTAGATTCCAATGTCGTCTTCTCCTTGACACAGATTCTCTGACAGTCGGATTCTGGAAGGATCCGAGAAGGCCGGGCAATCCCAGAGGTTCCTAGCGGATCCCTGGCAATCTGGTTTTGGCATGACAAATGGGTAGGTGTCATTGTTCCGAAGGTACCACTTCCAGAAGCCTCCGTCTGAATAGCCCATTGATCGACAAGCGGTTCCAGTGTCAATTGATGTCCAACTGGAAGTTATCAGTCTTTATCAGTCCCTCTTATCAACTCACTTTGTCACCATTGTACAAACTGATCTCCACCGATCCCTAAACTGAACTTGGAGCCTTCCTTGTCTCACAGTAGGCCCATCGACTAGTCGGAATTGGGGCATATCCGAGTCATAGTTGATTTGTTGTTGATAAGGAAGCATTTCGATGTGCGCGAATTCATTTCCCTGAAAATCATTGATAATGATAAGGAAGTGATAAGAAGGTCCCTCTCCGTTTAGCTTTCCCATCCATATTCAATGACATCACTTCCATTCCCACGAAGACGCAGACACATTGAGCGCAGCCGCCGAGAGAAATGACAATACTAACCAAATAGTGTTCGCGCGGAAGCTTACCTACACTTGAAGGACAGTTGAAACATACGGGGGGAACACTTTTCGTACTAATCAAGGTTGGGTATGGGATGGGAAAGGGAATGGCGAGCAGAATGAGATAAAAGTAAGCTTGGGTAAAGACTGAAGGGTAAGGTAGGCCCAAATAGGCCAAACTAGGCGAAATTGAGCCGAATCGGGCCAAACTAGGCCAATCGAGCTCAAACTAGGCCAAACTAGATCAAATCAAACTTGGGCTGAACGTGAGCAGGCCAGGTCTCGACCTGAAGAAGCTCAATTTGAGCCCGAGCTCAAATGAGGCCAAGCTAGTTCAATATAAGCCAAACTGGAGCAAACCCAAGTTAGAACATGTCAAACGATGTCAAAGTTGGCTTGAATGGCTTGGAATTGTGCTAAATGTGAACGGGCCATTTCTCGGCCTGGAGAAGCCCGATTTAGGCCAGAGCTCAAATCAGGTCAGGCTAGGTCAAGCTAGGCTAAACTAGGTCATGCTGGGCTCAAGGTAGATTAGGCTGGAATTGTCCAATCTTGGCTAGATCTGCCTAGATCATCCTTGTTTTTTAGGCTTCATTAGGTCAAGCCAGAACAAGCTTCTGGTTCGTCAGAATAGGTCAAGCTAGTCTGGACTAGGTCCCAATTTTTTGAATTCCATCAACTTTTTCTTTGAAACTAATCAACTCACGATGGCCCTGAGCGTTCCTTTGACAATCAACCCGACTCCGGTATCGAAATAGATCCGTGTGCCCGTCTCGATGTCCATTGTCACCCCGTACTCCACTGTCAAATCGCCACTGACTCGATACGGAGAGTTTCGATAAAAAAGTGTCACATTATTGCCGTAAGATCCTTGGAGAATGTTCTTGATCGGTTCCAATGGCTGATTATATCCTGGGTCCAGAGGGACTTGGCCGGGGGCTTGGCCTGGCTGACCGATTTGACACCAGGTTACTTGGTATAGGAGGAGTAGACAGGCGGTTCGTAAGATCATTCATTCACCTGCAAATTGGGGATTCAAAGGGGAACATGGGGGAAAAAAACGGGGAAAAAATGGAGGGTTCTGGAAGAAAACCTGCTAAATTTACAGTTTTTTTGAAAAAAAAATTTTTTTTTAATTTTTTTAAATTATTTTTTTCAAGTTTTATAAATTTTTCAAGCTCTGAAAACACGAAAAATTGAAAGAAAAAAACGGAAAAATCAGCAAAATCCAAAAAATTAAAACATTTTTTTTTCATACATTTTTTTCTTCAAAATTTTTTTTTATTTCTTAAAATTTTTTATAACTTCCATGAATTTTTGAAACCACAAAAACAAAAAATTTATAAACAAAAAAAGTGGAAAAATTTGCGAAAATCAGAAAATATTGGAAAATTTTTTTTGTCCATATTTTTTTAAAATAAATTTTTTTACAAATTTTTTTTTAATTTTTTTAAATGAATTTTTCCAGTTCAAAAATTACAAAAATTATAAACAAAAATAGTGGAAAAATTAGCAAAAATCTGAAAAAAATTTTACTTTTTTTCAGAAAAAAAAGTTTCAAATTTCTGTTTTTCAATTTTTTACTTTTTTTTCAAAATTTTGTTTTTTTTTTTCTCATAAAAGTGTAAAATTTCCTTTTTACGCCTATTTTTCCAGAAATTTCTAAAACAGAAAAAATTTTTCGAAAACAATGTGACGCCTTGAACCAAGCCGCCTTCACTCAATCAGCACAAAAATAACAAATGATGACGAAGCAAGGACGGTACGTCCGACGGAAAGAAAATGACTCATCCTCCCATATCAACCATAACAATCAATACGGCCGAATGGTTTGTGTGTGCTTGCTCTCCCTCTCTCTCTCTCTTCTACCTGGACCCCACATATGCATAAAGTACGAGAGAGTGCGAGACGCGGACAGTCTACAAGCATCGGGTCATAATCGGGCAGGGGAAGGACGGGTACGTCTTGAGTCAACACAGAGATCAAGCACCGGTGCGGAGACGCAGATGGGGGAGGAGAAGAAGCAGGTGTTGGGCAGGAACACCGGAGGGGGTTACTGTTTGGGGGAGAAGAAGCGGGACGGGAAGGGGACAGGGGAGGCGCTGGGCCGGCAGCTGGGGATCAAGAATCGCGCCAAGGTCTTGACAAAGCGTCAAGGATTAAAAATAAGAGATTCATGAAGGCGCCAGGGATCCAGAAAGGCGTAAAGGCACAGGGAAGGCGCCAGGGAGTATGGCTGATGGAATAATGTATCACCTGGAGATCGAGAATGGCGCCAGGAATCTAGAAAAGCGTCAAGGGGTGAAAACAAGAGATCCATGATAGCGCCAAGGATCCAGAAAAGCGCCGAGGGACAGAGAAGGCGCCAGGGAGTATGGCTGATTGAATACTGTATCACCTGGAGATCAAGGATGACGCCAAGGTTTCTGAAAAGCGTCAAGAGTTGAGAACAAGAGATCCGGGAAAACGCCAGAAATCCAGAAAGGTGCCAAAGTTTAAAAATTGAGTCACTAGAATCGAAATAAGATATCCAGAATAGCGCCAGGGATCTAGGAAGGTGTTAGGTGGCAAGAAAGGCGTCATGAGTTTAAAAAAGCGTCAAGGATTCGGAAAAGCGCCCGTTGGTATAAAATGCGCCAACAGTCTAAACCAAGTCCCTTAAAACTGCGCCAACGATCCTGAAAGGCGCCAGGGAGCTAGAGTTACGCCAGCTATCCAGAAAAGTGTAAAAGATTGAAACTAGGTTACGGTATCTTAAAATTACAGTATTTCAGAAAGCCAGAATTGCGTCAAGGATTAAGGAAAACGCCAAGGCTCCGGAAAAGCGCCAGTGAGCCTAAAACGCGCCAACAGTTTGAACCAAGTCATCCAGAACTACGCCAAGAACCCAAAAACAACGATAGCTATCCAGAAAAGTGAGAATGAACCAGGTTACTGTACCTATCCCAAGGTTTCCAAAGATGACCAAGGTATTTCCAGAGATCCAGAAATGCGTCAAGGAAGGCGCCAACGATCAAATTTCAACTTCAACTTCCAAATTTCAAATTCCAAAGTTCAAAACAACAATGAATCACTTGTTCCTCATCCCAAGACACATCCTCTCTTGTGCCCCTAGTAGGCCATTCATATTAGTGCCACGTCATTGAACATTCATTCCTTCTTCTCATCCCTCTCAACCTAAATGCTCGTCTTTTTCCGTTGAATTGATGACTTTTGACATGCTAAAACTTTTAGCCTAAACGTGTAGGATTTCAAGTTCCTCCCTGACAAAACACTAATGAAGTACACCCTTATGTTCCTTCCCTATTACTTATTTGCCAAAAGGATTTATTAATCTAATCTTCATAAAAGTCCAATGGGTCTCGAGTGGAAAAGATTAGCTTAACGCATTGCAAAAGGATTACTGTATGTACCTTTAAACCTTACATTTAGCTTCCGTCCCTCTCATTCCAATGCGACCTTCCCTTTTTGTCGGTCATCAAATGAAATCCAATGCGTTTTCATTTTCCCTTACTTTGTTAGAGGAAATGTAAAGTTTTTGAGGTTGGGAAAACGTATTACTTTTCGATGAGGATTCCGAATCTTCCTGACGTCATCTAGAATTAGAAGTTTTTGAAATTGATGGTTTCCCAGTGATAACAACCTGCAATTTAATAAGGCTCAATGTTTGATCACTTTTTGAGCCAACTTTTCGAATTTCAAAGCTTGAACACCCACTCAAACACTCAATTTTAGCCAAATTCAAACCTCTCCAAGCCTGAATTCGGCCTTTCCAAGCCTATTTCTGACTTGTTCCGAGACCTTTTCAGGCCTAGTTTCTAGTTTTTTACGGGCTTTTCCTGGACTCCAATTCGGCCTTTTCCAGCCCAGTTCTGGCCTGTTTCAAGCAAACTTTCAGCTCATTTTAAGCCTGGTTTTTAGTCAGTTCAGGCCCATCTTGTCCTAGCCAACTTTTTCGTTTTCAAAACTTTACAACATCTCTCAAACATTGAACTTTAGCCTGATTCAAACCTCCACAGGCCTAAATTCGGCCTTTCTCAGCCTAGTTTTGACCTGTTCCAAGCTATCTTTAAGCTCATTACAAGCCTATTTCCCAGTCAGCCCTACTCCAAATGCAACTTGTTCCCAGACCTTTTCTGACCTAGATTCCGTCTTCTCAAGCCTATTACTAGCCAAATTTCACCAATTCAGGCTTGTCTCTAACGTTGGGCTTTTCAAGGTCAGCTTGCAGCCTGCTTCCAGGCCTATCTTGACCTATCTTCCCTAGATTTCCCTGAACCAACTTACTTCTGTTCTCAGGCCTTTCCTGGCCTTTCCTAGCCTAGATTAGACCTTTCTTGACCTATATTCCCTAAAACCTACTTACTTCCTCTTGCCAAATGACTAACTCTCTCTCTGAAAACTGACACTGCTCATTAGAGCCCATCACAACATTAGCCATCCCTCCCCTCCTTCGTATATCCCCCTCCCCTCCAAAAGAGTTTCCTCCTCCTTCTCCTTCCCCTTCTCCCCCTCTCTCTCACCTTGACAACGTAAATCTCTGCAACAACACTCTCTGCGTCTCTTCCCCCCTCCCCCATCAACTACTTTTCACACATTCCAACAGATTTCTCTTCTTTCCTTCGGCATCTCGGCCCCACGAACCTTTTCCAAAATTCTGTCGTTACTTGGCCTCGATTCAGAGCAAATCCTGCAGCAACATCAGCATTATCAGCCACACGAACAGCCGATTGAGGTAGGGATTTGAGGGCTTGACCTGGATAGAAAGGTCACGTGAAAGTTAGGCAATTCCACGTGGCCAAGCCTAAATGAGGCCTATGACCTAGTTCAGGCCCAATTTGAACTTTTGTGAGCCCTAATTCGGCCTGGTTTGACCTAGATTCAGCCTGCTCTGAGAAAATTCTCAATAGAGCGCACTTCCAACCTACCCTGCTTGAATTCAGCGAATTTTGACATTTTTTCAGTTAAATTTGAGCTATCTGTGAGGCTGTGACGTAGTTATCATTCGAGCGCACTTCCAGCGGCTTCTGTGTTCCAGCTTTACCTGAAAATGGACCTTCCCAGTTGATGAATGATTCAGACACTAAATTTTTAGTTTTTCCTCCCCTTTTTCCCCAAAAAATGGCCTAAAATTCCACACATCAAACCCTAATCTTACTATCCCCCGCTCACATATATTTTTACGGATTATTAGTTTTCCTCTCCAAGAGGATTTTAAGATTAGGCGGATTTTGAGGGATTTCCAGCCCCTTTCCTTAAAGTTTTTACATTTCTCATTCCATTCTGCTAGGAATACATTCTCACGTTTCCCCTTATCACTTTATCACCTCCTTCAAAATTTTCCTCTATCAGCGAATGTTTCGGGAAGCTCAGAAGGTGAGGATTTTGGGGAAAAAACATTGGAATATGCTGGAAGTAGGGTTTCAAAGTGAGCTGGGGTACTAGCGATATGATAAGATGTAATTTCTGGTTGATAACAGAAACCAACAAATTTGGTAAAGTTCAAGCTAATCCGGTCAAGGGAACACATTTTGCAAAGGCTTTGGCTTAAATTAGGCCTGAATGGGATTGGATTAGGTGGGAGGAAGCCTAAATGAGGCCCAAATTGAACTTTTGTCAGCCTGAATCTAGGCCTGGTTTGACCAGATAAGAACATCATCCATAGAGCGCACTTCGAATCTACTCTGATTGGGTTCAGCTAACTTTGACATTTTTTCACCTAAATTTGAGCTGTCTAGGTCAAAATCAGTCCAATTTGGCCAAGATTCAAAATTTATCATTAGAGCGCACTTCCAGCCAGCGAACCCTTCCGGTTGACTGAAATTTGAGATTGGCTAGATTGACCTAGACCCAAACATTGTCCATAAAGCACACTTTTGACCACCTATATGAAATTTCAAGTGCAAACGAAACTGGGTCACGATAAAATGTTATGGCTTGGGTTGAGTCAGACATAGACTCAGCCTGCTTTGACCAACCTAACCTAACCTGCTTGGATTCGGCTAACTTTGGCATTTCGTCACCAAAAATTGAGCTGTCTAGGTCAAAAACAGTTCAATTCTGACCTAGACTCAAAAGTTATCATTAGAGCGCACTTCCAAAATTTTCAAAAAGTTGCCACTAGAGCGGACTTCCAGCGACTCCTTTGGGTTTTCTGAATTTTACATGAGCTAGCTTGACCTAGATCCAGCCTACCCTGGCCTAGATCCAAACATTCTCCATAGAGCGCATTGGCATTTCTTCACCAAAATTTGAATTATCTAGGTCAAAATCAGTCCAATTCTGACCTAGATCCAAAAGTTCTCAATAGAGCGCACTTCCAACCCTTCCTCCATTTTCCAGATGCGTCCTCACGAAATGAACCAGTTCCTGATCTACTGTATCCTGTTCCTATTCGTCATGCTCATCGTCTCCATCATCCTTCTCTTCGTCTCAAAACCCATCTACAAATTCAAATGTCGCCATTTTCCCGGTGAACAGGACTATGAGTTGTTGGTTTGAATAAATGTTTTTTGTGGTCTTGTTCCTGTTCCATTTGATCAAAATTCAGTAAGTAGGCTGAAATGGAACCAAAAATGACAAAAATTGCATTACGATTCGAAAAAACGACCCAGACAGGCGTAAAAAATAACAGATTATCAGCAGTTATCAGTAGGCGGTTTACGAGCCAAAAACAAACTTGTTCGTGTCTCACGCCCCTGTTTTAATATGATTTTGACGACTTTTTCACGCTTGTTTTTCACTTTTTACTGTATGATTTTTGATAAGTTACTGTTTTGATAAGGTGCAAAAAAAACGGAAAATTGTCATGCGCCTTTAAATCCGGGCTACTGTAATCTCAAAATCTGCCATTTTTCGCAAATTTTCTAAAGATTTTTTCATCGAAAAAATATGCAAATTGTACGGAAAATAACCCAGAAAACCGTTATGCCTATGAAAATTCGGGTTACTGTAGCTCAAAATCTCACATTTTTTGCAGATTTTTATCGATTTTTCATCTAAAAACGTGCAAATTTAACGGAAGATGACCCAGAAAATCGTTATGCACCTTTGAGTTTGGGTTACTGTAGCTTCAAAGTTTTATATTTTTTCGCAAATTTTTACCGATTTTTTTCATCTAAAAATATGAAAATTGTACGGAAAATAACCTAGAAAATCGGTATGCGCCTTTAAATTCGGGTTACTGTAGCTTCAAAATCTCTTATTCTTCTCTGATTTTTATTGATTTTTTCGTCTAAAAAATGTGAAAATTACACGGAAACCAACAAATTTGGGTTACTGTAGCTCTAAAATCTGACCTTTTTCCTTTTTTTTCCTCGAAATTTCACAATTTTTTCCCAATTTTCCCCTTTTTTTTCAGTCTAAAAAAATGACAGTATCGTACAATTTCGATGTCTCGTCAGTTGGAAGTTTCACTTTTCTCAAGTTGCTTCTGCGATGGAAAGGTCTGGAAAAACCCGGGAAGTTCACAAATTTCCCATTTCTAGGCTCAATCTTCAAATCTGTCTACACCGAGCTGTTCGTCTGGACGCTCAGCTACTTTTTTGTCACTTTGATCTACCGATTTGTGTTATCAGATTCTCAGCAGAGGTTTAGTGATAAGGAAGTGATAAGCTGATAAGGGGACTATTCAGAAGTTTCGAATCAATCGGAACTTACCTGGACACCCGTCTAATTTACATTCCATTGACTTTTATGCTCGGATTCTTTGTCACAATTGTTATCGATCGATGGAAGAACATTTTTATCAATATGAGCACTATTGATAAGTAGGTCTTATCAGTTGTTATCAAAATCTCATAAAACATTCTAGTTGCGCCGTCCAAGTCGCAAGTCTGATCCGTGGAACAAGTGAAGAAGTCCGGCTGATGAGAAGAACAATCATACGGTACCTGGTGTTATCACAAGTGATGCTGTTCAGAGATATATCGATAAGGGTTAGGAGAAGGTTCCCGAATATGGAATCACTGATTGATGCGGGGTTCTTGTTTGAGGTAAGCAAGTGCGCTCCATTGAACTGGAAGGATTCCGGGGCTTTTGGGGGCTTCTGAAGCTTCTAACGGCTTCTGGAGGCTTCATAGACAAAAATGATGTACTGAAAAGTTAAAGACCTTAACTTTTTCAACAAGTCTTCAATTGATGACTTTTGGCTAGGAAGCCTTCTGAAGGCGTTAGAAGCTTCAGAAGCTCTAGAACTAGTAGCATTGCGATTCTGGGACTTCTGGAGCTTTTGACGCCTTCTGGAGGGATGATAGACAAAAATGATGTACTGAAAAGTTAAAGAAATTAACCTCTTCAACAATTCTTCAGTTGATCACTTTTAGCTAGGAAGCCTTCTGAAGGCGTTACAAGCTTCAGAAGTTCTGGAAGTGTTAACATTGAGATTCTGAGGATTCTGAAGCTTCTGACGCCTTCTGGAGGGGTGATAGACAAAAATGATGTACTGAAAAGTTAAAAATTCTAACCTCTTCAACGATTCTTCAGTTGATCACATTTGCCTAGGAAGCCTTCTGAAGGCGTTAGAAGCTTCAGAAGCTCTAGAACTAGTAGCATTGAGACTCTGAGGCTTCTGGAGCTTTTGACGTGTTCTGACGCCTTCTGGAGGCTTCATAGACAAAAATGATGTACTAAAAAGTTGTAGACTTTGACCTCTTCAACAATTCTTCAGTTGATCACCTCTTCCTAGGAAGCCTTCTGAAGGCCTTAGAAGTTCCACAAGTCTTCTGAAGCTTCTGACGTCGTGGCAATCACTTCAGACGCAATGACGACTTCTGAACCCTTAAATTTAGCGCCATATTCAAATTTCCAGGACGAACTCCAACGAATCGAAAGTTTCAAATTTGACTATAACAAGTACTGGATGCCAGTCAACTGGGCAATGTCCTACATTGCCAGAGCAACATTTCCAGCTGTAAAGTTAAAAATTGAAGGGTTACTGTACCTCTTTTTTCAGCAAAATGAACCTGAAAGACGATATGTTGACTGTGGAACTACCCTGAATCAGATTCTCAACGTTATCAGAGCTTATCGGACGACAATCGAGAATTTGAGCAAATATGACTTGGTGCCGATTCCGATTGCTTATCCGCAGGTAGATTTATAGAATTTCCAGAATCCTGACGTCTTCTGAATCCTGACGTCTTCTGAATCCTGACGTCTTCTGAATCTCAACGTCTTCAGAATCTTGAAGTCTTCTGAATCGTGACGTCTTCAGAATCTGGACGTATTCAGAATCTTGACGTCTTCAGAATCTTGACGTCTTCTGAATCTTGACGTCTTCAGAATCTTGACGTCTTCAGAATCTTGACGTCTTCAGAATCTTGACGTCTTCTGAATCTTGACGTCTTCTGAATTTTTACGTCTTCAGAATCTTGACGTCTTCTGAATCTTGACGTCTTCTGAATCTTGACGTCTTCTGAATCTCGACGTCTTCAGAATCTTGACGTCTTCAGAATCTTGACGTCTCCAGAATCTTGACGTCTTCAGAATCTTGACGTCTCCAGAATCTTGACGTCTTCAGAATCTTGACGTCTTCAGATTCTTGACGTCTTCAGAATCTTGACGTCTTCTGAATCTGGACATCTTCTGAATCTTGACGTCTTC
>LR539058.1:698378-714306 GCA_900536315.3 Caenorhabditis becei | reverse complement strand
TCGCGGTATTTCACCTGGAAAACTTGGAAAATTGCCTGAATTCCTCGAATTTTGCATCACAAACAGCCGAAATCTGTGCTCCGGCACGTGCTCCATTCGGACACCATGCTCCATCTCTGACGGGTCCGTTCTGCAGTCTTTCCTGTTCGATTTGAGCTTCTTTGATGTAGAGAAGAGTGTTTTGAAGGCTGAAAAACGGGAACTTCAGCAATTTTATCTTCAATTTTCCCGGAAAATTTTACGCAATGTGCAGCCACTGTGCATGTTCAGATTCCGACTTGGTGGCCATCTCGGGCAGTGTCTCCATAAACGCCTTCTTCATGTCCAACGTCTTTTGCAAATTCGTCGCGTTTTTCCATGGAAGATGCGAGTAGGCGAGCTCGTAGATCACGTACAACATAGATTCCATCGAGTCGAGTTCCGACATTCGGTGGTCTGAAAAACGGCAGAATTCTCAAAGGAAACTGTAGTAAAATTGATTTTTGGCAGAGAAATTGGAGATTTTCGAGAATTTCCTGCCAAAATTCACAATTCCGTAATGTTTTCGCGAAAAATCGGCTAGAAAGCTGGTTAAATCGACGTTTTTCAGTAATTTGGGGATTAAACATTAAAAAATGAGCGAATACATCAATTTTCATAGGAATTGCGAGAATAGCAGAAAACGTCCGTGTTTTTTCAAAATTTCCCGAAAAACGGGCTAGAATTCACGAAAATCGGCATAAATTAGAGATTTCGTGCCAATTTATTTGACAATTCTGCAAATCAGTAGAAAACTGCGCAGAAAATTGCGACTGGATAATCCGCCGGGCATTTTTAGACCGAAAATTCGAATTTCTTGAAACTTCCGCTGGGAAACGCGATTTTCAACTAGATTTCCCGTTGTTACCTGAAAAAACTTACGTGGTCCATGAATGATAAAGTTGATCGGCGCATAGGTCAAATCCTCGGTTCTTCAGTGCAAATCTATCGCGTCGGCCGGATCGAAGTGAAGCGGATTGATTGGACAGTAGCGCTTATCACTGATAACGACGATCTGAAAGGGCGGGATTAGAAAGAAGGGGATTTTATTGATAAGTACATCAGTGATATCAGAAAGGTAGAATTGTCGAGAATTCGGATTCATTTTCCATTGTCGCGCATCGAAATTCCTCAAAACGTATCCAGAAGACGTGAGAATTTCCACCAAACTGATCAAATCGGTAGCGATAAAAGCGACAGAAGCAGGTGATAACATGGGCGGGGCGAGCTTCAGAAGATCCGAGAAGTAGGGTCCCGGGCGGTTCTTGAGGACCATGTAGTAGACGTGATTGTTGATAACACCGCAATCCATGATGTGAGTGAAGCGATGGGAATTGCCGATAGAATACTGCTTGTGCGAGAATTCCACTTGATGTGCGACGGTATTCATTCCTTTTTGACCGACTTCAATGTAGAGGAAGCCCTGAAAATGAAATCATTGAAAAATTGGAACAATTCTATGGAAAATCGCGAATTTCCGCCATTTTTCCTCAAAATTAGCCTAAATTGACCTATTTTGGCCGGGTTTTCACTCACAAACTTCTGTGCCTGCTTATCGCAGACTTCGTAGCATGTCGCCTGTTCTCGTTGTCCCAGGTACTTCAAAATGATCCATCTACCATTGAAAACTCTTTTCGGCTTGAAATCCGACAGATCAGCTTTCGTAAATCCAGTGTGGACTTGCTCGAAGTTGTGGCCCTTTCGCGGCCGGCTGCTCATTTTTCAAGCAGGCACTTACCATTTCAATAATAAGTCAAATTTAATCAAAATATTGCTTTAATTCTGTGAAATTCTGTGAAATTCTGCCAAAAACAAAGTTGTATCGCAAAAAATTCACCATATTCAAACGCGCGTTTTACGGTCGTGGCCGAGAAAACACGCGGCCGCGATGCAAGCGCGCTCCATTGAACGGGCGGCGCCATGCATTTTTCAAACTTTCGGCGCCAAATTTCGCTCCGTTCCGCCCGTATTTTGTTGTTTTTCCAGCTGTTTTTGATTTTTCTCGAATATTTCACAAAACTTTGTTACTTTTCCGTGTTATTCGTCAATTTTCAGCTCGCTTTCTTCGTTTTCCCGCTGAAAACCGTTAATTTCATTGTTTTCCAGGCGCCATGAGATATATTGAGGAGGTGTCAGGAGGAATCGACTTGAATATCTGGAGAAACATGCCAAATGTTTTAGGAGCTGTTCGCCGAGACATAGAAAGAATGTTGGTGGATTTTCTGAACTTTCGCCAAAAAATGAAAATTTTGCAGCGAACATCAAGTTGTCGAGTCGCCGGAACCTTCAGATTCGTCAGTTTCGTCCGGATATAGCAGTGTTGCCAGCAGTCCCGCAGATTCGCCTGCACCGCCGTTCGGATTGACGCCGCCGCCGTCGTTGCCCATCACACCGGATCCAGAAGCTTTCCGAGACGAATCACCGGAACCCATCGAGCTGCGCGCAACTCCTTCGCCCCAACTTGTGCCGAATGCAGAGAGAAGAGCCGAATCTCCGGAAGAATCGACTTCAGAAGACCGTGCCGATGTGCCGATCGACAGTCCACCACCTGAAGAAGAAGAGGGGAATCTCTACGAAGTACTCGCTTACTACGCACAACGAAAGAGCGAGAAATTCGAACTGTTGATTCGATATTTTCCCGATTTGCTGAATCAAAGAGACAATAGTGGAGAAGATGTGGATAGTGGGGAAGGTCAAGGAGAAGGGAGTTCGAGCCAGGAAAACCCACCACCACCCGAAGATTCAGCTGCTTCCTCTTCTCATGGCTCACAATCTGCTTTAACATCTTCACAACATGATGGCCCAACTAGCTCTGGCAATCCACCTCGTTCGGCTTCCCGGCGTGCTCGACATCCAACGCCTTCTTCTCGACCAAATGGCCTGCCACCTCGTTCACCGCCGCGATCTGCTAGCAGTCAAAGTCAAAGCAATCCCACTGCTTCAAGACATTCCTCCACATCTCCTTCACGCCATGGAAACTCGAGGTCCCGGAACCTATCGGAATCCCCGACAACGAGCGATTCTACCGAATGTTTGCCAAGACAGTCGTCGGAAGAAGGTTCCGCTGTGTCTTCTGTGGAGGCTGAACCCGCAACGAGTTCTCGCGCCAGTTCACCTGGTACTCCCACAAGCTACATGAAACGGCAGATGAAATTGTACGACGAAGCGGAAGCCAATGTAGGCTTTACTAGCGTTATTATCACCTTTTTTCAATTTGTTCTCGTTTCAGACGGAAGGAGGAGCTGATCAAGGCGAAGTTGCAGCGGAGCCAGCAGATCCAGTGCAACTGTTACCAGAACAGCCCCCAAGCCGGAAACGACGTTACGAACCCGACGACGACGACTCAGTCATCTGAATATGCTCCCACTAATCCCCGAATAGGGTCCCGCCCATTTAAATGTATTCTCCGTTGTATTTAATTGAATTCTTACCTAATTCGAATAACTATCAGTATTATCACTAACTCGTATCATTCGTCGCATGTATTTCTTCCTGTATCACATTGATCCCGTTGTAATTTTTAAACTTTGTACCTTTTTATTCTCTCTATTCAGTCCCTCAACTATCGATTAAGGTATATAAACTTGATATTTTACAACTTTCTCGTTACTTCTTCAAATTGTTTGATCGATTTACTATTATTAAACGACAAATTCTGTGTGTCCGTCTGTATGTCCGCAGCGTTTTCTCAGCAACTACTGAACCATTTCTGTCGTTCTTTTGCAGGAAGGTTTGGAATTTTCCCCGCAAGATGCACATTTTGCGAACTGGACAGGAGCGCAATTTGTGCGTTTTAGGCCTCCTTTTCCAAAGTCATTTCTAAAAACGCCTATGTCGGCCACTTTCAATTTTGAATATTATCGTTGCATCTCAAAATCGGAGTGGGTAGATTTACGGAGTTGAGGCTCCCGCAACGAGCGAAAGTTTTTCGGCGCAAATCGTGCTGCGCCTTTAAACCGGGGTACGGTAGTTGTGCAACAAGCAATTTAGTCTTTCTCCACTCATTTTCCTCATTTTCATCGGGTTTTCAACCGATTTTCGCATTTTTTACACAAAAATACTCTTTTTTGTGCTTTTTTCGACTTTTTTCGAAGTGCGAAAATTGGTCAAAAACCCGATGAAAATTAGGAAACTTAGTGGAAAAAACACGAAATTTATTGATGCGGAACTACCGTACCCCGGTTTAAAGGCGCAGCGCGATTTGCGCCAAAAAACTTTCGCTCGTTGCGGGAGCCTCAACTCCGTTAATCTACCCACTCCGATTTTGAGATGCAACGATAATATCGCGCTTTTCAACGTGAAGGAAGAAGAACCGGAGCCGAAGGCGACGGTTTGAACCGCCGAAGACGGAAAACCAGGCGGGGGAGACGGCGTGAGCCGTAGCCGTCCGCCTGGTTCCTTGTTATCTAAGATCTTGTTCTTTTCAGCTTGAAACATCAGGTTTCAGGTGAAATGTTAGGTAAACAGCAGTTCACGCAAAGCATCGATCCATGGGGAATCTTCAAACAAAAGTCAATTATGCGACAGAGTCACAGGTTTGTTATACAATTTCTTATCAGTGATTAGAAAATCTGCTTCAGTTCAACCCTCGATGTCTCGCAAGGTCCTTCATACCCGGTCGACCTCGACGACAACCGATTCACAATCCCCAGCTCGTCCTCGATGGAAAGACTGGTTTCTTCAAGCGAATCAGTGTCGGAAGAGACACTTTCAATGCATTTTGAAGAATCGGCAACAGATGACGATGAAGATTGGCAGGAATCGGATGGGATTGCTCAAATCGTTATTCGAATGATTCTGAAGATCATCGATGACCAGAAGAAGGCAACACAGTTTGAAGGTCAGCAAGGGAAAGTCCGAGAGGCTTCTGGTGGAGGCGGTGAACAAGCAGATCATCCAGAAGACCCTCCACAAGACGTCGAGGTGCCAGAAGACGAGAGCGATGGAGACGACGGCGGTGATGGTGATGAAGATGATGATGGATACTTGGACGAGGATTACGATGAAGTAGAAGATACGCCTCTTGATCCTGAACAAGGTGAACCAGAAGAAGAGGTGAGAGTAGATTTGAACGATCACGCTGCTCACGTAAATCAGAGATTGGGAGAACGGTTTGAGCGTATGCGACGAGTAGCCGCAGATGTTCTTCAGGTAGGTGAGATGTTCAATAACAATGAAATTTTTTCCTTATTTTCCAGATCCCTGAAGCCGATCTGATTGACGAATTAAATCGACCGGTGAGTGTAGTTTTAATAGTTGTGACATTTATTTATATTACAGCGTGAACTTCAAATTCAGCTACTTGAAGTGATAGCAGCAAGGCCCGGGGTCGACTTTTGGGCAGATGACGTGATCTTCGGGGAAAATTGAAGAAAAGTTGCTGAAATTCCCGTTTTGCAGCCTTCAAAACACTCTTCTCTACATCAAAGAAGCCCAAATCGAACAGGAAAGACTGCAGAACGGACCCGTCAGAGATGGAGCCTGGTGTCCGAATGGAGCACGTGCCGGAGCACAGATATCGGCTGTTCGTGATGCGGAATTTGAGAAATCCCGGCAATTTTCCATGTTTTCCAGTTGAAATACCGTGAGATCCTCGACGACTTCCAAAAAGTCATCGTTTCGGGCCGTCCCGCTTGGAGTTTCTTCTGGCGAGATACTCTTCTCGACTGGGAACGACCCATCCAACATAGCGTCTGTTTCTTATCAGTGTTAACTGCTTCTTATCACTGATATCTTTCAGGAAGAAACAACGAAACGTCTCGAGCAGTTGGAACTTCGACGTAAAGCCTGGAATATGTTGGCGGAAACGGATCGGTTGAAGGCGAAGCGCACGCATTACACGAATATGGAGGAGCATAGGGAGATGGAGGTTTAATGGAATTCTGAGAGATTCTCGAGAATTTTTGAGTGTTCGAGAAGATTCTGGAGCTTTAGAAGAGCTCTGGAATGGTCTGGACAAATCCTAAGGCTCACAGTTGTTTAGGAAGCTTCTAGAAGATTCAGAAGACCTCCAAGTCCTAAAATCCGTTTTTCCAGATGAGCAAGAACATCGCCGCCATCGAAGGGTACCTGGACGGCACCCAAGACAAGGAAGACGTCGAAAAGCCGAAAGTTCCGCCGAAAACGATCAAAACGAGAGGAAGAGCCAAGAAAACGAAGCAATTGGTCAGAGAGGACGATGGAAGCGGACGTGAAAATGGAAGAAGACGACGGGGAAATTGTGAAGAAGGAGGAGCCTGACGATATGCTGATGGGTAAGGAATTTTGGTTGTTGGGGAATAAATATTGCTTCGCAGGACCAGTGTTTTCGTTACAGGTGAAACCGCCTGAATCTGCTTCATCACGTTGATCGCTTCTAGAGAGAGAAGGGAAGAGCCGAAGGACCCCGGAGGAGTTGACGAAGGCTGGTGACAATCGAGTTCGAGCGCTAAAAAGAATTGGGAAGGTTTCAAAGTGATGTAAGTTCTTCCGTTCCCGTCAAAATTTTCGCATCGCATTTGAATATACACGGGGTATTTTTGACGACACAGTTCGAATTTCGCGCCAAAACTTTTTTACCTAAAATAATTATTTTTGGGGCTGTTTCGGAAGGCCTAATCAATTTCGCAGGAAAAATACGTTCAGAAGGTCCTAATAAAACATTATTCTGGACTTCGGTACTTTTTAGTCCAGTACATCTCGCGTAATTTAACCCGCATTGTCGTTCGCAATGGAGCGCGAATGCTAAAAATGTCGGAAAAAACACCCCGTGAATATACAAACGCATTGGACTACTGTAAGTTGCCATTTTCCCCAGTATTGCTCAAAAATGGTGGTTCTGTGTCTCTTCCTGATAGATCTACCGTGTGTGTTTCTCTCAGCAGTAAACACGCCGGTCGGTTTGTTTGGTGGTTTCAACAGATAACTACGAGAGCAAATCAATTTTATTATTTCAACTAGGGGGCCTTCGGCTACAAACTTGTGTCTTCATTACATTTAGAAAACTTTATTTTTTTTTAGAAATTTTAGAATTTAGAAAAAATTATCCTTTTTTCATGTCACCCCCCTCCTACCTTCTCTAGACCCTCCACTCTCCCTTGAATTTGTACATGTATCACCCTTCACTAATAGTCACTATCACTATGTTCACGATCTCTCGAAGACGTATTCAATAAATAAGAAATAAAAATAAATAAACTGTCTAAAAATCTCGGGAAAAGTCGAAAATCACTGAAAACTGCAAATCGTTTTCGCTGCGAGATATCTTCCGTGCCAATTTGAAATTTCGAGTGGAGAATCTGAAATCATTCATTAAAAATCTGATAAAAATCAAAAGGATGAATAAAAGAAGATGTCATAATCAGTTCGATACATACACTCGAGAAGTCCTACAAGTTTTGCATTTGGTCTCTTGAAAGCTTTTTCAAGATCAAATTCTTGTCATTGAATAGGATGTGCAAGAAGAGTTCCGTGTTGAGAATCGGCACAAATCGATCCCGTGGGTCAATGGCCCTCCGCTCGAATTGTTACACGTATTCATCAAACTCCTGGACATTGTAACGAAAGCTAATTCCTTCAGCATACATCGGCCTATCCGAACTTTCTAGAATGATCTGAAAAAACTGGTCATATGACACTGTTTTCTTTAGGTTTTCTCACCTGAATCAGCTGTTTCAACTCATCTAGACGGAAACGTGAGGATTGCGCGAAAATGAAGTAATCTTCCTGCAAGTGATAACAAGATCATATCATTCTTATCAACTCAAAAGCGCTGATTTGCTCCCAAAAGCCCAGAAATCATTCTGAAATGTTGCAGGATCCACGTCTTCTCGATCGGATCGCCTCCAACTTCGTCAGCAACGAATTCAGCTTCAGATGGTTCAACAAGACGGGATTAAGAAGAGGAAATATAAGAAAAGGAAGGTTGTCGAGAAGCCGGAAGAATCGCCGAAGAAGAAGCCAATCGGAACGGGCGAGGAGGACGCGCCGATCAAAATCGAGGACTACGACAGTTACGATGAGCTCAAAATGGTCGAAACCGTCCAGAACGAAGCGGAAGACGTCAAAATGGAAGAAGACGTCAAGGAGGAAGAGTTTGAAATCAAAATCGAACCGACTGACGATTACAAGCTGGCCAATCCGTATTTGTGCTGATTGTAGGTTATCAGCAGGTTATCACTTTTGGTTTTTTTGCAAATGCTTTTTGCAAATTCAAATCGATGTATTCGCTCATTTGAATGTTTAACCCCGCAAATTACTGAAAAAGTCAATCTTACCAGTTTTCTAGCTGATTTTTCGCGAAAACATTACGGAATTGTGAATTTTGGCAGGAAATTCTCCAATTTCTCTGCCAGAAATCAATTTTACTACAGTTTCCTAAGAGAATTCCGCCATTTTGCAGACCACCGAATGTCGGAACTCGACTCAATGGAATCCATGTTGTACGTGATCTACGAGCTCGCCTACTCATATCTTCCATGGAAAAACGCGACGAATTTGCAAAAGACGTTGGACATGAAGAAGGCGTTTATGGAGACACTGCATGAAGCCCGATTCGAACAGGAAAGACTGCAGACCTGGAAAGCCGATAAGGCTCATATGATTAGAATTGTGAAAGTAGAATTGCTATTCTTCAACATATTTTCATGATATTATCACTATCTCACTGACATAATAATCACCTTACACGGTCCCCATATCTTCCAATGACCAAAAAGTGCGAAAAACGTCTTATTTTCCGCGTGAAAAACTGGTTCCCCCAACTTTAGTACTGAAAAGTAGGTTTTTAGCCAAAAAAGGAGCTTGAAGCAACTTATGAACAGTTTTAAATCGCTAACATTTGTGCGCATTGGCGAGACGAATCGAACGGTACCACGAAGAACCCACAACGTTAAGTTTGAAGGGAGTTGAAACTTTTTTAAGATTAGCACTGAAAATTAGGTTTTCTGCCAATAACTCTGTTCGAGTAGTCAGTGACTCGTTTTCAATCGCTAACTTTTGTGCGCATTTTTAAGGGGAATCGAATGGTATCAGCCAGATTCAGTGCTGTTATCAGTCAAAAGAGCCTCTTGAGAGCCTTTTTCTTCCCGTTTTTGGCGAAAAATTTGAATTTTTGAGGGAATTATGTAAAAAAAAATGGTGAAATGAAGGCGCCTTTTGCGTGACTCGGCTACCAGAGATGCGCCAGTCTCCCACACGCATCGTCGCATTGGAAGATATGGGGACCGTGCCTTATCCATTCATCCCCAGTTTACAGTTTCTGGGCATAAACTTAATATTCCCTCCTTTTTGATCTTCATTACTTGTGATTCTTGAGAAATTTCTCATTAGAGCCGAAATTGGGAAAATTAAGTTAACTTTCTCATTCTGAAAACATCATAGAGTCTGGTGAATGCTCGAATCGATTGCAGACCGATGGGGGCAAGAAGACAATGGATGACCTAGATACCAGGTGACGTGAAGGGGGCCTTCTCGAAGGATTAGTGTGCCATTAGCAGCCAAGAATACGTCGTTCTCATTACCTCTTTTCTGCCATCTGACCATGTCGGATTCTGTTTCTTTCTCTTCTGAATCCAAACCAAAACCCTGCTTCTCCCATCTTCCTTGGAATGTCAAACAGCGAATTGTTGATAAAACTGATCTTATCACAAGGTAACTTTTTCCCGTTTTCAAGCACAATTGTACTTTGATTTCCAGATTTACCACTCGAAAAGTGTGCAAAGAGCTTAGATATCATGTCGATAGATCCACTTTTGATTACAAGGGAATTCTCTTCAACCTGTTCGAAACGAATATTTCATTGAGAATCGATGATAAATTCGGTGGAAGAGAAGAAGTTTTCTATGAAAAGAATCCTGACAATGGACCTGAAGACACTGAATTTATACGGAGAGCTGTGAAGGATCTGGCGATTATTCTGAAGAGCCCTCGGGTTACTGTGGGCTTTTTCGCACTCTCCGCTCATCATGAATACCAGAAATGTTCAGAACCGGAAACTCGAAACCGATACAACAGAGATCAGAAGATATTCCGAGATACATTTAAAGAAGAGTTTGATACACTCAATCATAAGATTCACATTGAAATTCTTGATATGTGCATTATGGACGAGGAAGAGATCATGTTCATCCTACCGTATCTGAAGTCTGAAGCACTGTTCGAGATAAGTTTGGGGGCATATGAACCTGTGGCTAGACTGAACAGACTGATCGAAACGGATCATTGGAAACAGGCAAAACGGGTCGAATTCACTGGCACCGACAGTTTGCCCATTTGGGCACTTGGCTATTCAGAAAAAGCTATTTATCGCCTTCTAACAGTTTCATTAGATGAGTTGAAGCAGCTGATTCAGGTGAGGGATTCTAGAGATAACAGGGTCATCAGACAGTTCTTTCAGATGATCCTAGAAAGTTTGGATAGGCCCGTGTATATTGAAGGAATTAACTTTCGTTACAATGTCCAGGAGTTTGATGAATACGTGCAACAGTTCGAGCAGAGGGCCATTGACCCACGGGATCGATTTGTGCCGGTTCCCAACACGGAACTATTCTTGAGCATCAAATTCAGTAACAAGAATTTGATCTTGAAGAAGCTTTCAAGAGACCAAATGCAAAACTTGTAGAACTGTTCAATTGTGTGTATCAAACTGATTATAATAACTTCCATTATTTATCCTTTTGATTTTTATCATATTATAATGAATGATTCCAAACAAAGGTCGGCGAATGCTCAAATCAATTGCAGACCGATGGGGGCAAGAAGACAATAGATGACCTAGATACCAGGTGACGTGAAGGGGGCCTTCTCGAAGAATTAGTGCTCCATTAGCAGCCAAGAATACGTCGTTCTCATTAGTCTGGTTCTGCCATCTGGTCATGTCGGATTCTGTTTCTCCCTCTTCTGAATCCAAACCAAAACCCTGTTTCTCCCATCTTCCTTGGAATGTCAAACAGCGAATTGTTGATAAAACTGATCTTATCACAAGGTAACTTTTCCCCCGTTTTCCAGCACAATTATACTTTCTATTCTCAGATTTACTACTCGAAAAGTGTGCAAAGAGCTTTTGCGTCATGTTGATAGATCTACTTTTCATTTCAAGAGAATCTTCTTCACTCTATTCCAAACGCACATTTCATTGACAATTGATGATAAATACGGTGGAAGAAAAGAAGTTTTATATGAGAAGAATCCTGACAATGGACCTGAAGACACTGGATTTATACGGAGAGCTGTGAAGGATCTGGCAATCATTCTGAAGAGCCCTCGGGTTTTTGTGGGCTTTTTAGCACTCTCCGCTCATCATGAATACCAAGAATGCTCGGAACCTGGAACACGAAACCGATACAACAGAGACCAGAAGTTTCTCCAAGACACTTTCAAAGAAGAATTCGATAAACTCAATCATAAACTTCACATTGAAACTCTTGATGAGTTCATTTTGGACGAGGAGGAGATTATGTTCATCTTACCGTATCTAAAGCCCGAAGCACTGACTGAGATAAGTTTGGGAGCATATGAAACTGTGGCTAGGCTGAACAGACTGATCGAAACGAATCATTGGAAAAAGGCAAAAGTTGTCAAATTCACTGGCACCGAGAGTCTTCCCATATGGGCACTAGGCTATGTACAAAAAGCATTGTATCACCATGGAACAGTTTCTTTAGATGAATTGAAGCAGCTGATTCAGGTGAGCGATTCTAGAGAAAATAGGGTCAGATGACCAGTTCTTTCAGATGATCTTAGAAAGTTCGGATAGGCCGGTGTTTATCGCAGGAATTAACTTTCGTTACAATGTCCAGGAGTTTGATGAATACGTGCAACAATTTGAGCAGAGGTTCGTTGACCCACGGGATCGATTTGTGCCGATTCCCAACACGGAACTCTTCTTGCACATCCTATTCAATAACAAGAGACTGTACTTGAAGAAGCTTTCAAGAGACCAAATGCAAAACTTCTCTGGCAGACCGTTTCGCATCTAACACGCACGACAATTGCGCTTCTGATTTTGTGAAAATCTAATTAGATCAAGATTATACGCGAAAAATAGTCTGTTTAAAGTAAATCGCTGGAATTGGATGCGAAACGATTTGCCAGTGCTTGTAGAACTTCTCGATTGTATTTATTGAACTGATTATAACACCTTCTAATATTCATCCTTTTGATTTTTATCAGATTTTAATGAATGATTCCAACTTCTCTATTATCATTCCATCTCAAAGCTTCACTTCGCTTTCGAAATTTCAAATTGGCACGCAAGATATCTCGCAGCGAAAACGATAAAATTAATCCTGACCATGGACTTGAAGACACTGAATTTATTGCAAATTTCTTTGCAAATTTCTTTGCAATCTTTGCAAATTTCAATGATTTTTGACCTTTCCCGAGCGTTCTAGGCCCCTTCAATGTACTCCTTTTTCACATCATCCTATCTGGCCATCTGTGTTCTCGTCTCCCAGACCATTCAACCCACGTCCCTGGTGACACAGACCCTCATTTTCCCTTTTCTCCTCTTTTCTGCCATCTGACCATGTCGGATTCTGTTTCTTTCTCTTCTGAATCCAAACCAAAACCCTGCTTCTCCCATCTTCCTTGGAATCTCAAACAGCGAATTGTTGATAAAACTGATCTTATCACAAGGTAACTTTTCCCCCGTTTTCTAGCACAATTACACTTTCAATTCTCAGATTCACCACTCGAAAAGTGTGCAAAGACCTTATGCGTCATGTTGACAGATCCACGTTGCATTACAAGGGAATCCTCTTCACCCTTTGCAAAACGAGAGTTAAACTGCAAATTTATGATAAATTGGGTGGAAGCAAAACAGTTTTCTATAAAAAGAATCCTGTTCATGGGCCTCAAGATCGTCAATTTGTGCGGAGAGCTGTGAAAGACCTGGCAATACTTCTGAAGAGCCCGCGGGTTACTGTACCTCATTTGAGAATCACCGCTGATGGTCCTTATTTATTCAGTCCGGAACTGGTCATTCGGAACCGATACAACAGAGATCACAAGATTCTTCGAGACACTTTCAAAGAAGAATTCGATAAATTCAATCATAAACTTCACATTGAAACTCTTGATGAGTTCATTTTGGACGAGGAGGAGATCATGTTCATCTTACCGTATCTAAAGTCTGAAGCACTGTTCGAGATAAGTTTGGGAGCATGGAAACCTGTGAAGAGGATGGACAGACTTATCCAAACGGATCACTGGAAACGGGCAAAACTTGTAATTTTCGCTGGCACCGAGAGTCTACCCATATGGGCACTAGGCTATTCAGAAAAAGCATCATATCGTCATGGAATAGTTTCTTTAGATGAACTGAAGCAGCTGATTCAGGTGAGGGATTTAAGAGAAAATAGGGTCAGATGACCAGTTGTTTCAGATGATCTTAGAAAGTTCGGATAGGCCGATGGATATTATAGCGAGTGCCCTCCGTTACAATGTTCAGGAATTCGAGGAATACGTACAACAATTTGAGCAGAGGGCCATTGACCCACGAGATCGATTCGTGCAGATTCCCAACACGGAACTGTTCTTGAGCATCAAATTCAGTGAGCAGGATATGTTCTTGAGGAAGATTCCAAGAGAGAGAATGCACGAGTTGGATTGAAACGGAAGCTTCTCAATTTCATCGAAAAAGCGATACAAGCATGCAAATTTTGACTCAGATGTCATTTTCAAATAAAATTATTCATATTTCATATTTTACTTTTTTTCCTATTGTTTTGAGATACTTCGTAGACCTAAAAACGCCGAAAAAGAGCTGTTTTTCGCAAAAAATGCGTTCCGCGCCAGTGCTCACTACTGACGCGTTTCTCGTCGCCATGGCGCCATTCTCGATTTTTTTCAAATTCACACTTTTTCGGCGCGAATTTTCGCACTTTTCTGTTGTTTTCGAGATGTTTCGACGCGGTTTTGGCAGAAAATTATTGAAAAATCAAAAGTTTTGATCTATTTTGACCATCGGCGCCAAAAAATAGACGAGAATTCTCGATTTTTCCGCGAAAAATCGGCGTTAAGGGATTTTCCCCAAATACCGCCCGTTTTTCTCCGCGCCTCGCCGTCAATTGCTGATTTTTCAGCTGAAAACAAATAAAAATTAACGAAAAGTCAAAAATCTAAAATAAAAATGCAAAATAAACCTATTTCTCCCAGAAAAATCCCAAAAATCGGCCGATTCAGGGTAAAAATCTGTAAATATTGAAAAATATGCTAAAAACTAAAAATTGAAACTTTTGCCCGTTTCTTCACAAATTTAATAATCTCACGGGTCTTTCCCTCTGTTTAGCTTGGAAAATGAGCAGCCGGCCGCGAAAGGGCCACGACTTCGAAAAGGTCCACACTGGGTTCACTAAAGCTGATCTGTCGGATTTCAAGCCGAAGAGCGTTTTCAATGGCAAATGGATTATTCTGAAGTACTTGGGACAACGAGGAGAGGCGACATGCTATGAAGTCTGTGATAAGCAGGCACAGAAGTTTGTAAGTGAAAACCCGGCCAAAATTGGTCAATTTAGGCTAATTTTGAGGAAAAATTGCGGTAATTAGCTATTTTTCTGAGAATTTTTGCAATTCTTCAATGATTTCATTTTCAGGGCTTCCTCTACATTGAAGTCGGTCAAAAAGGAATGAATACCGTCGCGCATCAAGTGGAATTCTCGCACAAGCAATACTCAATCGGCAATTCCCATCGCTTCACCCACATTATGGATTGCGGCGTTATCAACAATCACGTCTACTATATGGTCCTCAAGAACCGCCCGGGACCCTACTTTTCGGACCTTCTGAAGCTCGCGCCGCCCATGTTATCACCTGCTTCTGTCGCCTTCATCGCTACCGATTTGATCAGTTTGGTGGAAATTCTCACGTCTTCCGGATACGTTTTGAGGAATTTCGATGCGCGACAATGGAAAATGAATCCGAATTCTCGACAATTCTATCTTTCTGATATCACTGATGTACTTATCAATAAAATCCCCTTCTTCCTAATCCCGCCCCTTTCAGATCGTCGTTATCAGTGATAAGCGCTACTGCCCAATCAATCCGCTTCATTTCGATTCGGCAGAAGCGATAGATTTGCATTGGAGAACCAATGACTTGACCTATGCTCCGATCAACTTTATCATTCATGGACCACGTAAGTTTTTCAGGAAACAACAGCGAAACAAGCTGAAAAATGCGTTTCCCAGCAGAAGTTTCATAAAATTCGGAATATCGGCCTAAAAATGTTCGGTGCGTTGTCAAATTGCAGTTATCCGCACTATTTTCAGCTTATTCGCAGAATTGCTATGTAAATTATGACAAAATCTGCAAATTGTGCTAATTACTGAGAAATTTAGCCGGTTCTTCGGGAAATTCGAAAAAAAAAGCGGACGTTTCTTGCTATTTTCACGAATTTTTCATGTTAATTAATGTATTCGCTTATTTTTAATGTTTAATCCCGCAAATTATTGAAAAATGTCAATTTTACCAGCTTTCTAGCTGATTTTACGCGGAAACATTACGGAATTGTGCATTCTGAGAGAAAATTCTCTGAAATTTCCGATTTCTCCCACTAGAAATCAATTTTTCTACAATTTCCCTTTAAAATTCCGCCGTTTTTCAGACCACCGAATGTCGGAACTCGACTCGATGGAATCCATGCTGTACGTGATCTACGAGCTCGCCTACTCGCATCTTCCATGGAAAAACGCGACGAATTTGCAAAAGACGTTGGACATGAAGAAGGCGTTCATGGAGACACTGCCCGAGATGCCCACCAAGTCGGAATCTGAGCAGGCACAATGGCTGCACATTGCGTAAGATTTTCCGGGAAAATTGAAGTAAAAATCGCTGAATTTCCCGTTTTGCAGCCTTCAAAACACTCTTCTCTACATCAAAGAAGCTCAAATCGAACAGGAAAGACTGCAGAACGGACCCGTCAGAGATGGAG
>LR539058.1:572573-691651 GCA_900536315.3 Caenorhabditis becei | reverse complement strand
GCCCATTTCTGACGCAATCCTGCTCGATCGTCTCGAACGTCTTCTGCAGAATCGCCCTCTGACGATCCGAAAGACGCGAAGTTTCGTCGTAGATTTTTTGAGCTGAAAAGTGCATTTTCAGTTTGGAAAAGTTGTTTTTGGTGGAATTTTTGAGGTTTTTGGCTAGTTTTCTGTCAAAAGAACACTTTTCCAGTTCGTCTAGCATTAGTCATTGATCCGCTAGCCGCACCTAGTAAATAGTCGTTCGATGAGCGTTTTTTCATAAAGTTCTCGTCGTCGCGCATGTTCAGAACTCGACGGCGATTAGTTACCGGCGAGATGATCTCGATTCGGATTTGAATAGAAGACGAACTCATCGTGCTGAGCACGGAGTGATAAGAATGATAAGAAGTGGATTGATAGGGACGGATTAGATTTGAGACGGAAAAGACGCGAAAGAAGCCTTGCAAGAGCTCACCGATAGGGTCGAACGGCTCTTTGTTCTCCTTTTCGGATGACGCTGACGATGGCTTTTCGACGCTGATTTTGGCCGGTTTCTCTTCGACGGGCGCGACGGATTCCTCGGTTTTCACCGGTTTCTGATCGGTTTTCGGGGTTTCCTTGGTGTCTGCGGCCTGAAAATCGGAGATCTAAAAAGTTTTAAAAATTTCAAATTCTCAAAAATTGAACATTTTCGCTGCGAGACCCAATTACCTTTGACTGTCTCTGAGCATTGACCTCAATGTGCTCCAAAAGTTGGCGATACATTTTTGGTGATTAGCGGTGATAAGATTCGATAAATCTGAAACTGACAAGAATAGGTTGATTGATGAAGACGGAAACGTGAGGATTGCACGAAAATAAAGTGAGCTTCCTGCAAGTGATGACAAGATGATATCATTCTTATCAACTCAAAAGCGCTGATTTGCTCCCAAAAGCTCAAAAATCATTCTGAAATGTTGCAGGATCCACGTCTTCTCGATCCGATCGCCTCCAACTTCGTCAGCAACGAATTCAGCTTCAGATGGTTCAACAAGACGGGATTAAAAAGAGGAAATATAAGAAAAGGAAGGTTGTCGAGAAGCCAGAAGAATCGCCGAAAAAGAAGCAAATCGGAACTGGCGAGGAGGACGCGCCGATCAAAATCGAGGACTACGACAGTTACGATGAGCTCAAAATGGTCGAAACCGTCCAGAACGAAGCGGAAGACGTCAAAATGGAAGAAGACGTCAAGGAGGAAGAGTTTGAAGTCAAAATCGAACCGACTGACGATTACAAGCTGGCCAATCCGTATTTGTGCTGATTGTAGGTTATCAGCAGGTTATCACTGTTGAAAAATGGGAGAGATTTGGGGGATCAAAGTATTCAAGGGGGAGAAGGGATTATCATCATCTGGACGGATTTAGATGTGAATAGGCCGTATTGTTTTGTTATCAGCAGATTTATCAGAATCAAAGAGTACAGAATGATGTGATGAATCAGAGGATTGTACTCGGATTCGCTGGAATTTTCAGTTTTTTTTTTCAAAAAAAAAAACAATTTCGCGAATTTCCCCCGGCTTCTTCTCGGCGCCTTTTATACGCCACCACCATTTCCGACACGTTTTTCGGGCTAATCAGGAAGTGGGCGTGGCTTGCGCAGCTCTGGGAGAGTACTTCCGGTCACAAAGACGTTGGTTTTGACAGGGCGTGGAAGTTGCAAGAATTCGCGTTTTGTGAGGAATCTGAAGGACTGGAGAACCAGCGGGAGACGCTTTTGGAGGTATTCATAAAGTTCAAAAGAGTGGAATTTGAAGGGTTTTGGAGTTTTTTTTGGGTTCGAATAGTTTGGAGATGGAATTTTGTGTTGAGGTGCTATGGGGATTCTGAAGATCTTGGAATTCTGAATTGAGAGATTCTAGGATTCTGAAGTCATGGGGATTCAACATTTTGGGATTCTTGGATACGGAAAGTCGTAGAAAGATCCGACGATGCCGAAAGCATAAAAATTCTGAAATTTGTAGTTCTGGGCATCTGAAAGTTGGGAATTCCCATGTTCCACTGGATTCTGATGATATTTCTCGAATTCTGGATTCTCTAGAAAACCTGTTTTTCTTTGAGTTTCACAGATCATAAGCTGAATGTTCTGTGGTCCATCAGAAAATTTCTGGAATTTTCTGGCAAAAATGCGTTTTCTGGCCAAGATCACATGATAATCTAAACATCTGATTTTGTACATAAACAACAACAATTTGTATCAGTTTTTCAAAAAACTTGGTCGATTTCGTATTCCTCATTTGTTTTTATCTAAATTTCTGCAGAACGAAAAAGCAGGAAATTTGAAACTTATCGGTTTTCCGTCGAATTAGAAGATTTTTAAAGAAGAATTTCTAGAAATCACGTCTCCTCCCTTCTGAATCATTCCGTTTTTCTGCTGGAAATTCGTGGAATTAGCCGAGATTTTGAAGCGGATTTTTTTGGATTTTTCACAAAATCCTAGTGGGTGGAATGACAAGGAAAGTCGTCATTGAAAAACGGAATTCCGGTTAAAAAGGAACTTCGAGAACTCCATTTTTCCGGCTGTTCAGCCATCCGAAAACGGCGTTGGACCCGGATTCAAATGGCTTCAATTCTCAGAATTCGCCTCCAAATTCACCGGGAAAGACGGCACAAAGTCTACCGGAAATCGGGAGTCAAAGTTTAGTGAAATCGGCGGCGGAGGAGGTGTCAAATGATGCAGAAGAGCATTTTGCTGCAGCCAATCGGCTAGAGGTCGGGCAGGAAAACGCGACGAAATTCACGCAGGAAGAGGCTATTTTTGAAAGATTGGAAGGGTTGCAAATGGGATAGTGATAAGGAATGTTATCAGTGAAGGCTACCGTAATCAACGAGGGTCTCGCAACGAAAATATAAATTGGTGGGACATTTCGTGGCGAGACCCTGTTACCGTAGTCCATCTCCATTCCATTTCTGATCACAAAAAGTCCAACTTCCGTCATAACACATCCTTATCAGTCCTTATCAGTTGTCCTTCCTGATAAGCCCTGATTCGATTGTACCGTAGTCCGTTTTGAGGGTTTGATTTGTGATGGCTACTCCGGAAATTTCGAATTATGAGTGATAAGGCACTGATAGACTTTTTGGGGGAAATAAGAGGTCATGTGAATGTCTGTCGGGAAGGAATCTAACATCAGATTCAGGAAAATTGATATTTTGAGCTGTTATCAGTGATAAGAATTTGCTTTTTTCAGATCTCCTTCTACATGCCAGCCAACGACATCCAACAACAATCGACGACTTCATTTTTATCAATCATTGCTGTTATCATCTGATCATGTCATATTTTTTACGGATTTCCCCTTATCAGTTTGTTATCAATGTTTGATAAGTAGTCTTTATCAATATACACAGTAACCGGTATCATAATAGTACTCAAACCGCATTTTTGAAGTGTTGAGCTTGACAGTTTTTGGGAGAATTTAGGGATTAGTGATAAGAAACTGATATCAAGTGCTCTTCACCGAGTCCATAATAATATCATTGAGCACAATCGGCGGCTCCCGGGAGGCTAGCATGACTAGGGCGAAGATAATGGTGATAAGGATGTAGCCGAACATAATGCATCGATCGATAAGACGGGTCACTTGTTGCCATTCGAATTTTATTCGTTTTAGTTCGCGTTCTGAAAACAAAAAATAGAAGGATTTCTGGAAAATTCAAAAAAAAATTGAACATCAAAAAATTAAAATTTGAAAAGAAAATTTTTTTTTGGATTTTTTTTTTCAAATTTTTACTTTTTTTCACTATTTTCACTATTACTTCTTTAAAAATATCTAGACTTAAAAATAAATAATTTTAGGAAAAAAAATAGAAAATAATTTTTCAAATTTTTTAAAAATTTGGAATTATTCAAGAAAAAATGTTTTTTTTTCAATGTTCTTGTCTCAATAAGTTTAAAAAATAACGAAAAGTGAAACTGTAAAATATTTTACAAAATTCCCAAAAAAAAATTTTGAACCTGAAAAATTTCGAAATTTTTTTTATTTGGAATTTTTCAAAAAAAAAATTTTTTTTTAATTTTCCATTTTTTAAAATTTCCTATATTTTTCTGTTTCAATAAGTTTCAAAAATAGCCAAAAGTAAAATTTGAAATATTTTACAAAATTTCCAAGAAAAAAATTTTGAAAATTTAAAAAAAAAATTTTTTTCACTATTTTCACAATTGCTTTTTTGAAAATATCTCAACTTCAAAATGAGTAATTTCAGGGAAAAAAATTTGAAATTTTTTTATTTGGAATTTTTCAAAAAAAAATTTTTTTTTCAATTTTTCAATTTTTTTCAAAAATAACGAAAAGTGGAAATGAGAAAAATGTTACAAAATTTCCAAAAAAAAAAATTTCGATCTTGAAAAATTTCGAAAAAAATTTTTTTTTTTCAAATTTCCTCTTTTTAGTTTTAGTTTTCTGAATAATTTTCAAAATTTTCACTTTTTTATTTCTCCCTTTTATCACCCACCTTATCACCTCCTTATCACCAAAAGAATTTATTCAAAAATCCAATTCCCAACTTGCCCCTCCAATTCCATAAATCACCGAATCCAATGATTCACTTCCCAAAACGTGCCCTTCTCAAATTCCACCCTTATCACTCTTATCACGAAGATCTCCAAAACGGAAATTATCCCAAAAACAGAGATCTGAATGACGAATTTTCTCGAAAAAAGAGCTACTGATAAGACGTGTGATAAGAGATATCATGACCGGAACTATAGGAAATTCTGTTTGGGAATTGACCAATCGAAAAGTCAAAAATCAAAAAACTTGTTCTATTTTCGAGCGGAATTTCCGTGATATTCTCCAACTTCTAGAGCATCTGTAGCCCTAATTCACATTTCCGTACCTGCTTGAATCGACGCCTTCAAGTCATCCAGCACCAATTTGATCTTCAAAAGGGACGATGTCACTTGGTTAGAAGCGGCGGCCGAGGATTCAGAAGACATCACGAAAGACTTGACACTTCCGCCACCGGTGATTTCCTCCATTTTGACAATGTGAGCGGGAGGGGAATTGGGCTGGAGTTCGCCTTTCGAGTAGCCGTTCACGTGGTTGCCGTTGACGAAGAAGAAACTCTGGAAGAATGCATGCAAAACATTTCTCCCCGGCCGGGAATTGAACCCGGGTCTCGCATGTGACAGACGCGGATACTCACCACTATACTACCGAGGACTCGAAAGAGGCGAAGCGCAAGGGCAGTGACAAGCTAGGCGGCAGGGCGCCTTGCCAGCTGCCGACCGAGTTTGAGAAATGAAAAAGCGCACCGAATTTTAGCGGCAATTGCGCAAAATTTGCTTTTTTCAGGGAAAACCCACCTGTTTTCTATTATCCGACCTCAATAATTTCTTTGGCAATTGAAACGAGAACGCCCACGAGATACACGGATTCGCGGCGATTTGATAGAAGAAAAAGTCACGGATTCGCGGGTCAACCTGCCAAATTCCAGTGTTTCTTTGATAACTGATAAGATTTTCCAACTTCCTGTCCACTATTTCCTCTCATTTGATATGATAACGTTAGAGTTGTGGTGAATGCAGCCATGAAAATGAGAAAAATGAGGCCAATGTAGTATTTTCCGATGAGAGGGATGACTTCTGAGGTGGCGGGTACTTCGTCGGATACCATCATCACTGGAAAATGCGCTCTATTGAGAAAAATGGGGAAATTTTGAAAAATTGAAAAATTTCAAAAAAAAAAATTTTTCAAATTAAAAAAAAAAAAATTTCCAGAAATTTCTGTTATTTTCTCTTTTGTTACAGGCTAAATTATAGCAATTTTCCCTGAAATTCCGCCATTCCACATGGAAAACGAAAAAGTTCGGTGGAGCGCACTTGCATCACTCCAACCAAACTTATCAGCTTATCACTCTTATCACTCACTGATAATAGCCATTGACAACAAAGCCGTGACCCCCAAAGACACTTTCTCCGTATTCTCTCCAGTTGTCGAGTGCGGAGTGAAGAATCCGACGATAGTGACAACAGTGATAAACGCTGATGGGATCACCAAACTGCAATTGATAACTGATAAGCTATCGTTGATAACTGTTATCACCTAAAGATATAATAACTCGGGGATCGTCTCAAAACCATGAAATAAGTGACATCGGGGAATGGGTGAGGGCAGCAGTCGTAGATTTTTTGGTAGATTTTCACTCTGGAAAACAAACTGATAAGGTGAGTGATAAGACTTATCAGTCACCTAAAATCCGTCAATCCCCATTCGGTATTCCTGATATAAAGTTCAAGGTTATCAGTTTTCGGCGTAGCTGATAAGTCCAACTTCGAACCGTCCATGCTCCAAGAGGCAAATGTTACGAAACAAATCTGAAACTTACTGTACTTTCCAATTAATGATTTGACCTACTTGTTGGTCAAATGGAAACTGTTGCAAGTTCAGATTACAACTGATATCTGTTATCATTGATCGGAAAAGCATCACTCGACCGGTATTATCAACGATTGCGTTCGTTTCCATCTCGTTTTCTTCGACGTTCATGTTGGCGCTGAAATTTTGTTTTTGAAACCAGAAATTTGACCTAGACTAAGCGAAAATTTGGATTCTGGAGCTTGAAGCGCTTCTCAAAACTTTCCTCTTCGCCCTATAACACACTAGGTCTTGACCTCAATGGCAGCTGCCAACCCGCGCCGACCGCACTCTTCTCAACGCATTTGCCCGCGCTTTCTCTCGGCCTGCTTAGTATAGTGGTTAGTACTCCACGTTGTGGCCGTGGCGACGCTGGTTCGATTCCAGCAGCAGGCATCTCGTTTTTGCAGGCTTCGACATTAACTATGACCTACTTATTATAAACCAGCACATCGGGCTTCCAAATCTTATGCGCCGGCACATGAATCCTGGTCAAGTTGCCAAACTTTTTCGGATCCCAAATCAGTGTCTCGTCCTGCCAATAGAGTTCGAGCCAGCAGTAGATGTTGACAATCTGGTCTCGTTCGTCGACTTTCAGGATTTGTTTGAGCCAGAATTTGATTTCCACTTTTAGAGTTTCAGATTCGTTTCGGACAGGGCGGATCTCTTTGACATAGTCGGCGAAGAGGTGTTCGTAAAGGTTTCGCATCGGGGTGCGGGCCTGAAAAAGTTTCACGTGACCTAGATGTTCACTTGACCTAGATGTTCACGTGACCCTAAACTTCACGTGACCGTAATCTTCACGTGACCCACTTACCGGTTGTGACGTGGCCGTGACACTGGGCATGTTGAACTGGTACCAGACGACAAAATAGAGTAGGAACAACATCTGTCTGCTGCTGCAAAATGCAAAAAATGAGGGAACAATTCCATCATAATTGGCAGAAAAGAGCCTCTTCGAAATACGGAAATAAAAGAAAAGAGAGGGGGAACTCATCAAAAATGTATTTTCGCCTCTAAAGGCGGAGGAGATGGATAAAAACAAAATTTCTATAATTTTTTTAAAAATAAAATAAAACTTCGTCGGAAATGACCAGAAATGACCAGAAATCGCGGGAAAGAGAGAAATCCGATTCGGGAAAAAATGGGAATTTAATTGGTCGGCGGATTTTGGTTTTGGGGTCCCGAATAGCCAATGTGACGTGTTTTTTTGTGTTTGTCTAGATGATGAAAGTACGAAAGACAAGGAAGTTTTGGCGGGGTTTTTTGAAATTTTTTGAGATTTTTAAAAAATTAAAATTTTTTTTAATTTTTTTAATTTTCTAAAGATTTTTTCACGTGACCCAAATTCTGCACAAAAGGTACCACGTGACCTAAAACAAAAAATTCTACATTACAAAATTTTTTTTTTTAATTTCACGTGACCTAATTTTTTTTAGAAATAAATTTCACGTTGCCTATATTTTTTTTAATTTTACAGGTTGTCTATTTTTTTCACGTGACCTAAGTTTTCCAGAAATTTTTTTTTCATTTTAACTAATTTTTCAAAGAAATAAATTTCACGTGAACTAGAATTTTTTGAAAATTTTATTTCACGTGTACTAGAATTTTTTGAAAATTTTATTTTTTTTATTCGTGACTTAGATTTTCTCTAGAAATGTTTTTTTACGTTACCTAAGTTTTTCAAAAAAAATTTCACATGACCGATTTTTTTAGAAAAAAGTTTCACGTGACCTAAATTTTTGAAAACATTTTTTTGACTTGATCTAATTTTTTTCAGGAATACATTTCACGTGACCTATTTTTGGTCTTTTTTTCACGTAACCAAGTTTTGTCAGAAAATTTTTCACGTGACCTGGATTTTTTGTTTTTATAAATAAGTTCAAAATAACTACTGGGATTACTGTAGCTTGCTTACCAAATTTTCGAAACTCTTCAAATGTTTCAAAATTTTTTCAAATTCCCTATTTTTTTTCCTGAAATTTCCATCCACAACTCGTGATGACGTGTTGTTGTCTTGAGCACAAAATTGAATAAATTCAAATTCGAGAAAACACACGATTTGGGTGGCTGTCTGGAGCACTTTTTACGACCCCGGATGAATGTGTTTACTATCCGTTTCGGGCTCGTTTTCCACCCGTTTCCTGCTGTTTTCGAGGCATGACGTGGCACTTTTTGAATATTCTAATAGAAGAAGCAGATATTTTTATTTTTTTGTGAAAAATTGAAAATTTTTGGAGAAAAAAAATTGGGCCTAAAAATAAATGTGACCTAGTTTCTCCTTTTTCACGTGACCTAATTGCTTATTTTTTCTTTTTTTTCACGTGACCCAAAAAATCCAACCGAAAATAGAGAAATTCCAAAAAAAGTCAAACTTTGCTCTATGCCAAACCCAACTTTTTCCCATTCTTTTCTTGTCCCAAAAAAATTTAAAAATTCCGCGAAAATTCAAATTTTTCGAAACTAGTCATGTGCGAACTTGTGAAAAGACAAGAAAATTCCGAAAAATGAGGAATTTTTCGAGAACTTTTTGTTTGAGGGACAGCTGGATGTGACACGTTGTCCCCCGCCTTTTTCTATTTTTTTGCCAGTTTTTTTGAAGGAATTTTTGACAAATGGAACGGAAAAATAGCAAAAAAAAGACAAAAAAAAATTTTTTTTTTCAAAAAAGTGAACATTGAAAAGTGAAAAATCCGTTTTCCAAGTATCAAATTTCAAATTTCCCGGGTAATCTTTATGAATTCTGAATTTTGAATCCCATGAAAAAAAAACTAAAAAGTTACGAAAAAAGTGAAAAAATAGGCTCACGGGGGATGAGAAAAAGAGCCTGAAATAAGCTAAATTGAATAAATTGAGTGGTGGTTAAACCGGCGAAAAAAGTGGGGAAAAGGAGGAAAAATGGGTGGATAAATGGGCGGAAAAAGAGGAAAAAAAGGAAATGAGACGGGTTGATGGGTAGGAAATTGGTTATGAGCAAACGGGAAAAGATTGGCGGATAGATAAGTTTTTCTTTTTTTTACTTGAAGATTTCTCATTTTATATTGGCGTAAAATTGACAGGTAAGATGTGCAAAAGATAGGAAATTGAATTCTGAACAACTTTCTAGTTGATCACTTTTCTCTATCTCGCCTCCTTATCAAGTTATCAGCTAATTAGTTGGGTGATTCCGCAGTATGTCGTCAGCTTCGATTTTTCGTCCGAAAAAGAGACAATTTTTATTCGGGGCGCCGTCCGAAAATTCTATAGTTTCTCAATGTTTCCGACTGTGAAGTTTTAGAGAAATCGACGGAGAAAATGTAGAGAATTTCACGTATTTTGAAGTTTTTTGAAGATGTTGAAAAATTCAAATTGACCTACTTTGATATACTGTAATTCGGCCAGTTTTTGACTAAAATGGACAAGTGATAAGTTCGAAAGATGGGAAATTGAATTCTGAACAACTTTCCAGTTGATCACTTTTCTCTATCTTGCCTCCTTATCAAGTTATCAGCCAATTAGTTGGGTGATTCCGCAATATGTCGTCAGCTTCGATGTTTGGGTACCAACACCATCTCTACAGTAATCCATGGTGCATTACACCTAATTCGAATGAAAAATTAAGCGTTTTTGAGTAAAATAGGGCTCAAGAACACGAAAATGAAAAAAACCAGTTCAAAATATGTTTTGGCACATTTTGATGTTATGGGTTCAGACACAAAATCAAATTTCTCTTTGAATTTTGATCATATTTTTTATGTTTTCGCAGCTGGGTCATGAACATGTTTATAGGATGAGAAAACGGGTTTTGAGCTTTTTTTCTTGAAATAAAATTTTTTTATAGCAAAAAATCCACGAAAAAACGTCCCAAAGACAGACGGCGTTCCGCTCCTTTTTCGATTTTCTTTGACATTCTCAAATCGAATTTCGGCGAATTCCCGAGCACACCGAACAACGGGAAAAACAGAGAATTTGCATTTTTCTGAACCAAACAATTGTGTCAAAAGCGATTTTTAGAAAGTTGAGAAAGTCAACAAGTTTGTAGTGGAATGTGCAAATTAGACGAGGGGGAGGAGGCGGGAAATTTGAATAATTCAGAAGGGAGGCGACTTTTTTAGATGGAGGAACACCGAAAATGTGTAGGGGAAATGTCGTAAAGTATGATGCAAAGTCCGTGAACACCGAGTGCACTGAATTTGACGACAATTTGCGGGAATACCTCAAAAATCATCACACCTACTTGCTCCGCTGATAACTTGATAAGGAGGCGAGATAGTGAAAAGTGATCAACTAGAAAGTTGTTCAAAATTCAATTTCCTATCACATCTTACCTGTTCATTTTTATCAAAAACCGGCCAAATTACAGTAGATCAAAGTAGGTCAAAGTCAATTTATCAAAAATTTTCAAAAAACTTCGAAATACGTGAAAATCTCTACATTTTCGCCGACGATTTCCCAAAATCTTCACGGTCGGAAACATCGAGAAACAATAGAATTTTCGGACGGCGCCCCGAATAAAAATTGTGCCTTTTTCGGACGAAATTGTGTGCTTTTTGACGAAAATTCGATTGAAAGGACATGACGAAACGGGCGGAGCCGTGTCTAGTATAGAACTGATTTTTGAGGCTTTTCGGGAAAAGTTTGTGATTTCTTATCACTTATCACTAAAAAAACACTGAAAAACCAATAAATCCCATTGAAAAAATGGTCAAGTTAACCCGAAAAACCTCAAATTTTCATTTGCCCGAAACCTGATCTTCATGGGAAATCATGTCGAAAATCAATGTTTCTCTGGCTATTTTTGGGTTAAAATTGACGAATTCAGCCTGGAAATTTGGCAAGAATGTGTGTTTTGAACTGTTGGAATCCCATGTAAATCCCAAAAAAATCCTAGACAAAAAGAGGACCAAAGACCAATTTCGGAGCAAAAAACAGGAAGAAAACAATGGAAGTTTCCCAATTAGTTAGGTCATTTTGCTGTCTGGGTCTTTTTCACTTTCAAGTCACTTTTCTTCTAAAAGTTTGACTACTTTTTTATCAAAAACATTGTGTTCATTGGAGCGCACTTTCTGATCCTTGAAAATAAAATTTTTCTGGAAACTTCTATCTTTCCAATAAACATGTTTTCAAAACATTCCCTTATCCAGGCTAGACATCACTACACTAACAAGATTATCTGAAGCTATGTCCTTGTAGAATTGCTCAAATTCAGAATCTTTCCAGCTTCCTGTTTTGGGCTTGTCGGTAGAGCGCACTTGCTCTAAACAAAAATTCAGTTTTTCTTCAAATTTTCAGGGAAAACAAGGAATAAGGAAAAAAATGATGAAAGAATGACAGGGTCCTTTCTTTTCAAAAATTCAAAAATTTTCTATAAAATTTCAAAAAATTTCAAACTCGTCACAAAATTTTTTGGGGTGTTTCTATGAATCCTAAAACAGATTTTAAAAACATCCGCAACCTCAAAAAAAATGAGAAAAATTTTGAGTTTTCGGTTTTCAGAATTCCAGACGTCGCCCTTTGTCTGAATCTTTATGAATCCTCATGAAAACTTTTGGGCATTTTTCTAGTTCCCTCAGTTACCACATGTCCAAAGCTGAGCTCAAACGGATCATTTTGAGCCGAGTTATTCAAGTTTTCGTAATGGTGAAGGAAATTCTGACCGCTACTGAAGGAAGATTGACCTAGTTTCGAAACATTGACCTAGATCTTGACCTTTCTAAAGTCAGTTAGAGCCCAATTGCATTCTCTTTATCACTTTTATAAATATTTATCAATCCTTATCACTTCCAGGTCGTCGGTGTCCCAGATGACCGTTACGGAGAGAACATCTGTGCTTGGGTCCGTCTCCGTGAGGAAGAAGAAGGAAAAGTTACCCCGGAACAGATCAAGAAGGCCTGAAAGGGAGGAGTAAGTGCCTCTTATCTCTTATCAGCTTATCAGTTCTTTTCCAGATGGCTCACTACAAAGTCCCCAAGTATGTGCTGATCAGTTTGATTTTTCGGTTCTCAGAATTCCAGACGACGTCCCTCATCTGAATCTTTATGAATCCTCACCAAAAATTGTGGGCACTTTTCTAGTTCCCTCAGGTACAACATGTCCAAAGCTGAGCTTGAATGGATCAATTTGAGTCGAGTTATTCAAGTTTTCGTAATGGTATAGGAAATTCTGACAGCTAAGGAAGGAAGATTGACCTAGACTCGAAACAATGACCTAGATCGTGACCTTTCTAGAGTCAGTAAGAGCCCAATTGCATTCCCTTTATCACTTTTATCAATCCTTATCACTTCCAGGTCGTTGGCGTCCCAGATGACCATTGCGGAGAGAACATCTGCGCTTGGGTCCGTCTCCGTGAGGAAGAAGAAGGAAAAGTTACCCCGGAACAGATTGAGAAGGCCTGTAAGGGAGGAGTAAGTGCCTCTTATCTCTTATCAGCTTATCAGTATCGGAGTCCCAGGTGAAGCAGTCGTTTCTCACTAGAGCGCATTTGGTTTCTGCTCAAAGTCGTTCAAGTAAAGCTATCTTTATTCATTGCGAAATGCTGTATGTACAATCCATTTACAATCAAAAACCCGGTGATTAGTCATAACTCGGTGCATAAAGGCAAATTGGCTTCTAGCTCTTATCACCTTATCAGTGATTAGTTATCAATGCTCTCTGTGAAGTGCGACTTGACAGTTCCCAATCCGAGAATCTCCTTGGAGATCTTCTGAATCTCGTACTTCTTGACCTTTCCAGAAATTGTCAACGGAAACTCTTTCTCCTTCTTGATCAGCACATACTTGGGGACTTTGTAGTGAGCCATCTAGGAAAGTACTGATAAGCTGATAAGAGATAAGGGGCACTTACTCCTCCCTTACAGGCCTTCTTGATCTGTTCCGGGGTAACTTTTCCTTCTTCTTCCTCACGGAGACGGACCCAAGCGCAAATGTTCTCACCGTAACGGTCATCTGGGACGCCGACGACCTGAAAATGATAAGAAGGGATGAGGATTGATAAGAGTGGTAAAGGGAATGCAATTGGGCTCTAACTTGACCCAGCAAAGTCCGGAATCTAGGTCAATCTTCCTTCAGTAGCTGTCACAATTTCCTATATCATCACAAAAACTTGAATAACTCGGCTCAAAATGATCCGTTTGAGCCCAGCTTTGGACATGTGGTACCTGAGGGAACTAGGAAAGTGCTCAAAATTTTTGGTGAGGATTCATAAAGATTCAGATGAAGGACGTCGTCTGGAGTTTTGAAAACCGAAAACTCAAAATTTTTCTCTTTTTTTTGAGGTTCCGGTTTTTAAAAAAATGTGTTTTAGAGTTCATAGAAACACCGCAAAAATTTTTGTGACGAAAGAAAAAATTTGAAATTTTTCAGAATTTTTTGAACTTTTTGAAAAAAAGGACCCTATGTCCATTTTTCATCATTTTGAGTCGAGGTATACGAAATTCTGACCGCTACACTACCTATGTACATAATCTTCGAAATTTGGGTCTTGACACGAAAACTCAAGAATCTAGGTCACCAGGTCATCTTCAAACTCACATGAGCATCAGCGACATAGTCCAACTTGTGCAGGAACTGCTCGATCTCCGTCGGGTACACATTCTCCCCTCCCTTCACAATCATATCCCTAGTCCTTCCCACAATATTGATCGTTCCATCTTCATTCATGACAGCCGTGTCGCCCGACTTGTACCACCGATCCTTGGTCACCGCCAGGTTGGTCTTGTCCTGATCTGCCCAGTAGCCGAGCATCGTCGAGTATCCCCTGGACCAGAGTTCTCCCTTTGCTCCAGTGGGAACAGGGACTCCGTACTCATCGACAATTGCGATTTCCTGATGCGGCATGACCGATCCGACTGACTTGATCCTCTCGAAGGGGTCCACGTGAAGTTCGGACATTGTCACCAGTGGACTGGTTTCTGTGGATCCGTAGATCACTGCAAAGTCAGTCATTCTCATCTCCTTGACCATTTTTTCGCAGAGAGCCAATGGACAGGGAGCTCCTCCGATGACACCGCCGCGGAGAGATGACGTGTCGAACTTCTGCATCAGGGGGGACTTGAGGACGTCGATGAACATGGTGGGAGTGCCGAACATGGTGGTGCACTTCTCGTTTTGGATGGCTTCGAAGATGTCCGGGACATGGTAGGACTTGGAGGGGAAGATGACGGTTTGGCCGTGGTTCACTGCGTTGATGACTCCGACGGCACAGCCGAAACAGTGGTAGAGGGGGTTTGGGATGCAGATTCGGTGGTCCTGGAAGATGTTGGGCATCTCACTATGAATCAAATTCCCTTCTTACCTCCCTATCCCATCCGAGTCGGATCCCCGCAAAGTAGGCATTGTTGTTCAAGCCGAAATGGGTCAGGGTGGCTCCTTTGGGATGTCCGGTGGTTCCACTGGTGAACTGCATGTTCACTGGCTCATCTGGGCGGAGTCTTCTGTCCATTTCCTCGAGTTTGGCACGTTCCTGGCTTCCGGCCGCTTTCATAAGGTCGTTGTAGACCCAGGCGCCACTGGAAAGGTAAGGGAGTGATAAAAGGAGTGATAAGGGGAGTGATAAAGGGGAATGATGAGGTCAAAGGGTTCAGTGGGAGCTCCACACAAACTTCATTATTGGCCAAAGAGACTTCAAGATCTAGGTCAAAGCTAGTGACTCTTTTAGGATTTGGGATAAGGGAGGAGTGATATGGGGTGTTATAAGGGTACTGATAAGATAACAGAGTTCAGTGGGGGCCTCACTAGGGAAGACTAAAGCCAGTGAAGCAACCCATCCTTCAGAATTGGCCAAGGAGGCTTCAAGATCTAGGTTAAAGTCAAGATGAGGAAGGAGTGATAAGAGTACTGATAAGATATCAGAGACGCTAACCAAATTTTAAGTAAAGTTAGGGATTCTCATTCTGAAAAATTCAGGCCAAAGTCAGGAACCGAGGAGGCTCCAAGAGCTAGGTCAAAGTTAGTGACTCTTTTTCGATTTGGGATAACATAGGAGTGATAAGGGTAGTGATAAGACTTCAAAGACACTCACTGAACAGGCGCATCATCTCCGAACAGAACAATATGTCTCAACTCTGGGATGTCGTGACTCTTGATGTGTCCCACTCCTGGCTTTCCTCTTCTCATCTCGGGCATCGCTTCGATCAGCGTGTGCACATAGTTGCTGTGCTTGTGTCTCTTCGGAGCGAACAACACCTTCATTCCAGTCTTTCTCATCACGAAACGAAGTTCCTCATGGAGGTAATGAGGGTTCACGTTGACCTGGATGACTCCTGCGAAGGCGCAAGCATACTGCAGAACGACCCATTCGTAGTAGTTCGGGCCCCAGACACCGACACGATCTCCCTTCTCCAGGCCCAACGTGTAGAGGGAAGCAGCCATTTGACGAACCTGAAAAAACTCCGAGTTATTCTTGACCTTTCCCTTTGACTTACGTCATGGTAGAACTCCTCGTAGGTCTTGCGAATCGGGTACTTGAGGAAGGCACAAAACTCCTTATCCGGGACGCGTTCCGTGGTGTTTCGGAGGGTTTGACCGAGAGTTTCATTTCTCAACGGGATGTTGGAAGTGCCGTGGATGTAGCTGTTGACTGGGGCTCGATGGACCGAAGGATGTGTCAGGTGGTGGCTGGATTCCGATGGGACGGTCGAGGTGGATGGAGAGGAGTGGGAGGTGAGGGCGTGGGTGAGACGGCGGGTGATTACGGATCGCATTTTCTGGAAGATTGGGGAATGAGGTGGGGAGGTAGAGGAGTGAAAAGAGAGCGGAAAATAGGCTTTTAGGCCAGGTCAATATGGGCCCAAGATTGAAAGGCCTAGGTCTAGTGGAATTGGGCTTCAGGCCTGAAACCCAGAATTAGGTTAGATAGGTCAGAGCGGAGGGTTGGGCTCAGGCCTCCAGGCTTTCAGGCTTTCAGGCTTTCAGGTTTTCAGGTTTTCAGGCTTTCAGGCTTTCAGGCTTTCAAGCTTTCAGTCCTCCGAACCTTGAGCTTCAGGCCTACAAGCCCCCAACTTTTCCAGCTTTCCTCTCAAAAATATGAGATTCTGCCCTTCCTCCCCATCAGTTTTATACTCTTCCCCTAAGCCCCGCCCCTTTTCCCACACGATTCGATCGTTCGTTGGTGTCTCTCATTGTGTTCTCACGTGTTGGTCTAAGGCCGCCGACAAACAATTCTGAAGGCGAAGAACGATCAACATGTGTGTTGCGGGGAGCAGAGAACAACTGGACACACACACACTCCGTTGATCCGATAGAGTTTGATATCACATGGCAATGGAGAAATGTGTGTGTGTTTGCAGTTGATAAAAGATAAACTAGAGACTGGTCGCCGGGATTTTGGAGCATCGTACTGAAAGTGGTTCCTTGTTTTTAGAGCATGAAAATTATGTCAAAAGCTTCCAATTTGACCTTGATTTGACCTATTTTTGACCACCGGGATTTCGGAGCATCGTTGGGGCATAGTTGCATGGCTACTAGAACCGGGATTTCGGAGCATCGTACTGAAAGTATGTTTTTATTTTTGAAACTTCAAATTGAGGTGAAAAGCTTCCATTTTGACCGAGTTTTGACCTAGTTTTGCCCTCCGGGATTTCGGAGCATCGTTTGGGTGTAGTTGCATTAGAATCGGGATTTCGGAGCATCGTGCTGAAGGTTTGTCCTTTTTTTGGAGCTTGAAAACTAGGTCAAAAGTTCCCAATTCGACCTAGTTTTGACCCCCGGGATTTCGGAGCATCGTACTGAACTTCAAGTAGGCCAAAAATCGCTCAAAATGCTCCTTTTGAGCTCGTTCTTGGACCAAAATGCTTCAAATTAGGTCATTTGTCTTCTGAATCTTGCTAAACCCTCCATATTCACGTGTCGACCGAACTATGCGCTCTTATCAGTTGCCTCTATCAAAACGATCAAAAACTAACAGTCCCCGTTGATAACACGTTGTTTTCAAAGTGGGTTTCAAAAAATGTTCATAAACAAGACAGTTTAGGAAAATCGAGAAAAAGGAAATTTACATATCAATTGATAACATTCTTATCAGCTCTTGAAATTTCGAAAAAATAGGACAATGGGTGTCTGGAAAGCAAGAAAAACCCGGGGAATATCAATAACAATAACATGTAAAAATGACGAATTTGTCATGGGATATGTGGGTCAGGTGATGTCTGGAAATGCTGAAAAATAGGCTGAAAATATGAAATTCTAGACGGGGGAACTGAAAATTGATATATCTGGAACATCAGAAACCAACTTGGCTGACCTGTTTTCCAGAATCCAATTCTAAAAATCCCCCTGACCAGAGTTCTCTTTGCAGGGGCACTAAAAATGTTTGCTTGGCCGTATCACTGATAACAGCTGTTTCCCATCAGTGACTGATCAAAAACTGATTGGAGGACTAGAGAGAACTGCACTTGATTCGTATCAATGCGAAGAACGATCAAGGGGGAAGCAAATGTTCGGGGGTTCTTTGATAGAGGGGATGTGTGATAAGTGGAGCCAGGGAGCAGTAGGGGAGTGATAAGGGAGATCATCAGTGATAAGGTATGATAGGGGTTCAGTTATAGACATTCTGGAGCACTTTCATGCAGAACTCCTTGTCCATGTACTTGAAGGTGTCCATGAAGATCTCATTAGCATCTTCGATCGTCTCGACATCCTTCACCAACTGTTCCTGTAGTTTGTGAAGGTTGTACTCTGAAGCCAATCGGAACTTGAGATGCTCATTGACTTCCTCGTTGTGGATCATGAACTCCTCACATCTGCTGGTGACAACTTTCATTTGGTACTGTCTAGCCAAGTGGAGGATGTCCTCAACGGTTTCTACTGGAAAGTCAAGAGGAGGTCACGGTAGTATTGGATTGACTCACCTTGAATACACTCCAGCCTACCGTAAATGACCTCCAGAACCATCTGGAAAGTGTCCGGGTCCACTTCTTCAAGCTTTATCTCCGACTGATTCGTTTCTTTGAAGCCATTGAAGAAGAGGGGCTTGAAGAAGTCGGAGAACTCTGCGAGGATCTGAAGTAGGTCACAACTCGCTTTTCTGACTTTGACTCGAGACCAAATTCATTCGAAAGAGGACATTCGATTCCCTGTAGTGAACCTGGCTCACTTTTCCCCTGGAAGAGCCTCCAAAGTTTTAAAAAAGTGCAAAAATCCAGCGCAAATTAGCACTGGGACTCTTTTCCCTCAGTAGGCCAGTAATTGCAGTGTAAAATTAGCACTGTTTGGGACTTCGGAGGTCCTTATGGGCTTCTTGGAAAAAAATGAGCCCAATTCACTATAGGATATCAATCATGCTCTTTCGAATGAACTAGGTCTCTACTAACAAGGGAGGTGCGTGAGATTAGCAAGTTATATTTGGCTGAAACTTGGCAGAAGGGTAGGGATGGACCTGAATAATAAGGATCCAAAAGCGTTTCCGCCGGAGATTCTCCATGCAAAAAACCGCATCCGGAAGATTGTTTTTAGGCTTGAATTCTCCATTGATTGCACTTTACGTAAAAAATTACTCATTTCTATGCGAAATCAGGCCTAAGAACAGGCTTCCGGGTGCTGTTTTCTGCATGTAACCGGCCTCAGAAGAATCTCCGGCGGAAACTCTTTTGGATCCTTACTATTCAGGTCCATCCCTACCCTTCTGCCAAGTTTCAGCCAAATTTAACTTGCTAATCTGACGCACCTCCCTTGTAAAGGTCACCGATTTGTCAGATGAATGGGAAGTTCAAAATGTGAAGACTAACCACTTTGGAGACGTGAAACTTGCGATCCCCAACCATCAACACCACATCCGTCATGTTCTTTTCTGGCTCATCAAAACTGCGCTTTCTCTCCGGAATAATACCCTTCATCTCTTCAATTATGACCTCAATCTCGACAGTCAACTCGCTGTTCTTCACGTACTTCTCCATCACAGTGTTCCATCTACAGAAACCATAGATTCCGTCCCAGTTGTATTCGTTTGTAAACTCGCAATCCAACGACGTCTCCAATTTCTCCTCTTCATTTCCAATCTCCATTCGAAAGGTGACATTGGCTAAGATCGACCATGGACTCTCCTTTTCTTCACATCTTTCACAATTTAGGCCAAATGACATGCGTTCTTCAAGCTTTGCCAAACTGATAGACCTGATTGTAAAGTGGCATATATAAATCTCATCGAAAAAGCAATCTCACCATGGAATTCCGAAATGAAACTCCGTTGGGCTGTCTTCCTCTCTAAAATTATTTGAGACTTTGTCGAAAGTGTGTCGGAGAGTGAACTTTCGATTGAACATTCTGAAATTCCTGGAGAAATGGTTAGAAAAAATGAAGAAAAATGAAGAATAGGTAACTGAAGAGGCAATACGAAGCCATTGATAATGAAAAGAGCAGAAAGATAAGGCTAACAGTTGAACAAGTTTATCTTTACAGAGGCCAGAGGTTTTTTGATTACAAGAAGGGGAAGGGATGTTTGATAAATGATTAGGTGATCAGCCAAGGAACAATGAGGAGTGATAATAGAGATAATCAGTTATAGACATTCTGGAGCACTTTCATGCAAAAGTCCTTGTCCATGTACTTGAAGTTGTTCTTGAAGATCTCATCAGCTTCAACGATCGTCTTGACAGTCTTCACCAGATGATCCTGCAGATTGTGAAGCTTGTACTCCGAAGCCAATCGGAACTTGAGATGCTCACTGACTTCCTCGTTGTGGATCATGAACTCCTCACATCTGCTGGTGACAAACTCCATTTGGTACTGTCTAGCCAAGTGGAGGATGTCTTCCACGGTGACTTCTGAAGAGATGGACTAGAAGGTTACCGTAAAACCTCTATTAGAAGGGCACCCAATAGTTTGTCTTTGAGCTTTTCTATCTCAAAAACTACAAGAGTTATCAAAAAGTTGTCAACTGCAAAGTTGTAGTTCTAATCTTTGTCTACAACTTTGCAGTTGACAACTTTTTGATAACTCTTGTAGTTTTTGAGATAGAAAAGCTCAAAGTCAAACTATTGGGTGCCCTTCTAATAGAGGTTTTACGGTACTTTCATTTGACTCACCTTGAATACACTGCGCCTTTCCGTAGATGACCTCTAGAACCATCTGGAAAACAGCAGGGTTCACAGCCTTCAGAGTGATCTCCGACTGGTTTGTTTCTTTGCAACCATTGAAGAAGAGTGGCTTGAAGAAGTCGGAGAACTCGGCGAGGATCTGAAATAGGTCACTTAGAATCAGAAGCTCAGAACCGGTAGACTCACCACTTTGGAGACATGGAACTTGTGATCCCCAACCATTAGAACCACATCCGTCATGTTCTCTTTTGGCTCTTCAAAGTTGCGCTTTCTCTTCGGAATGATTCCCTTGATCTCTTCGATGATGACATCAATCTCCACAGTCAACTTGTTGTCCACGACGTACTTCTCAATCACATCGGACCATTTATAAAACTTCTCGAATCCAAGATAAAAGTTGTCTTGGTACTCGGCTTTCAAAGACTTTTCCACTTTCTCGTGCTGATTCCCGTTTTGCATTCGAAGGGTGACTTGGGTCGAGACGGACCACGGGTTCTTCGCGTCTTCTTTTCTTTCACAAGACAAATGGAACTCCAAGTGATCGTCAGATTTCACCAAATAGATACACCTGATAAAACGAGATAAATAGAAAAAGATAAATGGGTCAATGTCTCACCATGGGATCCCAAAATGAGTTTCAATTGGGCCATTCTTCAGTTGCAATGCGGAGATCTTTTCGAAGGTGTGGCGGAGGGTGAACTTGCGAGAGAACATCTGGAAAAAAGGTTGGAAAAGTAGGAAAAGTGCAAATGAAAGAGGAAAAGGTAATTGAAGATGGATTATAAAAACCACAGATAATAAAAATAGTAAAAAGATAAGGTTATCAGTTGAACAAGTTTATCATTAGAATTTGTTTCGGAAAAAGGAAAAGTGAAAAAAGGGGAAGAAATCAAATTGAGAAGAAGAATTGCTTATTGAGAACTCGTAGAGGTATGAGAATCAGAGACAGTTTTTAGTGATAAGGTGATAAGGTTCACATGAGACCTGATCATTTCTTCAAGTACACCTTACGCATGATCCTAGCGACAAAAGCATCATCGAAATGCTGGATGTTTTGCTTCAAGACCTTATCAGCATCATCCAAAGTTCTAATTTTTGTCATCAAATGGTCTTGCAGATTGAGAAGTTTGTACTCGCAAGCCAGTCGGTACTTCACATTCAAATCGACGGCTTGGTGGACCAAATAGTCCACGCACCTGGCAGTGGCCACTTCAACTTGATATTGTCTTGCCAGATGGAGAAGGTCTTCCACGGTGTCGTCTGAAAGAAACATTGAATAACTTTGACTTTTATATTTTTGGCAACCATTGATACACTCCAATCTCCCATGGATTATTTCCAGAAGCATCTGGAAAGTGGCTGGGTCCACTGCCTCTAGTTTGATCTCTGCCTGCTTTGATTCCTTGTATCCCGAGAAGAAAAGGGGTTTGAAGAAGTCCGAGAACTTTCCGAGAATCTGAAAAAGATTAGTAGAATCTTAAAGAAGGCCAAAATGGGTTGACCTACCACTTTGGAGACATGGAACTTGCGATCTCCAACTGCCAAAACCACATCCGAAATGTCTGCTTCTGGCTCGTCAAAGCTGATCTTCCTCTTCGGGACAATGCCCTTCATCTCTTTGATAATAACTTCTACATCCACAGTCAACTTATCATTCTCGACATACTTCTCCATCGCTACGTCCAATTTGCAGCACTCAATGAGTCCGTGATATAACTTGCCGTTATACTGGGCCACCGTTGACCCACCCAGGAACTTGTTTCCAGCACCAGTATGGAATCCAAGAGTCACATCCACAGACCACGGCTTATTTCTTTTTTCCGCCTTATGGCAACCCACGAACAAGTTCAACGATCCGTTCAGTTTCTCCACATTGATGCTCCTGAAATGCATTGTTTTGCTCATTGCTCAAAACATTCCTCACCATGGGATTCCAAAGTGAACTTCGGTCGGGCTATCTTCATCAGTCAGATTTGAAAATTTGTCAAAGGTATGACGCAAGGTGAACTTTCGAGAATACATCTGGAAGTATCTGGAAAAAAGTTAGGAAAAAAACTAGAAAATGTCAGTTAGATAATAGGAAATTGGTTGGGAAACCATTCAAAATGACAAAATCAATAACGGAAAGAATGAAAGTTTAATAAGTTTATAGGAAGCAACAAGAATGACATGTTTGACATGATAAATGATAAAAACTTATCACTTCGAGTACACCTTACGCATAATTTTGATAACAAACTCATCGCTCAAGTGTTGGATGTTTTGCTTCAAGACCTTATCAGCATCATCCAATGTTTTGATCTTCTTCAACAGATGGTTTTGCAGATTGATAAGGTTGTATTCTGAAGCCAGTCGGTATCTCAAATTCGTACCGATGTCCAGACGATTTATGAGAAAGTCGACGCATCTGTCAGTGGCCACTTCCACTTGATATTGTCTGGCCAGATGAAGGATATCTTCCACTGTGTCTTCTGAAACAAACTGTGAAGAACTGTTGCATTTGTTTCTTGTTAGTACGTTTGATACACTCCAATTTCCCATGGATTATCTCTAGAATCATCTGAAAAACGTCAGGGTCCACTTCATCGAGCTTGATCTCTGCCTGCTTTGATTCCTTGTATCCGTTGAAGAAAAGGGGCTTGAAGAAGTCGGAGAACTTTCCCAGAATCTGAAAAAGATCTATGAAAGTAGAAGACCAAAATGTGAAGACTCACCACTTTGGAGACGTGGAACTTGCGATCTCCCACTGCCAGAACCACATCCGAAATGTATGCTTCTGGCTCATCAAAGCTGATCTTTCTCTTCGGAACAATTCCCTCCGTCTTCGTGATGATGACTTCGACCTCGACAGTCAACTTGTCGTTTATTACGTACTTGTTCCAGTCACAGACGTTCTCCATTTCATAGTCCGAGTCTTCTTCGTCGCACGTTCCTTCAAATGTCTTTTCTATTTTGTCCTCTTCATTTCCGTTTTCCATTCGAAAAGTGCCTTTGACAGAAACTGACCACCGATCTCCAAGTTTCCAACAATTCAAAAATACTTTGAGACACGGTCTATCACTCTCTTCAATGACTAGCGTTTTCAGCACCCCAATGTTCCTGCAATACGAACAGTTTTTTAAAAGCAGACTGTAGTAATTTCTCACCACGGAACTCCGAAATGAGTTTCATCTGGTCCGTCTACGCTATCTAATTCTGACATCTCGTCAAAAGTGTGTCGAAGAGTGAACCTGCGGGAGAACATCACGAGCTACCTGAATGAACGATTAGAAAGCAAAGCCTCTGTGGGACAGTTAGATAATGAGAAATTGGCTGTGAAACCATTCAAAATAAAAAATCAATGGCGAAAAGAATGAAAGTTCAATTAATTTATAGGAAGCAACAAGAATGGCAAGTTTGACATGATAAATGATAAAAGCTTATCATTTCGAGTACACCTTACGCATCATTTTGATAACAAACTCATCGCTCAAGTGTTGGATGTTGTGCTTCAAGACCTTATCAGCATCATCCGATGTTTCGATCTTCTTCAACAGATGGTCTTGCAGATCGATAAGGTTGTATTCTGAAGCCAGTCGGTACTTCATATTCGAATCAATGTCCAGACAATTTATGAGAAAGTCGACGCATCTGTCAGTGGCCACTTCCACTTGATATTGTCTTGCCAGATGAAGGATATTTTCCACTGTGTCTTCTGAAATAAACGATGAAGAACTGTTACATTTGCTTCTTGCTAGTACGTTTGATACACTCCAATTTCCCGTGGATTATCTCCAGGACCATGTGGAAAACGTCAGGGTCCACTTCCTCGAGCTTGATCTCTGTCTGCTGCGATTCCTTGTATCCGGAGAAGAAAAGAGGCTTGAAAAAGTCAGAGAACCTTGCGAGCATCTGAAAAAGGTTGATGAGATAACGATGCGGAACAATTGGGAAACTCACCCCTTTGAGGACATTGAACTTCTGATCCCCAACTATTAACACCACATCAGTAATGTTCTCTTCGGGCGCATCGAAGTTGAGCTTTCTCTTTGGAACCAATCCCTCCATCTTCGTGATGATAACTTCAATCTCCACTGTCAATTTGTCGTTCTTCACGTATTTTTCCATCAAAGTGTCCCAGTCACAGACTTTTCTCAGGAAATACTGGTAGTCGTGGTACTTTGTTTGAAAGGTCTTTTCTCTTTTGTCTTTTTCGTTTCCGTTTTCAATTCGAATAGTGCCTTTGACGGAAACTGACCACGGATGCGTTTTATATCCGGTTTTCCAACAACCCAAGTAGACTTCGAGACATGGTTCATCATCCTCACTTATCCGATCTTTCTCAATCGAAATGTTCCTGTAACACGACCGTTTTTTAAAAGCAGACTGCAGTAATTTCTCGCCATGGAACTCCAAAATGAGTTTCGTGCGGTCCGCTAGAGAGTTCATCCAATTCTGACATCTTGTCAAAAGTGTGTCGAAGGGTGAACCTGCGTGTAAACATGACGAGCTACCTGAATGAACGATTAGAAAGCAATGTTCAAAAAAGAAGTGATAGGTCATTTAGATAATAGGAAATTGGCTGTGAAACCATTCAAAATGACAAAATCAATAACGGAAAGAATGAAAGTTCAATATGTTTATAGGAAGCAACAAGAATGACATGTTTGAAATGATGAATGATAAAAATTTATCACTTCGAGTACACCTTACGCATAATTTTGATAACAAACTCATCGCTCAAGTGTTGGATGTTGTGCTTCAAGACCTTATCAGCATCATCCAATGTTTTGATCTTCTTCAACAGATGGTTTTGCAGACTGATAAGTTTGTATTCTGAAGCCAGTCGGTATCTCAAATTCTTATCAATGTCCAGACAATTTATGAGAAAGTCGATGCATCTGTCAGTGGCCACTTCCACTTGATATTGTCTTGCCAGATGAAGGATATTTTCCACTGTGTCTTCTGAAATAAACGATGAAAAACTGTTACACTTGCTTCTTTCTAGTACTTTTGATACACTCCAATTTCCCGTGGATTATCTCCAGGACCATGTGGAAAACGTCAGGGTCCACTTCCTCGAGCTTGATCTCTGTCTGCTGCGATTCCTTGTATCCGGAGAAGAAAAGAGGCTTGAAAAAGTCAGAGAACCTTGCGAGCATCTGAAAAGGTTGATGAGATAACGATGCGGAACAATTGGGAAACTCACCCCTTTGAGGACATTGAACTTCTGATCCCCAACTATTAACACCACATCAGTAATGTTCTCTTCGGGCGCATCGAAGTTGAGCTTTCTCTTTGGAACCAATCCCTCCATCTTCGTGATGATAACTTCAATCTCCACTGTCAATTTGTCGTTCTTCACGTATTTTTCCATCAAAGTGTCCCAGTCACAGACTTTTCTCAGGAAATACTGGTAGTCGTGGTACTTTGTTTGAAAGGTCCTTTCTATTTTGTCCTCTTCGTTTCCGTTATCAATTCGAAAAGTGCCGTCGACGGAAACTGACCACGGATTCTTTGTATCTCCGAATTTGCAACAATCCAAGTACACTCCGAGACAAAGTTCATCATTCTCTCCACTTTTCCGATCTTTCACTATCGAAATGTTCCTGTAACACAACCGTTTTTTAAAAAGCAGACTGCAGTAATTTCTCACCATGGAACTCCAAAATGAGTTTCCTCCGGTCCGTCTACGCTATCTAATTCTGACATCTTCTCAAAAGTGTGTCGAAGAGTGAACCTGCGGGAGAACATCGCGAGCAACCTGAATGAAAGTTTAGAAAGTAATGTTCAAGAATGAGGCTGTGGGGCCAGATAGATAATAAGAAATTGGCTGTGAAACCATTGAAAATAAAAAATCAATAAGGCAAAGAAACACACAGTTCAACAAATTTATCAACGAATGGAGCGCAAATGGTGAGAAGGAAATTGGACTTACATAAATTCAAGTTTTTAACTGATAAAGAAACTAATGACTTCACTTGTAAACTTTGCGGATCATCTTGGCGATGAAGTCATTATTCATGTGATTGACGCTTCTTTTCAGACGATAATCGACATCTTTGCTAGATTTGATGTCCTTCAGCAAATGATCCTGAAAGTGACTTTGTTTAGTTCTGCCTATCAGCAAATTTTGTCTAAACCTGAAGATCGACAAGATTGTAAACCGAAGCCAGGCGGAACTTCTCGTCCAGATCCACATCCGGCTTGTTGATCATAAACTCTGAGCATCGTTTGGTGGCAACTGCCACCTGGTACTGTTCAGCCAATTGGAGAATGTCTTCAACGGTACCATCTGAAAAATCAAGGAACTAGTTGTAGCTCATTTTTGTCCCACATTGGATGCAGTCGAGTTCTCCGTGAATGATCTCCAGGATCATGTGGAAAGTGTCCGGGTCGACTTCCTCGAGCTTGATCTCTGCCTGCTGCGATTCTTTGCAACCATTGAAAAACAATGCGCCGAAGTAGTCCGAGAATCTGGCAAGCATCTGAAAAAGGTTGATGAGATAACGATACGGAACAATTAAGAAACTCACCCCTTTGAGGACATTGAACTTTTCATTCCCAACTATCAGAACCATGTCAGTCTTATGCTCTTCTGGCTCATCGAAATGGAGATTTCTTTTCGGAACAAAACCCCTCATCTTCGAGATAATGACGTCTACCTCTAGAGTCAACTTGTCATTCTTGACATACTTCTTCATCATTTTGTCCCAGTCGCAGACTTTGTTCATGGGAAAGTGCAAGTCGGTATAGTACGTTATTTCAAATTCTTCTTCTATTTTGTCCTCTTCGTTCCCGTTATCAATTCGGAAAGTTCCTTCGATGGTAACTGACCACGGATGCTTTCTATCTCTAAGTTTGTGACACTCCAAGCCCACTCCGAGAAACGGTTTATCTTCATCTTCACTTTTTGATATTTTTTGCACTCCAATGTTCCTGCAACATGACCCGTTTTTTTTGAACAGACGATAGTTATTTCTCACCATGTAACTCCAAAATGAGTTTCCTGTGGTCCTTTTTCTAGTAATAGTTTGGAAATACCTTCGACAGTGTATCGAAGGGTGAACTTTCTTGAAAACATGACGAGTCACCTGAATGAACGATTAGAAAGAAATGTTCAAGGAAGTGGGTGTGGGGCCAGATAGATTATAGGAAATTGGCTGTGAAACCATTGAAAATAAAAAATCGATAAGGCAAAGAGAAACACAGTTCAACAAATTTATATAAGAAGATCAGAAAGGTTAGGTCAATGGAACTCAAATGGTGAGAGGGAAATTGGGAATTGGACTTACATAGTTCAAGATTTCAATTAGTAAAGGAAGTAATCACTTTACTTGTAAACTTTGCGGATCATCTTGGCGATGAAGTCATTATTCATGCCATTCACGCTTCTTTTCAGACGATAATCGACATCTTTGCCAGACTTGATGTCCTTCAGCAAATGATCCTGAAAGGAGAATTTTTCAGCTCTGCTTATCAGCAAATTTTGTCTAAACCTGAAGATCAACAAGATTGTAAACCGAAGCCAGGCGGAACTTCTCGTCCAGATCCACGTCATCCTTGTAAATCATAAAATCGATGCAACGTTTTGTTACGACTCCTATTTGGTACTTTTCGGCCAAATCAAGGATATGCTCGACGGTTCCATCTGAAAAGTCAAGGAACTAGTTGTAGCTCATGCTTTACCTACTTTTGATGCAGTCGAGTTCCCCGTGAATGATCTCCAGGATCATGTGGAAAGTGTCAGGGTCCACTTCCTCGAGCTTGATCTCTGCCTGCTTCGATTCTTTGCAACCATTGAAGAACAACGCTTTGAAAAAGTCCGAAAACCTGGCGAGCATCTGAAATAGGTTGATGAGATAGCGATACGGAACAACTGAGAAACTCACCCCTTTCAAGACATTGAACTTCTGATCCCCAACTATCAGCACCATATCAGTCTTATGCTCTTCTGGTTCATCGAAATGGAGCTTTCTCTTCGGAATAATGCCCTTGATCTCCGTGATGATAACATCAATCTCCACAGTCAACTTGTCGTTCTCGACGTACTTTTCCATCAAAGTGTCCCAGTCACAGACGTTATCTATTTCAAAGTTGTACTCATTGTTGCCGTACGTTGTTTCGAAGGTCTTTTCGATTTTGTCCTCTTCGTTCCCGTTATCAACTCGACAAGTGCCCTTGACAGAAGCTGACCACAAATTCCTTTTATCTTCAGGTTTGAAACACCACAAGTACATTCCAAGACAAAATTCATCATTCTCTTCACTTTTGGTGTTTCTCTGCACTCCAGTGTTCCTGCAACATGACCCGTTTTTTTGATCAGACGGTAGTTATTTCTCACCATGTGACTCCAAAATGAGTTTCCTCTGGTCCGTTTTCGGAGTAGAATTCCGAAATCTCGTCAAAAGTGTGTCGAAGGGTGAACTTTCGAGAGAACATGACGAGTCACCTGAATGAACGATGAGAAAGCAATGTTTAAGGAAGTGGCTGTGGGACAGATAGATAATTTGAAATCGGTTGTGAAACCATTAAAAATGGGAATATGAAAATAAGTACGAGCATCAACACACAGAGTTTATAAAAGGTGAAATGGAAGAGGACGAAAGTGAAAGTGGGATCAATTGTGCAACATGAAACGAAGAGTATTGGGGATATGTCATGGCACAAGATACATGAAAGGAAGTGAATTTACTCATAGACTTTGCGGATCATCTTGGCGATGAAGCTATCACTCATGTCCTTGGAGCTTTCGGTCAGACGAGCATCAGAATCTTTTTTCGATTTGATGTCCTCCAGCAAATGATCCTGAAAGGAAATTTGTTCAGTTTTACCTATCAGCAACCTTGGTATAAACCTGCAGATCGACAAGATTGTAAGTCGACGCAAGGCGGAACTTTTTGTCCAGTGGTACGTCCGCTTTGTCGATCATGAAATCCCCGCAACGTTTGATGGCAACTGCCACCTGGTACTGATCGGCCAATTGGAGAATGTCCTCGACGGTCTCTCCTGAAAAAGGAAACGAGCATAAGCAGGATACGATCTTGACTCACCCTGGATGCTGTCCAGCTCTCCGTATATCACTTCAAGGAGCATCTGGAAAGTGTCTGGATTCACTTCCTCCAGTTTGATCTCTGACTGCTTCGATTCCTTGTATCCGGGAGTGAAGAAGAGGAGCTTGAAGAAGTCGGAAAACTTGCCGAGAATCTGAAAAATATCAGTAGAATCAGATGACCAAAATGGGTTGACTCACCACTTTGGAGACGTGGAACTTGCGATCTCCAACTGCCAAAACCACATCCGAAATGTCTGCTTCTGGCTCATCGAAGCTGATCTTTCTCTTCGGAGAGAAGCCCCTCATCTCCGTGATGTCAACATCCATCACGACAGTCACCTTGTCGTTCTCGACGTAGTTTTCCATCATGTAGTCCCATTCACGGAAATAGTCCAAACCATAGCATCCTCGTCCATGATATTTGGCTTTGAATGACTGTTCGTATTGTTCGTTTCCGCTATCAAATCGACAAGTGGCTTTGACGGAGACTGACCACGGACGCTTTTCGTCCACATCTTTTTGTGATTTCAAATACACTGAGATATGATTTACCCAACGCTTCATTCGCATCTTGTCTTTACTGTCTACAATCATTTCCCTGCAATGAGATTTGTGAGTTCGAGTAGACCATTTCCATTCCTGACCATGGAATTCCAAAATGAGTTTCCACCGGTCCTTCATCTTCATCCAAGTCTGATTTCGTGTCGAAAGTGTGCCGAAGAGTAAACTTTCTTGAAAACATGACGAGCTACCTGAATGTATGTCTAGAAGATTAGAGAGTAATGTTCAAAGAAGAGGCTGTGGGGCCAGATAGATACAAGGAAATTGGAAATGAAACCATTCGAAATTAAAAATTGAGAGCAGAGAGAATAACAGTTCGACAAATTTATCAAAGAAGATCAGGATTCGGCAAAGGGAACTCTCAAGAACTTCCGAACCAGAATCATTAAAGAAGGAAAGTTTGGAGAGAGGAAAATGATGTGAGAACAAATAGTGGAGATGGGTTCAAGGCTTTAACAGCTGAAACAAGAAGTGCAAATGAGTTCACTTGTACATTCTACGGATCATCTTCATGATGAAAGCATCACTCATGTCGGGGGCGCTTTCCCTCAAACGATCTTCAGAATCTGTTTTCGATTTGATGTCGTGCAGCAAATGATCCTAAAAATTAGTTAGTTTTCCGCATTTCAGACACTTCTGACTGAACCTGAAGTTCAACAAGATTGAATTTCGAAGCCAATCGAAACTTCTCGTCCAGTGCCACGTCCGGCTTGTTGATCATAAACTCTGAGCACCGTTTAGTGGCGACTGTCACCTTGTACTGATCGGCCAATTGGAGAATGTTCTCGACAGTCTCTCCTGAAAAAGGGAAAGAGCATAAGTAGTTTACAATCTCGACTCACCCTTGATGTTCCCCAGCTCTCCGTAGATCACTTCAAGAACCATCTGGAAAGTGTCTGGGTTAATTTCATCCAGCTTGATCTCTTCCTGCTTTGATTTCTTGTCCCCAGCGAATAAAAGGGGTTTGAAAGAGTCACAGAACTTTCCGAGAATCTGAAAAAGATCAGTAGAATCAGAGGACCAAAATGTGTAGACTCACCACTTTGGAGACGTGGAACTTGCGATCTCCAACTACCAGAACCACATCCGAAACGTATGATTCTGGCTCATCGAAGCTGATCTTCCTCTTCAGAACAAACCCCTTCATCTCTCGGATCATAACTTCGACCTCGACAGTCAACTCATCGTTCTTGACGTATTTTTTCATCAAAGTGTCCCAGTCACAGACGTGATCCGTGTAATACTCGTGGTCGTTGTACTCTCCTTCAAAGCTTTCTTCTATGTTATCCTCTTCGTTGCCGTTTTCAATTCGAATAGTGGCCTTGACAGAAACTGACCACGGATTCTTTTTATCTCCAGGTTTGCGACACTGCAAGGACACTTCAAGACATGGTTCACCAGACTTTTCACTTTTCGGATTTTTCAGCACCCCGATTCTCCTGCAACACGACCGTTTTTTTGGAAGCAGACTGTAGTTATTTCTCACCATGGAACTCCAAAATGAGTTACATCCGGTCCTTCAGTTTCATCCAATTCCGAAATCTCGTCAAAAGTGTGTCGAAGGGTGAACTTTCTTGAAAACATGACGAGTCACCTGAATGAACGTTTAGAAAGCAAAGACTCTGTGGGACAGATAGATAATTGAAATTGGTTGAGAAACCGTTGAAAATGGAAATATGAAAATGATTGCTAGAATCAATAAAAAAAGTTTATACAAAATGGTGAAATGCAAGAGGACGAAACTGGAAGTGGGATCAATTGTGCAACAGGAAACGAAGAGTGTTGGGGAAATGTCATGGCACAAGATACATGAAAGGAAGTGAATTTACTCATAGACTTTGCGGATCATCTTGGCGATGAAGCTATCACTCATGTACTTGGAGCTTTTGGTCAGACGATCGTCCGAATCCTTTTTCGATTTGATGTTCTCCAGCAAATGATCCTGAAAGTGATTTTGTTCAGTTCTGGCTATCAGCAACCTTGGTCTAAACCTGCAATTCCATGAGATTGTAAGTCGAAGCCAGGCGGAACTTCTTGTCCAGTGGCACGTCCGCTTTGTCGATCATGAAATCAATACAACGGTTGGTGACGACTCTTACTTGGTATTGCCTAGCCAAATGAAGAATGTCCTCGACGGTCTCTTCTGAAAAAGGAAAAGAGCATAAGCAGGATACGATCTTGACTCACCCTGGATATTCTCCAGCTCTCCGTATATCACTTCAAGGATCATCTGGAAAGTGTCAGGGTCCACTCCCTCAAGTTTGATCTCCGACTGCTTTGATTCCTTGTATCCGGGAGTGAAGAAGAGGAGCTTGAAGAAGTCGGAAAACTTGCCGAGAATCTGAAAAAGACTCGGAGAATCAGAAGCATAGAATGTGAAGACTCACGACTTTGGAGACATGGAACTTGCGATCTCCAACTGCCAAAACCACATCCGATATGTCTGCTTCTGGCTCAGCGAAGCTGATCTTTCTCTTCGGAACAATGCCCTTCATCTCCGTGATGACAACATCAATCTCCACAGTCAACTTGTCGTTCTTCACGTACTTATCCAACATAGTGTCCCAGTCCCATGATTTCTCTATTTTAAATTCCCGGTCGTCGTCGTACTCTCCTTCAACGGTCTCTTCTATGTTGTCCTCATCGTTTTCGTTATCAATTCGAATAGTGCCTTTGACGGAAACTGACCACGGATGACCTCCCCGTCTGTGACAATACAAATACACTACAAGCCACGAAAGTCTTTGTCTTCTATGGAGCACGTTTATGCACTCTCCAAATTTTTGTTGCACCTCAATGTTCCTGCAATACGACCGGTTTTTTCAAAAGCAAACTGTAGTTATTTCTCACCATGGAACTCCAAAATGAGTTTCCACCGGTCCTTCAGCTTCATCCAATTCTGAAATTTTGTCAAAAGTGTGTCGAATAGTGAACCTGCGAGAGAACATCGCGAGCTACCTGAATAAACGTTTAGAAAGCAATATTTAAAGAAGTGGCTGTGGAGCCAGATAGATAACATGAAGTTGGTTGTGAAACCATTGAAAATGGGAATATGAAAATGAGTACGAGTATCAACACACAGAGTTTATAAATGGTGAAATGCAAGAGGACGAAAGTGAAAGTGGGATCAATTGTACAATAGGAAACGAAGAGTATCGGGGAAAAGTCATGGGACAAGATACATGAGAGGAAGTGACTTCACTCGTAGACTTTGCGGATCATCTTGGCGATAAAGTCATTATTCATGTCCTTGGAGCTTTCGGTCAGACGAGCATCACAATCCTTCTTTGATTTGATTCCCTTGAGCAAATGATCCTGAAAGGAGATTTGTTCAGTTCTGGCTATCAGCAACTTTTGTCTAAACCTGAAGATCAACAAGATTGTAAACCGAAGCCAGGCGGAACTTCTTGTCCAGTGCCACATCCGTCTTGTTGACCATGAAATCAACGCAACGTTTCGTGACGACTTCTATTTGGTATTGCCTGGCCAAATCAAGGATTCGCTCGACGGTTCTATCTGAAAAGTCAAAGAACTAGTTGTAGCTTATGTTTGACCCACTTTGGATACAGTCGAGTTCTCCGTGAACGATCTCCAAGATCATGTGGAAAGTGGCAGGATCAACATCTTTGAGAGTTATCTCTGTCTGCTGTGATTCTTTGCAACCATTGAAGAACAACGCGCTGAAGTAGTCCGAGAACTTGGCAAGCATCTTAAAAAGGTTGATGAGATAACGATACGAAACAATTTAGAAACTTACCCCTTTGAGGACATTGAATTTCTTATTCCCAACTATCAGCACCATATCCGTCTTATGCTCTTCTGGCTGATCGAAATTGAGCTTTCTCTTTGGAATCAGTCCCTTCGTCTTCGTGATGAAAACATCAATCTCCACAGTCAATTTGTCGTTCTTGAGGTACTTTTCCATCATAGTGAACCAGTCGCAGACGTTGTCTATTTCATAGTAGTCCGACTTGTGGTCGTACTCTCCTTCGAAGGTCTCTTCTATTTTGTCCTCTTGGTTTCCGTTTTCCATTCGAAAAGTGCCTTTGACAGAAACTGACCCCAACGGTTTCTTGTTGTCTCCTGGTCCGAAACAATTCAAGTACACTCCGAGACAAAATTCGTCACTCCCTTCTTCTCCACTCTCCGGATTTTTCTGTATCGAAATGCTCCTGCAATACGACCGGTTTTTTGAAAGCAGACTGCATTAATTTCTTACCACGGAAGTCCGAAATGAGTTTCCACCGGTCCTTCAGCTTCATCCAATTCTGACACTTTGCCGAAAGTGTGTCGAAGGGTGAACTTCCGTGTAAACATGACGAGTCACCTGAATGAACGTTTAGAAATCAATGTTCAAGAAACAGGCTGTGAAGCCAGGTAGATAATAGAAAATTGATTGTGAAACCATTCAAAATAGGAATATGAAAATAAGTACGAGAATCAATACAAAGTTTATAAATGGTGGCATGCATGAGGACGAAACTGGAGGTGGGATCATTTGTGTAACAGGAAACGAAGAGTATCGGGGAAATGTCACGGAGCAGTCTGAAACGAGGAGAAGAAACGACATCACTTGTGAACTTTGCGGATCATCTTGGCGATGAAGCTGTCACTCATGTCGTCGACGCTTTTGTTCAGGCGATTTTCAGAATCCTTCTTTGATTTGATGCCCTCCAGCAAATGATCCTAAAAGTGAATTTGTTCAGTTGTGCTCTTCATCTACTTTGTTCTAAACCTGAAGATCAACAAGATGAAATTGCGAAGCCAATCGGAACTGTTTGTCCAGATCCACACCCGTATTGTTGATCATAAACTCGACGCACTTCTTAGTGACCATTTTGACGTCAAGTTGTGTTGTCACACTGAGAATATCTTCAATTGTGTCTTCTAAAACATCAAAACAACATTGAGCTACACGGTGTTCACTCACCTTGAATACATTCACTTTCTCCATGAACTATTTCTAAAAGCAACTGGAAGGCATTAGGGTCCACTTCTTTCAGAGCTATTTCTTGATGTTTCGCTTCTGTGTAACCTTTGAAAAACAATGATTTGAAGAATTCGGAGAAACTGGCAAGGATCTGAAAACGCGAAATATGTACACAGAACGAGAATCTCATAACGAAAGTGTGTGGGTGACCTAGATAGATTTGACTGAAACTTGGCAGAAGGGTAGGTAACAGTCCCAATAGGTTTCAACTGTCATCTGAGCGCACTTTCTTGTATGTAGCTGTCACCGGGGCTCCGGGACATTTCGCAGCCAAACGCACTGTATTTTCGCGGTTTTTCCGGTTTTTTAGGTCGAAAAGTACGAATATCACTTCTAAAAACGTTTTAGTTGCCTTTTCATTCATTTTTCTTACTCTCCGGCCCAAAAAAAACAGCGAAAATACAGTGCGTTTGGCTGCAAAACGTCCTGGCTGCGAAACGTCTGGTTGCGAGATGTCCCGGACCCGTCACCGAAAGCTTTTCCCATGAAAAAGCTCTCGGATCTCACCGGTTGGCCCAGTTTCAGCCAAATCTATCTAGGTCACCCCTTCCTTTGTCAGAATCAATCAGAATAGACTCACCTTTTTCGAAATATGGAACTTCTGATCGGCCACCGCCAGAACCACATCAGTTATGTGCTCTTCTGGCTCGTTGAAATACAACTTTCTCTTCGAACCGAACCCATTTATCTCTTTGATGATGACATCTATCTCGACAGTCAACTTGTCGTTCTCCATGTAATTCCCGCTCATCGTATCGTTCCATTTGCAGAATCCGTCGATTCCATCGTAGCAGTCATACTCGTAATAAGCTCCGCACGACTTCTCAATTGTTGCCTTCTCCTTTCCAATTCGACAAGTGAAATCAACACGAACCCCCCAAGGATTCTGCTCATCTTTTGGTTTACCACAGCTCAGAAACACACCCAAATTGTCGTTGTTCCAGTGTACACAAATACTCCCGAAAACACGAATTCTTTAAGAATATGAATGACAATGTCTCACCAAGGGATTCCAAAATGAACTTTTGTAGGGCCATATTGCATATCCGATTTTGGAAGTTTCGCGAAACTGTGCCGAAGTGTGAATTTTCGAGAATACATCCTGAATTAAAGTTTAGCAACAAAACAAAGTTAATGACCATGTAGATAATAGAGAATTGACTGGGAAACCATTCAGAATAGGAAATCAATAGAGAGAGAGAAAATGAAATGTTCAACAAGTTTATAGAGAGAAAAGTGAGCTCAAAATTTAGGGAGTCGCAGGAAAGACTGAAAACTCTAGAAATCACTCGTCATTAACTATGTTGTGTCAAGAGCTGAGCAAAATCGGTTGAAAATGAACCAAGTTATAGCGATTTCAAATATAACACGTTCTCAGTAAGGATGTAGCATGGCCATAATGGGCCGTGCCTTAGGGGTTTATAGGTTAGCTAAGGCTTAGATATTATATGGGGTGGTAGTTGGGGACTACAGTAACCCATGTGCACAATACTGGGTCCGAGCTCTTTGGCTCTGGGCTCCTGGAGCTGGTCGCGGAGCCCAAAATCGACTTCTTCATTTTCTGTCAAAAAATTTTGAAAAAAATTTTTTCGTGTTGGAAGTTTATGAAATAGTGTTTTCACGAATTTCTGGATTTTTCCAGAATGTTTCCGCCGATCTGAAATTCAAAAAATGCAAATTTCATCATTTTTTTTGGAATCAAAAAAATTTTCCGGTGCAATTCATACCAAAGTCTATATATATATCCCAAAATCTGTCCCAAAGGCACACGTTGCTCGAGTCTTACAGAGAACATGTTATATGGTACACATCATTATGATCGCTACTGTATACGTTACGCATCATCTTTCCAATTAACTCATTGCTCATGTACTTGTAATACTTTGTCAAATATCGGTCTGCAGATTTTTTCGAAGTCATGTCTTCCAGAATTTTCTCCTGGAGACTGATAAGATTGTATTCTGAAGCCAGGCGGACCGTCATTTTATCATTCACACTCCGGGTGCGAACCAAAAAGTCCGTGCAGTTATTGGTGACAACAACCATCTTGAACTGGCCTGCCATGTGCAATATACTTTCGACGGTTTCGTCTGGAATTACATGAACGTATTATTGGTAGAATCTGAAAGGCGTAGTTGGCCCAGGAATCCGTTGGGTCTCGAAGCGAACAAAATGCGCATTCCGTACAAAAAGAATACGGTAGATTACGGTGACAACCGTAACTTTTTTGAAGGCGCAGCACGGATTGCGCATTTTTTTTCGCTTCGAGACCCAACTGAACGGATTCCTAGACCAGATACACATTTCAGATTTTCCGAATAATATCTAGGTCACAGTAGTTGTTGATCAACTCACCCTGAATACAATCGCATTCTCCATGAAGAATCTCGAGAATCATCTGGAAAGTGTTCGGGTCCATGTCATCGAGAGGGATCTCCGCCAGTTTCGATCCTTTGTATCTTTCGAAGAAGAATGTTTTGAAATAGTCGGAGAAATTTGCAAGAAACTGAAAATCATTTCTTGAATTACAGGATTTATAGGATTACAGGAATTACAGGAGATGGACTTGAATTTCTTGTCGAGATTCCTTTAACATCGGGTAGAGCGCAAAAAGTTGTTCAAAAAGTTCAACTGGCAAAAATTACATAAATGACTTCTAATGGGTGAATCAGCGGTCCAAAGGTGCCCCGCGCGACTCTCCATTGCGCAAAATTACCTCATTTTTTCACGTGAAAAACGGCCAATTTGCACTGTAAAAAGCACGAATTTTTGTTTATTTTTTCACGTGCGCAATGAGGGCACAGAAATGAACGTTCTCGAGCAATGAAGACGTGCTGAAGACGTGAAAGAAATGAGGATGGGCCTGTAATTTTGCGCAATGGAGAGCCGCGCGGGGAACCTTTGGACCGCTGGTTCACCCCCTAGAAGTCATTTTTGCAATTTGTGCCAGTTGAACTTTTTGAACAACTTTTTGCACTCTATCCGATGCTGAAGGAATCTCGACAAGAAAAATAATACGAAAATAGCTTACCGATTTGGAAACATGGAACTTGCGATCTCCCACTGCCAGCACCACATCTGAAATGTGTTCTTCTGGGTCGTCGAAGTGGCACTTTCTCTTCGGAACAATGCCCTTCATCTCCATGATGATAACATCAATCTCCACAGTCAACTTTTCGTTCTTCACGTACTTTTCCATCAAAGTGTCCCAGTCACAAATGTTCTCATTTGCAGATTCCGCTTCCTTGTCGAACGTTTCTTCAAACGACTCTTCTATTTCGTCCTCTTCGTGTCCGTTTTCAATTCGAAAAGTGCCGTCGACCGAAACTGACCACGGATTATTTTCATCTTCGGGTTTGCAACAACTCAAGTACACTTCGAGACATGGTTCATCATCCTCTTCACCTGTCTCATTTTTCGCCACACCAACGCGCCTGCAACACGACCAGCTTTTTTCGAGCAGACTGTAGTAGTTTCTCACCACGGAACTCCAAAATGAGTTTCCTCTGGTCCTTCAAGTTTACCCAATTTTGACATCTCGTCAAAAGTGTGTCGAAGGGTGAACTTCCGGGAGAACATGACAAGCTACCTGAATGAACGTTTAGAAAGCAATGTTCAAGAAAGAGTCTGTGGGCCAAATGGATGACCATAAGAACGTATAGTAGAGACTGATATTATCGTTGTAAACATCTCAAAACTTCATCTCGAATTCAAATTTTCAAATAACAAGGCGCACAAGATATCTCGCAGCGAAAATCCAATTTTCCAGTGTTTTTCGGTTATTTTTGAATGAATTATCGCATTTTTCGCATTTTCTGACTACAATTTGGTAGCCCAAAAACACTGAAAAATGCACGTCTTACTGTAGCTTTCGCTGCGAGATATCGTTGGCGCCAGTTTGAAAATTTGAATGCGAAATGAAGTTTTGAGATGTTTACAACGATAATGAGGACTGGCACAAGAATTGATAAGATAGTGGTGAGTATTGGAAAGAAGTTAGGAAACAGATAGAGAAATTGGTCCTTTGACGCCCGAGAAAAAAGAGAGAGAGGAGAAGGTGTGATTTTAGATACCTGAATAAAAATTTTGAAGATGAGAGTGTGAAAAAAGACTTTTGGTTCAGATTGACAACTTTTTCTTTTTTTTTAACTGAAATTTTTAAATTAAGAAATTTTCCAGTTGAGACTTGAGAAAATGGGCGGAGCCAAGGACTCATCAACACAACAGAGCCGATGTATCTTCTAATAAAAAAAAATTTGAAAAAATTTGAAAAAAAAATCAAAAATTTCAGGGAAAAATGGCCAAATATGGGGCTAAGCGAGGGCTGGACTAACTGCTACCGTAACCCGCCCAACGAAAAAGTGAATGTAAACATGAGAAATAGTAAGGGAGAATATGAAAGAAAGTGGGGGATTACTCAAAAAAAGGGGAAAAATGAAAATTTTTAGGCATTTTAGGTAATCGATACCTAAAAAACCAATAAATTCCAGTATTTGCTTTTTGAAAAACAAATTCTCGAATATCTTCCGGTAAAATGAACGAAATCTGACAGAATAACAAATTCTCAGCTTTTTCAAGACTGAGAAATCGATTTCTTTCCAGGAATACACTTTCGGATCGTCCAGAATCCGTTTCACGGCAGAATCTGGGTGCTCACATGCCTTCAGAAGCAATGTCGTGAGATCCAACGCCTTGTACGCAGTGCACGGCGACGCCAGTTTGCGGACCGAACGATGCTCCGTGCGAACGAGAGCGCCGAGTTTATCGTAAATCTCTCCCTCGAATTTTGAATTGATTTTGGCTGTTTTCCCTTGTTTTTGTTGGTTTTTCCCGTAATTTTCTGTATTTTTTCACTAAAAATAGGTCGAATTATTGATTTTTCACTTCAGAACAATGGCGACGTCAACAGCAGTCAATCCGAACACGCTTCTTCCGCTCGAACTCATCGACAAGTGCATCGGCTCGAAAATCTGGGTGATCATGAAGAACGACAAGGAGATTGTCGGCACGCTGACCGGATTCGACGACTACGTCAACATGGTGCTCGAAGACGTCGTCGAGTACGAGAACACGGCCGAGGGCAAGCGAATGACCAAACTCGACACGATTCTGCTCAACGGAAATCACATCACGATGCTGGTTCCGGGAGGCGAGGGACCGGAGATTTAATTGGGATATTCACCTTTCTCATTTTGTCAATTTTTCATGTTTCCATGCAAATTCCACCGATTTTCAGCGAAAAATCAATAAATTATTAAAAATGAGCTGGAGAGCCAAGAAAAATTGGAAAATCAAGGTTTAGTGAGTAAAAATGTGAATAATCGTCGGAAAACGGGAAAAATGAGATTTTTTGGGGAGAAAATAGGGATTTTTCACAGAAAAATTGAAAAAAATTAGGTGGTGAAGTGTTTGCCGGCGTTGGGGTTCTCGCTGGTGTAGATGTTGACGCGTCTGGCGAGCATTTCGCGGATCTGATCCAACAGCATCTCCTGTCGTTCAATCGCTTCGTCAAGGTTCTTCTCTTCGGTCACGTACTGCTCGTTGGCTTGTTCTATTTCCCATTGGACACCCAGACGCATGAACTCGTTCGTCACGTCGACAGACGCGTCGCGGAACTGGAAAAATGGGGAAATTTTGTATGAATCTGGGATTTTCGTGGTGGGACCCATTTCAGCTATGAATTTTCAAAAAAACATTGATATTTGGCTGTTTTTACAGTTTTCCGTGCCGAACAGCGGTCTGAACGGTCAGAAATTCCGCCGCTTAGAAAATCCGTGAAAATTGTCATAAATCAGTCATTTGAGCTAGAAGATCAACTGATTTTCGTGATGAGACCCATTTTTGTGGCAAATTTGCAGAAAACACTTGATTTTTGGCTGGTATTTGAATTTTTCTGCATCTTTTCACAAATTTTCACCAACATTTCTCAAAACGTCTTTGAAAAGCTGCAGCGCTTACAAATTTTTCAATAAATCACCAAGATCGGCCGAAAAAAACTGCTATTTTTCCGAAAATTCAGGTTTCGAAGTGAAAATTCTGCAAATAATGGAAGAATTTTACGATTTTCGTGGTAGGACCATTTTCGCCGTCAATTTTTCAAAAAACCTTCATTTTTGGTCGTTTTCGATCAACTTTGACACTTTTCCGGGTAATTTGGGAAAAATCGCTTCAAATCGATCGGATCAGATGCTTTCTGATTTCGTGGCAAGACCCAAACCTCACATTTTCATTTATGTTTTTTTTTGAAAATCCCAAAAGTCCAAAACTTACATGTTTACTGCACACCTCGGCCACTTCCTTCACATGATCCAGTGTCGACGGCGGCGGAACCGGCGCTTTTACAGAGACATTGGTCAGCAACTGACACCAGTGCATCATCAACGAATCGATGGCATTTCCCAAGTGCGTCGGTTCGAGTGCCGGTTCGTCGTCTTCATCAGTCTCCTCCGATGATTTCCGAGATTCTTCTGGAATCTTCTCCGAGTTCCGTCCGGATTCAGATGACCCCGTCTTCTGACTCGGCGATTGTTCGGTTTGTTCCTCGGCCTTCTGCGACTCTTGAGAGTGCTGTTGGGCCGGCGAGTTCTGAACGTCTTCGGGATTCTGAAGAGCCGGTTCTGGAGCGGGCTCCTCGGCGACGTCATCACCACTGTCTAGTTCTGAAGAATCTTACGGGCGGTTAGAAGGAAATTTCAAAAAAAAGGAGGGGGTTACCTTCAAGAGGATCCTCTTGCATCGGTTCATCGCCGTCTCCGTACATTTTTGGATTCTGAAAGATAAAAATTGAAATTCTTGTGTTATAAGGGTTCGAAATTGGGGAAAGATGAAGAAATTCAAGAAATTCTAGAAAAAAAATGGAAAAAAAAATTTCGGAAATTTTCGAAAAAAAATTTTTTTTTTTAATTTTATGCAATTTTTTTTTGAAAAAATCGGCGAAAATTTTGCAAAAACGTAATTATTGATGGAAAAAACAATACTCTAACTAAAAAAAAATTTTTTTTTTAATTCCAAAAAATTTTTTTTCCTCAACTGTTATGATTTTTTTTTTCAAATTGTTTGAATTTTTTTTGTAAAAAAAAGTGAGATTTTGTGAGAAAAACGTAGTTATTCATGAGAAAATCAATATTTGAAATAGAAAAAATTCAAAAATTTCAAAAAAAATTTTTTTTTTCAATTTTTTTCAATTTTCATAAATTTTTTGCAAATTAAAAAAAAATTGGCTGCAGTTGAAAAAATCAATATTCGAAATAGAAAAAACCCGGAAATTCACCAGAAAATCAAAAATTCAAAAAAAAGGCGCATTTTTCAAAATCCAAAAAATCAATATTTATGCAATTCCAACATAACACCAGTTCGAATCCCATCGGGTACATATCGAGATATCAGTTGATAAGAGAACAATGATTATCAGTTATTCTTGATTCTTTTTCTGTTCCAAACGATCCAAAAACTTTTGCCGATCCTTCCGTTGCTGTTCGGCACTCGGCGTAGTAGTCGATTCCGAAGACGTCGACTTAAGAATCGGCGTTTCGACGGCTTCAGAAGGCACATCAGAAGGTCCAGCTGACACCGAATCCTTTGCTTCGCCTTCAGAAGACGTCGTTTCGGGATTCCGAAGGCTTTCCTCAATGGCTCTTTTCAGCTGATCTTCCTCGGATTCCTCGTTATTCTGGCGATTCGGTTCCATGGACATGGCCATTGCAATAGCTAAATCCTTGTCTTCCTGATTGTCGCCTGAAATCGGAGAATAGTTAAATCGTGGCGAGACCCATTACCTTCATTATTTCCTCCGAGCCGTCTGCCCACTGAATTGAAGAACTTCTGCACCATATTCGGCTCCTTTTTCTCAGTTCTCGGCGGCGGAACCACTGGACACAGTGAGATGAGCTGATCGGCGTAAGACTCGGGAAGGATTCCCTGGACGACGAAGATCGAGTATCCTTCGGCAGACAGTTGGTGGAGAAACTCGCGGACGTAGGTGTCGGAGAGAAGGCGGGGGCCGTGGTTGATCGAGTTCAACTCGAACCATTGGGCGCCGAATTTGCGAAGGACGAACCAGTGTTCGCGGAGGTTGCAGACGAATGCACGAGCCGTTCTGATAAGGGGGATTGATTAGAGATTGCATTAGGAAATTGATTCTGATTTTCCAAAAAAAAAATTAAAAATTTGTTTTTCTTTTTTTTCGTCAGTTTTTTTTGAATTTAAAATTTTTGCTTCTGACAAGATTTATAAGGGGCTGATAAGGATAAAGAGTTAATTTTTATTTTTCAAAGTATTTTCGAATTTTTGAAAAAAACTGATTGAAGAAAAACTGGAAAACATTCTGAAATTTCCTAAAAAAAAATTTTTTTTTTGGAAATTTTTTTTTATTTTTTAAAAATTGAAATTTTTTGCGTCCGAAATTGATTGGGGCTGATAAGGTATTCATACTTTTTTGAAATTTGAAATCCAAAATTAAAAAAATTTTTTTTTTGTAATTTGAATTTTTAGCTGATAACTGATAAGACCGATAAAACTCACAACGGATTATTCTTGAACTCTGCCATTGCCGGATTCTCAATATTGGTCAATTTCAGTGAAAATGCGTCCAGTGCCTTATCGATTACTTGAAGCGAAAAGAAGCCGCTGTCATTCATGTTCTCACTGTGGCCGACGCGATTCGCGTTCTGGAAAGTGGGCGGGAATTTGAATTTTAAATTTTTTGAAAAAAGGATTTTATCAGCTTTTTACAATAAAAAGTGTTGATAAAATGGAATTTTGAAAAATGAAAAAAACAAATTTTTTTAATTTAATTTTTTTTCAATTTTTATATTTTTCGATTTTCAATTAAAATTTAAAAAAAAACAATTTTTTTTCAATTTTCCCAAAATTACTCACATTTCCCAAAATCTCCTGTTCCATATCGTCAAACTGTCGTGCCAAGACCCTCAAATCCTCATAAGTGAAAAGGGCGTCCTGGAGGAGCATGTTCAGTGCGTGTTGAGCACAAAGAGCCGCTTGTTGGTGCTCGAAAAATATCGATTTTATCGGATCGTCATCGGCCATTTTCAGGGGGTGGAAGGTTCTGGAAAACAAGGAAGAATTTGAAAAAAAAATTTGAAAATTTGAAAATCCGACGAAAAATGACGAAAAATTGCCAAAAATCGAGAAAAAAACAAAGAATAACTCAAAAATGTAGAGATTTTTCCAAAATTAGAGATGAATTTGGAAAAACCAAGAAAACCACGAAAATCGGTCCAAAACACCGAAATTTCGCAATGAAAATTCCAAAATCCAGAAATTTCTGAAGTAAAAACGAAAAATCGATAAAGAATGGCTTGAAACCACTTGAAACCACCGGAAAATCAAGAAATTTAAAGAAAAACATGGAAAATGGCTTGAAAAACTTGTGTTCGAACCGGTTTTTTTTCGTGTTATGACATCTTTCTAATGGGCAGAAATAGAAATCGATAAGGATCATCACATGGCGGAAATGGGGCGAAATTACATGAAAATTAATGGGGGAAACGGATGGATTATGCTATTTACAATCAACTGATAACAAAACAACTGATAACAGATAAATTTTAGGCATTTTGCTGTTTGAGTCGTTGAAATCTGGCCAGATACACTTGATCGTACCACGTTTTCAAGTCCAAAACTGTCTGGATTCCGTTGAGTTTTAGGGTCCATTCAAGGGCGCTCTGAAGTGAAGATAAGAGGTGATAAGATGATAAAAAGTGATGAAAAGGGATGAGTGAGCAAGTGTGCTCCACTGAGAAACGAAAAACTTTTGGTGGGAACATTGGGAAATTTGAATTTTCGCTCACAAATGTCAAATTTGACGAAATCTGACGAAATTTGGCCGATTTTTCTGGATTTTCGAAGGGAAAATAGAAGAAAATAGAGAATTTTGTGAAAAGTATTTTACCTTGTACGGAATCTGCAACCCATCCCGTTTTCTCCGCTCCGCTGTCGCCATTTGTCGTGACATTGTGATGAACTTGTACATGAACAGCTCTTTCAGTTTTTGCAGCGCCCGAGGGTCGATTTCTGGAAAAATACCCAATTTTTTCAAATTTTGGGATATTCAAAGCTTTGGAAACATAAAAATATATAAACTCAGTTTCTCAAAATTTTTTTTTTTAATTTTGAAAAAAAAGTTGTGTAAATTTTCGGAAAAAAATTTTTTGCAAATTTTTTTGAAAATTCAGAATTTTTGGTTCGGCAGATTCAGATTTAGTAACCAATTTTCAACGAAGTTTTGCAAAAATTGAAAGTTTTTTTTTAGACTTTTGAATTTTTTTTCAAAAAAAATGGTTTTTTCTGCTGTTTTCAAGTCCGAATCTCTGCATTTTTTTATGAATTTTCAAAAATTCCAACTTCTCAATTTTTGAATTTTGAACAAAAAAAATGTGTGAATTTTGAAAAAATTTTTTTTAATTTAAAAAATTTCGGAAGCCTATTTTTGATTTTCGTGAATTCAAAATATTGGAAAAATCAATTTTTTAATTTCTTAAAATTTCAAAAAAAAACAGCGGAAAATCTGAATTTTTGGAAAAAAAAGGAAATTTTTTTTTCACTTTCGAAAATTTTCATAAAAATGATTTTTCTGTTGTTTTCAATTCCGCACCGCTTATTTTTCCACAATTTTTTTAAAAATCTGCCTTTTTTAATTTTTCAAATTTCCCACCTTCAAACCCGGAAAACTCGACTAACAACTGAACGCCATGCTCGATTTCCTCCATTTTCGGAGCCGTTTTCGCCTAAAAAACCTCAAAATTTCCAATTTTTTCTAATAATTCCCAGTTTTTCACCTTCCTCGTCACCGGGAAGCTCTTGACGTCTTCTAGATACTTCTGAACCTTTTGTTTTTCGTCTTCCGTCGGATTCTCCTTCTGGAGCACGTCTTCTATGTACATTATGGCTCCGAGAAGGTTTCGGGACATCTAGACATAAAATATTTAGTTTTTTAGGGGAAAACAAGAAGATTTTCAAATAAAAATTGGAAAATCACCTAAAAAATGAAAAAAAAATCCAAAAAAAAAAAATTTTTTTTTGGAAAAATTCGAATCGTTCATAACTTTATAAATTCAACATAATTATAAAAACTTTTGGGAAATTTGAGGCAAATTGTCAAAATTTCAATAAATATATCAGAAATACAATAAAAATAAAAATTTTGGGAAATTTGGGGGAAAAGCGGCAGGGATCAACCCTTTCTGGTTTGGGGAACATAGAAATTTTTTGGGAAGACATTTGGGACATTTGGGACATTGATAACAGCTGATAACGGTTAATCTCCGTACAAATCGATCACAGAATCGCCGAATTCATCTTCGTTGGCCGTCGAGTAGATGTAGTCGTTGTTGGCCGGAGGGGGGTCCAGTGACTTTGTTGGTGGTGGAACCGACGACGAGTATCCTGGAATGATAGCTGATAAGGAAGGTGATAAAGAAGTGATAAGCATACAAATAGGCTACGATTAGGATTTTTCCAAAAAAAAAAATTTTTTTTTTTAATTTAAAAAAAAACAATTTTTTTTTCAATTTTTTAGGTGATTTTCCAATTTTTACCTGAAAATTTCCCCATTTTCCCTCGAAACACTGAAATTTTCATATCTAGATGTCCCGAACCCTTCTCGGAGCCATTATGTACATAGAAGACGTGCTCCAGAAGGAGAATCCGACGGAAGACGAAAAACAAAAGATTCAGAAGTATCTAGAAGACGTCAAGAGCTTCCCGGTAACGAGAAAGGCGGGAAAATGGGGATTCAGAGGTTTTTCATGCGAAAATGGCTCCGAAAATGGAGGAAATCGAGATTGGCATTCAGTTGTTGGTAGAGTTTTCCGGGTTTGAAGGTGGGAAATTTGAAAAATTGAAAAGTCAGAATTTCTGAAAATTTGGATAGGAAATTCAGCGCTTTAGACCGAAAAACAGCACAATTTTTTTTCCAAATTTCCGAAACTTCGCTAGACCACACTCACTAGTCCTCTTCCCACCATCCTCGAATATCTCATCGGCCAACGTCCTCCGTCTCGCGAATCCGCCAAAACTCGAACTCGACGACGGCTGATTCGGATCGTCCATCATAAACATCTCATCAGGATTATCATCGTCAACGTGCTCCTCTTCTTGTCTTTCTAACCGTTCTTTTCGCACAAAATCATGCAATTCATGGTTGGAAACGATGGCGGCGCGGAGAGGGCCCGAAGTGTTTTTGGCGTAGAGGTACACGTTGTCGGGCGGTCCGTAGGATTGTTCCTGGAAGATAAAATTGGTAAAATTGGGCACAAATATTCAAAATTGGCCTAAAAATCAACTCACATCCGGATTATTATGCTTGACCTGCGTTCCAATCCGAGTCTGCAGTCCGATCGTCAAGTCCTGGCCGGAGATCTCGGCGATTTGCGATCGGAGCACGTAGCTCAGCTCATGGTTGTCCTTGGACTCGAGCATGTTTCTCAGCGACATCTGGATCCATCGCTGGTGCTGCTCAATCACCTCTTCGTCGCGGCTGAGCTGCTCGATTTCGCCCTTGAGCTCTTCCATTCGGGTCTGCTCTTCGGACGTGGCGGCTTGTCGCTTGCCGTCTTTCATGTTCAGCATGAAGTCGCCGCCTCTGGAAAAATCGATAATCTGGGTGTGAGATTGCTTTTTTTCATTGTTTTCTCATAATCGCTGCCGAGCCGGCGATTTTAAATTTTATATTTTTATCTAGGTCAAAACTGAACATTTTGCCTTCAGACTTTTCTGGAACACTCCTGGGACCCACCCCGACCATTAAAAATTTATTCCAGATTTTTCCCTTACTTCCACTGAATCATATTCTTGCTTCTCTTCTCGATCAGTCCGATTCCCTCCAACACATTCGTAATATCGTAGATCCGCCGCTTCTGACGGACATTTAGCGCTTCGGCGGCCGTATTCAAATCGCACCGCCCGTACGGCGAATACTGAATCATTTTAATGAATCGTTTCGCCAGCAGACCCAACGATTTATCGGCTCGCGTGCCCATTTGCGGCTGATCCATGTCCTCGTCCTCATCAAAGTCTGCAAACGGATCTAAAAATGTGTTGGTTGATAATGTTATCATTTTATCAATTACCAAAATCTAAATCGTAATCCGGATCGCCGGGCATTAGCATTCCTTTCAGCGAGCTTTGCTTCGTGAGGTCCAGCGCTTGTTCCAACTGCTGCATATTCGATAATTGGTGCATATTCAGAAAAGTTTCCGGGTCCAGATCGCCCAAATCGTCTGTGTTCATTGTCTTCGCTGAAAAATCAATAAAAATTAGCAAAAACCGTGCAAAAACGGGCGACAATCGATGTAAATTTGAAAGCCGCTCCAAAAAACGAGAAAATAGCGCGCGAATGTCACGACGAGAGAGTGCACGGCGGCTAGAGACGCAGAGAAAAGGCCGTGCGGTGGAGCGCGCTTGCACACAACAGTAGTGTGAACGCGGCGAACAGCGCACAGCGGAAAAGCGTAGAAGAGCGCCGGAATTTCTCACGTGACATTGCATATCATCCACTTACACGTGTTACCTGCCAATGTGGCACCTCTACGGGCTCTGGGCTTTAGTTTGGGCTTCAGTTTTAACAAAAAACGAAAATGAGCCAAGTGTACTTGTGCAACTCTGCGCGGATTTGCATTGGAGACAAAAAGTGCCTGCTGACTTATGAAATCGGCGGAGTCGTTTCGAAGTTTGTCTTCAAACAGCTGGAAAACGGAGTTTCAGTGGAAAGGTGGGGTGATTAGGTGATAAGAGCCACTCTGAAATTATTGCCGTTCCACGACGAGTCACCTAATGGGTCTCGCCACGAAAATGGTTTCTGGCTGAAATACGGCTTCTGGACAAGGTTTTGGCACTTTTTATGATCAAAATGGGTGAATTCACATGATTTCAATCATTTCCAGCCAAATTTCAGCAGTTTTCATCGATTTTTAGTAAAATGAGGTGTTTTTGAGCAAAAGCGGCAAAATACCCAAAAATGCATGTTTTTGTACTGAAAATTGGTCGGAAATGATTGAAGACATGCCTTTTCACCCATTTTCTTCAGAAAACGTCAAAAAACCTTGTCCAGAAGCCGTAAAGCCGTTTTCGTGGCGAGACCCATCAGGTGACTCGTCGCGGAACGTCAATAATAGTGTCTCTGCAGAAGTGCCAACAATGAGCGTGTCCCACTGGGTGATTTCCCCGTCGAAAAGTGCAAACTCGTCGCTCATGCACTTGTGGGAGTGATGTTGTCCCAGTTCAGTCCCAAACACGTCGTTATCAACAATTTCGAGTGGGAGATCAGCCCCATCACTATCAATGAGGCTATGCGGTTCATTAATGCCGTTAAGTCGACGCAGGACATGATGGGTGCCGCGTTGGGCGGTCAGTTCCTCGCGAAGAAGCTCGTTTTCGGGCACACTTGCTTCAAGGATTTCGAGAAAGTTGTTGTGGAGTGTTGTGATAAGGATTATCTGAAAGTCATTGATAAGAGATCCCTGGCTCCGAGTGCCACTTCTCCGGTTCCGGTGCTCGCCATCGACACGTTCTTCCCAGACTACCTGAATGGAATTACGATGCGTATGGAAGTGCGCTCCATTGCTCCAATAAACAACTCAATTTTCAGGTTTCTCGAGAATCTTCCTGTCCTCGGATGGCTTCGAAGCAGCTCTCAACCGTCTTTTCCTTGTCACTACAGCTGAGCCACTTGGGAACTACGTGACCTACCGTGCTCCCCATGGGACCCCCAGACAGACTCTCGACTTGTTCGCCTTGTGCAAGTCCCCGATTCAGAAGTTCCATGGACGACTTCTGAAGCGTCAGGTCATCGGACCCATCGTCCTTCGTCACAATCTCAACTCTTGTGGCTACTGGATCACTGCAATCTGCACTTCTTACGAGAACAACGTGAACTGGGAGCAGGAGACGTGTGGGCTCGGCGAGTTCTGCACAAAGTGCACTAGTCCGTTGGAGCACGACGCCTTCATGAATCTGCCACGTCGTCTTGTCGATGAGCCCGATTGGATCAATGTGTTCTGCACGATTCTGGATAAGAAGCAGCGGAATGCGTACTTCTCGAAGCTGTCCAGTTTGATCGAGGGTTCTGAGCCAGTGAAGACGGAAGGTGAGCTCTTCTTATCACTCCTTATCACTCAATATCAGTTCCTAACTTTCAGCTGATGACAAACTTGCCGATGAGCTGTCTTCGATGAAGATTAGTGAAGCTGGGAAAGCGTCCGAAGATTCAGATGACTAGGCTTATCACCTCTCTTATCAGTGATCACTATAACCTTTTACTACTTGTTTCGCTCTTTTTATTGTTTCAATAAATTTTTGGTTCCTTACACTTCACCCCTTTGGCTTAAAGCCAGTCCATATACATCCCCTCAATTCATGGGGATCCTTATCAGTTGTCTTATCACCCTTATCATCAGCAACTTCTTCCCGAGTCTCATGAATCCCTGCCACCTGTTTCTCTGTGGTTTTCTCCTTCCCAAGGTTCAAGTCATTCTGTTGATAATGCTTAACCTTATCATCAATCTTATCACCTTTATCTTCTATCACTTGCTCCAATTCTGTAAACATGGATTCTGAATACCCTGAAGCTTCCTTTTATTCTCACGTGACCTTCCCCTATCAACCACTTTCACGTGTCACCTCCCCACGTGTCAGCGCACTGTTCCGGGCGGTCCCCCACCAGTCCTTCCGAATTCCAGCCCGATGACTTTGGAAAACGTGCGAGTCTGTGTCGGAAGACACTCAACTCGCGTGTTCTCTTACACGATAACCGCCGACAACATCCGTGGTCAAGTTTCCGGGTCAGTGGGATTACTGTATTGGGTCTCGCCACGAAAATGGTTTACGGCTGAAATACGGCTTCCAGACAAGGTTTTGAGACTTTTTTTTGATGAAAACGGGTAGATCGATCATTTCCAACCAAATTCCAGCAGTTTCCACCGATTTTCAGTACAAAAACATGCGATTTTCGAGTAATTGGACACTTTTCCCAGAAAACGATGGAAACTGCTGGAATTTGGTTAGAAAAGACTGAATTTGCCTCATTTTACCAGTTTTCATCAGAAAAAGTGTCAAAACCAGCCATATTTCAGCCAGAAACCATTTTCGTGTCGAGACCCATCAGATGAATAGTCAATTTTCAGTTTCTTTTTTTCAGCTCGTGTACAGATCCGGCGTCTACTGATCACTGTGATAGCCCCGCTGAAGTTGCTGTTGTTCTCGACAAGTTTATGAAGAAATGGGGCTGTTCCAAGTCCTTCGAATGGCATTTCGACTTGACGGAACCCAAGGAGATCCGTCAAGCGAATCATACTCTGAAGCGCCATCTGAAATTTGAATTCCGCACTCAGAAGCTCGTCTTCAGTGCCAATGTTCCCAAAGAATTCGAGTTGGATGTTCTGGAGATGTGCGATGAGAGATACCTGAAGTCTATTGATAAGATATCACTGCCCGCTGATTGCGCGGCTCCTTGTTTCGTTTTCGACACTTTTCATCCCAACTACCACGAAGGAGTCACTATGCGTAAGTGGAGGTTGCAAGTGCGCTCTATTGAACAAAACCCGCAACGAGTGAAAGTTTTTGCGGCAAATCGTGCTGCGCCTTTGAAGGGGTACGGTAGTCGCGCGAAAAATAATTTCATCTTTTTCCGCTAATTTTTCTCATTTTCATCGGTTTTTTGACCGATTTTCGCTATTTTTACGTCAAAAAAGCACAAAAAGAGTATTTTCCGTGTAAAAAGTGCGAAAATTGGTTGAAAAACCGAAAAATATGAGGAAAATTAGTGGAAAAAGACAACATTACTTATTGCGCAATTACCATACCCCGCTTTAAAGGCGCAGCACGATTTGCGGCGAAAAACTTTCCCTCGGGAGCCGCAACTCCGTAAATCTACCCAGTCCAAATTTGAGATACAACGATAATATTCAGGTTTCTCGAAAGTCTACCCGGAGCCAAAGCCGTTCGAGGATGTTGTCAAGTATTTGGTTCCGATTGTGATGGCCAAACCCACTGGAAGCTATGTGACTTATCGTGCTGATAAGGTCACTGATGAGATGAGAAACTTCTGGAGATCGTACGATGCTCCGACGGACGAGATCAGCAACAATGTGTTTGTGAAGCGTCAAGTCGTTGGTCCCGTGGTGCTCCGTCACACTTTCACAACGTGTGGCTATTGGATCACTGCGGTTCGCAAATCAAACGAGAAGAATGTGGACTGGAAGGAGGAGACTTGTGGGCTCGGCGAGTTCTGCATCAAGGGATGTGGTGCATTCGAGCACAATTACTTCATGGAGATTGCTAGTCGTGTCGGGAGTGATCGGAACTGGCGTGATGACTTTTCGATGCCTTGCCGCTCATTTGAAAAGGCCAAGGAGGTTTCAACTGATAAGGAGAAGGTTGAGCTTTCAACTGATAAGGAGAAGGTTGAGATTTTGACTGATAAGGAAAAGGTCGAGGTCCCAACTGATAAGGAACCGATTGATGAGACGCGTTCGATGGACATCAGTGGGCTCAGAAAGATTGTCGAGATCTACAGAACCTTAGAAGAAGAACTGGGCTACGAGTGAATCCTTATCACCTGTCTTATCACTTGTCTTATCACCTGTCTTATCACCCAACTACTTGTCTATTGAATAAACTACTTGGTCTTGTAACTGTATGTCCCTCAATTCCTATGGTTTCTTATCAGCTGCCTTATCACCCTTACCATCAGCTTCTTCTTCCCAAGTCCCAAGGTTAAAGGGGTACTGTCGCTATTTTTTTCTTGCCGAGATTCCTTCAGCATCGGGTAGAGCGCAAAAAGTTGTCCAAAAAGTTCTATTGACGCAGATAACGAAAATGACTTCTAGGGGGTGAACCAGCGGTCCGAAAGTCCTTCCAGCGGCGCGCCACTGCGCAAAATTACAGGCCCATCCTCATTTCTTTCACGTGAAAATTGGGCAAATTGCACTGTAAAAAGCACAAATTTTTGTTTATTTTTTCACGTGCGCAATGAGGGCACAGAAATGAGCGATTTTGCGCAGCGAAGACGTGAAGAAATGAGGATGGGCCTGTAATTTTGCGCAGTGGCGCGCCGCTGGGAGAACCTTCGGACCGCTGGTTCATCCCCTAGAAGTCATTCTCGTAATTTGTGTCAGTTGAACTTTTTGGACAACTTTTTGCGCTCTATCCGATGCTGAAGTAATCTCGGCAAGAAAAAAATAGCGACAGTACCCCTTTAAAGTCATTGATAATGCTTCACCGTATCATCAATCTTATCACCTTTATCTTCTATCACTTGTTCCGTTTTCTGTAGCCTTTAGAGCCCTTCTTGCTCCAATTCAACTCGGCTTTCTCACGTGACCCTCCTTATCACCCACTTTCACGTGTCACCTGCCCACGTGGTATCTCCTAGGGTCCCGGGGTCTACTTCCCATCAGTTCCCTCTATCCATGGCCCCCTGGAAGCCCAAGAACCAATCGATTCAACAGCTGCCCCACGTGCGAGTTTGCATCGGAACTCGTCACTGCGCCTTCCAAGTCTATTTCGCATCCGATGACTGGTACAAGATGGAGCCGATGGTCATTGAAGGGAATGTGTTTGTTAGAATGTGAGTCACCTGTTGGGTCTCGCCACGAAAATGGTTTCCGGCTGAAATACGGCTTCTGGACAAGGTTTTGGCACTTTTTTCAATGAAAAACGGGCAAAAAACCAAATTCCAGCAGTTTTCACCAATTTTCAGAAAAAAGCGTCAAAAAACGGAGTTTTCTCACTGAAAATTGGTAAAAACTGATGAAATTCGGTTGAAATACGTAATTTTACCCGTGTGTGTGTGTCAAAGTCTTGTCCAGAAGCCGTATTTCAGCAAGAACCCATTTTCGTGGCGAGACCCATTAGGTGACTTCAAAGACTTGTTGCAGATCTAACGCAACTTCCATAGACAGTGATAGCCGTGCGGAAATGAACAACTCGACGGACATGTTGAAGGCTTTGGCTGATGAATGGAACGAATGGATGAAGCGTTCGATTGCCGATTCGATGGAGGTGGAGCTGGACTTCACTGATCCGCTGGAAGTCCAAGAGACTGTTTCTCGACTCAAGAATCTGCTGAAAGGACCCAAGTTTCGGGTGGAGAAGCTTGTTTTCAATAACGGCACTGCCAGGGGATTCCAGCAATCGATCGTTGACTTATGCGATCGGAAGTGCTTGAAGTTGATTCACAAACGGATCATTCATCCGGATGCTCAATCAGTGTATCCGATGTATGTGTTGGATCAATGCGTTCCGAACTATTTGGATGGATTGCCGATGCGTAAGTGATAAGGATTGATTGCTGATAAGAGGGCTTCCAGGTTGTTCGCACATTTTCTTGAAATGGAAGCATTACGAAAAGTTGATCAAAGAACTCGTTCAACTTGCGAGCAAGGAAAAGCCGGGAACGTGCTGGACACTGCGAGCTCTTCACCAAGAACCCTACAAAGCGCTGGGTCACGGCCGAGAAACCTTCCTGATTCAAAAAGTTGAAAACGGGATGCAGCGGCTAGATCCCATTGGAAACGTCATGCTACGTCACAAAGTCACCGATTGTGGTTACTATGCCGATGCAGTTCGGATTGTTGGCGGGGAAAGTTACGATTGGGATGGGGAACGTTGTGGACTGGCAGAGTTCTGTGCCAACTGCCAGGACCCCTTCGAGCACGACATGTTCCATGATCTTCCGCGACGTGTCCTCGAGGACTGGACCCACGTGTTCGTTCCAATCAGCGATGAGGCAGAGCGTCAGAGAATGTTCAGCAAACTTGGCTTCTTCATCCAGAAGACCACCCCGATTGGCGTGAGAAGAGGTGTACGAGTGGGACCTGTCAATTTTCTTGAGAACCCACTTATTCCTTTCCTCTCCATGTACAAATCCGAATTCCTATGGTTCCTTATCAGCTGTCTTATCACCATTATCATTAGCTACTTCTTCCCAGATCTCCTGAACCCCTGCCTCTTGTTTCTCTGTGTTTTTCTCCTTCCCAAGTCAAAAGATATTCTGTTGATAATGCTTAACCTTATCATCAAGCTTATCACTTTTATCTTCTATCCCTTGTTCCGTTTTCTGTAATGAATAAAGTTTTGATTTCGTTAACTTCTGAATCTACTGAATCCTTCTGAATCCTAAAGCTTCTAGAGCCCTTCTTGCTCCAATTCACTATGTCTTTTTCACGTGACCCCCCCCCCTCCTCTTTCATCCACTTTTACGTGTCACCTGCCCACGTGCCATCTAACCAAGGACAGCTCCCCTCCCGCCAGTTTTCTTTTGACCATGGCCCCTCGGAAGCCCAAGGATGGCCCCTTGATGACTATCCAGCACATGCGTATATGTATTGGAGAGGAAACGTGTCGGGTTACAATTTATCATGGAATCGATAAATATTACACGACGACAGCTTCAGAAGGTGATGGGAAAGTTTACGGACAGAGGTTTGTTGGGTTACTGTACCGTCGCGGCATGAGGCATCAAAACGCGCTCTACTGGACGAGCGAAGAAGAGTGTGAGAAAACGAGAGACGGCAGACAAAGAGAAAACTCTCTCGCTACCTCACACTCTTTTGACGCCTGTACAGTAGGACGCGTTCTGATGTTTCATGTCGCGAATATAGCTAGTTATCATGTGATCGTTCCAGACCGGGTGATAAGACATATATCGTTTTGGGCGAATCCAAATGCTACCTTGAAGCGGTTGTTATCGCTCTGCAATCATTTCTCTCGTACCGAAACCATCTCGTGAACTCATTGGAATGGGATCTGGACATTTACGATGTGCGTGAATTCCAAGAAATTTTAAACTTCCTGAAGCCATGCCTGAAAGGGATTCTGCTTCGTGTCAAGAAGCTCGTTTTCAACCACAACGCCCCCGAGACGTTCATGAAAAAAATAGCTCATCAGTTTTGCGACAGGCAATACTTGGAGGCCATTGAGAAGAGATCCGTGGCCCCGAGTGCCGTCTCTCCGGATCCTCTTTTCGTGATTGACAATTTTCATCGACACTTCTGGAACGGAATCACCATGCGTGAGTTGGAAAGTGCGCTCCACTGATAACCTTGTTTCTTAGGTTTCTCACGGATTTACTTGGAAAACGAGAATGTAACCTTTGAGGAAATGCTCCAGACTATGGCTCTAACTCTGACTGTGTCGCTATCACAATATCATGCAGACTACGTGATATTGCGTGCTTCTCACGAGAACCCCGAGGAGATGTTCAACTCGATCAAGGCCGAAGTGCATGTCCAAGACGGGAAATACATGAAGACCGTATCCATCGGAAACATCTCCATTCGTCACTTTCTCTCGTCATGTGGCTACTGGGTCACTGCATTTTGGAAACGCGATGATCGTCATATCAACTGGAAATCGGATGGCTGTGGGCTCAGAGAGTTTTGCTCCAAGTGCACGTGCTCTTTTGAGCGAGACTACTTCTACGGTCTGCCACGTCGTATTGTTGAAGACCCGGATTGGATCAATGTGTACTGCTTGGTTCTGAATAAACGGGAGCGTGATGGATACTTCTCGAAATTGACCAAGTTGATCGAGAAGACTCCTCCGTTGCGGGTCAGAAGAGCTGTGGAAGGGTTCAAAGGTAAGGGTCTCCGCCTTATCACTATATCATTTCAGTTAGTGTGTTCCAGATCCCAAAGTCAACTTGAAACCAAGGCGAACTCGCTACATCATCTGCACTCTCATCGCTATCACTCTTATCACTGCCATCCTCTACTACTTTGAGCCTTCTCTCCCAAGTCTCGGACTCTTTCAAACTCTTGCCATTCTCCTGTCCCTTTTCATAGTTATCCGAATGTTTCCGGAGGGAAGTTCCCTAAAAACCTTCTGCTCCCAGCTCTATTACAGCTTCCTGATTGCCATGACCTGCTCTTACTTGTTCCCAAGACATTTCAACACTAACTTGATGACGTTATTGGTTTTTGTGTATAAAAATTGGAGTTGACTAATAAAGTTCACGTGACCTTTCCCTTCGTTTCCAAGTGTACAGTAACCACGTCCATCAAAGTGCCAACTGGCTGTTCCCATCAGTTCTTCCAACAGTCCCCCGTGCAAAATGGCTCTTCTAGAGTCTTCTGGTCCATTGGTCTTCAAAAAGGTGCGAGTTTGTATCAAGAAAGAATCGTGTCTGCTGGTGGCTCATCTCAGCCTTGATAACGTCTTCAAGACGACTGTGAAAAGCAAAAAAGGGAGAATTTTTGTGGAGAGGTAAGCGGGTTACTGTAGCAGATTCATGCTGATTTCAGGGTGATTGATAACGGCACCCCGAGCAGAGAAGTTCTATCCAATGACCATCACGTACTTGAACCGATTGCTCGTGAACTGATTGCACTGTCGGAAAACAAGGTCATTGAATCGTTCGAATGGGAGCACAAGCCCTTGACTATTCGGGAGGCCCAGGAGACTGCGCGGAAGCTGAAGTCACTGCTGAAAGGGATTCAATTCCGGGTGAAGAAGTTGGTGTTCAATCACACGATTCCCAAGGAATTCGAACAGGAGATTATGCAGTTGTTTGATAAGAAGTACTTGAGAGCCATTGATAAGAGATCCATTGCTCATGATGATGCCGTGTCAGCGGATCCGCTTTACGTTTTGGACTTTTTCTATCCAAACTACCTGAATGGAATCACAATGCGTGAGTTGGCAAGTGCGCTCTACTGATAACATTGGATCTTTAGGTTTCTCGCGGATCTTCTTGAAGTGGGACAACTTTGACGATTTCAATTTCTTGATTCCAAAACTGATGTCCGAGAAGTCAGGAGTGTTTCTGATCTTCCGCGCCCCCTATGAGCATCCCCAGGAGATGTTTGACCAACGCGTCGGTACCATCCAGAAGCTTCCTAACAAATTTGTGAAACGAGAACTCCTCGGACCCCTGATCCTCCGTCACAACCTCTCTTCTTGTGGCTACTGGGTCACGGTAGTTCGAAAAAGCGACGAGAGCATCTACAACTGGAGCACCGAATCGAAATGTGGCCTCGGCGAGTTCTGTCCCAACTGCACGGGCCCCTTTGAGTACATCTATTTCTACGATATGCCTCGTCGTGTCATTGAAGAGCCCGAATGGCTCAATGTGTTCCGGAATGTTTGGTTCAAATACGAAGAAGAGATTTATTTCTCACGGCTGTCGAAACTAGTCAAGAAGACGACTCCAATGAGGGTCAGAAGAGCTGTGGAAGGATTTGAAGGTAATATAAGGTTATCAGTCCTTATCACTATCACTTCCTTCCAGCCCCCAAAGTCGACATGTACGGCGACCCATCTTCACCACCTGTCTCCAAGAAACGAACCTTTCTTATCTGGACCCTTATCACCACTCTTATCACCGCCGCCTTCTACTACTTCTACCCGGATCTTCTGAATCCCTACCTCCTTCTAATCCCAGTCCTTCTCATTCCTCAAATCCATATTTGGGTCCCTGTCCGCTCCCTTTTCGGAATGTCCCTGATGGGAGAAAGTCTCTGGCCAACTGTTCTTTACCGTCTCTTCTACAGCGCCCTGCTGTCCATGTCCTTCCTCTACTTCTTCCCGGATCTTCTGAATCCCAAACTCGTTATGTTCCTTGCTTTCCTCATTCCCTGGTGGAGATTCCTTACCATGTTTGTCCTTTTTGTGTTTGTAGTTCTCCGTGTTTACCTTGGTTTCCGATAAAGTTCACGTGACCTTTCCCTTCGTTTCCAAGTGTACAGTAACCACGTCCATCAAAGTGCCAACTGGCCGTTCCCATCAGTTTTCTAAATCGCCCCTGTGCAAAATGGCTCTTCTAGAGTCTTCTGATCCATTGGTCTTCAAAAATGTGCGAGTTTGTGTCGGGAACGAGTCATGTCTCCTAGTGGCTCATCTGGGAATCAATGATGTGTTCAAGACGATTGTGAAAAGCGAAGAAGAGGGAATTGTGGTGGAGAGGTGAGGGGATTGATAACAGGTGACTGATAAGGCTGATTACAGATGGGTAACCGAAAGTGGTATCACCACGGGAAAGGAAGGATCACCCCACTACAACCATGTACTTGAGCCGATTGCTTTTGTCTTGCGAGAACTGAAGAACGGAATCATCGAATCGTTCGAATGGGAGCACGAACCCTTTACTCTCCAAGAGCTGCTGGACAATGTTCGGATGCTCAAGTCACTGTTCAAAGGGATCCGATTCAATGTGAAGAAGCTGGTGTTGAATCACAACATTCACGATAAATTCGAAGCGGAGATTGTGCAGATGTGTGATAAGAAGTGCTTGAAAGCCGTTGATAAGAGATCCATTGCTCATTATGCCGTGTCAGCGGATCCGCAGTTCGTTTTGGATTTTTTCTATCCAAACTACCTGAATGGAATCACAATGCGTGAGTTGGCAAGTGCGCTCTACTGATAACATTGGATCTTTAGGTTTCTCGCGGATCTTCTTGAAGTGGGAGAGTTTTGACGATTTCAATAACCTGATTCCAACCCTGATGTCCGAGAAGCCAGGAGTCTTTCTGATCTTCCGAGCTCCTCATGAACATCCCCAGAAAATGTTCAACCGCCGATTGGGTAACATCCAGAAGTTTCCGAACAAACTAGTGAAACGGGAAGTCTTCGGGCCCCTGATCCTCCGTCACAACCTCTCTTCCTGTGGCTACTGGGTCACTGTGGTTCGACGAAGCGACGAGAAGACCATCAAAACCGAAGGTTGTGGCCTCGGCGAGTTCTGTCCCAACTGCACAGGTCCCTTTGAGTACATCTACTTCTACGATATGCCCCGTCGTGTCATCGAAGAACCCGAATGGCTCAATGTGTTCCGCTCTTTTCTGATAGAATACGAAAGAGAGATTCAGTTCTCCCGGCTCTCGAAATTCGTTGAAAAGACGCCTCCAATGAGAGTTAGAAGAGCTGTGAAAGGATTTCAAGGTACTCAACTAATCTTATCACTATCTTATCACTTCCTTCCAGCCCCCAAAGTCAACTTGCTCGTCAACCCATCTCCTTGTGTCTCCAAGAAACGCACCTTCCTCATCTGGACTCTTATCACCACTCTTATCACCTCCGCCTTCTACTACTTCTACCCAGATCTTCTGAATCCCTACCTCCTTCCAATCCCAGTCCTTATCATTCCCCTTATCAGTGTCTCCCTCCTGACCCGTAACGGACACTTCCTTATCACCCTCCTTCTCGGCCGATTCTTCTACAGTACCCTCTTGGCAATTCCCTTTCTGTACTTCTTCCCAGACCTTCGGAACTCTAAACTTTTCATGTTCTGTATCATTCTCTTTCCCTGGCTCAAAATCATTTTGGCGCTCATGTTCTTGTTTTTTGGATACCGTACACTTATTGTCCAATAAAGTTTCCCGTCGTTTTCACGTGACCTTCTCCACCTGTCAAATGTCCTACTTCTCACGTGGAACCCTCCAGGGACCTCTGGCTTGTAGTTCTATCAATTGTCCACTGGCAACATGGCTTCCTGGCCTGTTTTGTCAATCAATATCCAGAAGAAGATCGTGAGAGAGTTGGATCTGTTGACCAGGTACCACAGATTTAATGAGATCTTCTGAATCTTCTAAACTTCCAGATGCCGTCTGAAGATTAGCTCTCGTTCCAATCAGAAACTTGTCAATTCCGTGCCGCTGATCTTCAAAAATGCGAGAATCGGAATCGCTGAGAATAGATGTCTTCTGATGATTCACACTGGAATCGGGATGTTTGTCAAGTTGGATTTGGAGTTAATCAAGGGGAAAGTTGTTATCAAGAGGTGATAAGGGACTGCTAACACTGATAAGAACATCTAATTCAGATCGATCAACTCGTATGATAAGAGCAATCGAATTCCAACTTCTCACAAGGATCTGCTTGCTTTCACTTGTCTTCTCATGAGATCCCTGCTCTTTTCCCCCACCAAAAACATTTTCCTGAAGCGATTCGAATGGGAGCTGGATCCATCGGCCACAGAGCACATCCTCATGACAAGAGTGCCGAATCTGCTGACTGGAGTCAAGTTCCGAGTGGAGAAGCTGGTGTTGAATCAGAGAACATCGCCGGAGTTCAACTGGTTCGTGAATTGGTTGTGCGCCAAGGAAGATCTGAAACTTGGCATGGAGCAGATCTTGAATCCACTAGTGCGGGCCCCGTTTCCTTCTTGTCTTCTTGGATTGTTCATGCCAATCGCCTTCGGTGCAAAGCCCTGGAGTAAGTCCTTTTATAGAATTCCCCTATTTTGGAACTTTAGGAATGTGTCAAATCGAACAACAAGGCGAGTTGAAGTTCTACGAAGCGCCAGATGAACTGCTGGCTTCAGTCATCGAGATGCCTGAAAACTACTTGCAAATCCGCGGTCTTTTCCTCGATCCCAAGAAAGCTTTCGATGAAATCCGAGCTCCATGCAAGAGGTATTGGATTTTACTATCACAATCTCTCAACTGATAACTCTTCCAGACTCACTGATAAGATTCTTGTGAAGCGCCAGATCATCGGAGAGCTCGCCCACCGTCACATTCTCACTCCATGCGGCTACTCGTTCGCAGTGATTCACGAATCCGCCGAAGACTCTGTCGACTGGACCGCGGATCCGTGTGGAATGGCGGAACTCTGTCCCTCTTGCACTGATCCCTTCGAGTACTGCTATGTCAACGATCTGGCCCACCGAGCCGTCCGTGAGCCTAAGTGGTGCAACATCTTTGTCAAACTAACCGGGAGGTCGGATCATCAGAGTGTTATGGCCAGAACCAGCGAGTTGATGGACAGTTTCCGTACAATGGAGGAGATGCTGGAAGTCGGCAAAGTCGTGAAGCAACTGATGACTATGAAGATTCGTCGGGATTCTGAAGACGTGAAGGCTTAAAGGTCCACTCAATAACTTGTTCTGTTCTATTCTTATGCTTGGCTTCTAATAAAGTTTCTCGCTTTTCTATTGTTTTTACGTGACCTTCTCCACCTATCGAATGTCCTACTTCCCACGTGGAACTCTTATCGTGCCCCAGGGGCCACTGGCTTGTAGTTCTATCAATTGTTCACTGATAACATGGCCTCCTGGGCTGCTCTGCCAATCAATGTCAAGAAGAAGATCATCAAGAAGCTGGATTTGTTGACCAGGTACCCCCATACCAAAGAGATCTTCTGAATCTTCCAAATATCCAGATGCCGTCTGAAAATCTCCTCCCGTTCCAATCAGGAACTTATCAATTCCATGCCGCTGACCATCAAAAACGCGAGAATCGGCCTTGGCGATGATGCGTGTCTTCTGATTGTTTACACTGGAATTGGGAAGTTTGTCAGGTTGGATCTGGAGAAGATTGGAGGGAAAGTTGTTATCAAAAGGTGATAAGGGACTACTCATTCTGATAAGAATCTTAAAATTCAGATTGATAAACTCTCGAAAAGTCTCCAAAGCCAAGAAGATCCCGACTGACCACAAGGATCTATTCGTTCCACTGTGTCGGTTCATAAAGTCTCTGCTCACTTCTGCCTCCTATAACATCACCTTGAACACCTTGGAACTGGAGTGCAACTCTTTGAAAAATGAGGCAGCGACGGTTGAAAAGATGGAGAAGCGTCTGGATGGAGTTCAGTTCATTGCGAAGAAGTTGATGAATCAAAGCCAAACGGTCATGGGCAACTTCCTCAGTTCGTTGTGCAGGAAGAAGAACTTGGAGAGGACCGAAAGACTGACCGTGTACCTCGCCCCGCAATCGCCGTTCCCGACTCGTGTCTTGAAGATATTCTGTCCGAAACATTTGGATGCGAATCTGACTGCTGATCATTGCGCTTCGTATGTCGTTCACGACCGTTTCCTTGATGCTTACCATATCAAAGAGAACACAAAGTTCTGTCTGCAAAAGGTTCCTGGTGCGTACGCGATGGAACAAATTCGCTTCATAGATCCGGTGGACAACTTCAATCAAGTGCAGGCTCAAATTCAAAGGTGACAATCAGACGCGTTCTGATATCACTGATAACTTTCAGAGTCTCTGATAAGATTATTGTGAAGCGCGTCTGCAGTGAACAGCTCGTCTACCGCCACACTCTCACTGGATGCGGTTACTCGTTGTTTGTGATTCACGAGTCCAAGGAGAACACCATTGACTTCACATTGGATCCCTGTGGACTCGGATTGCTCTGTCTGAAATGCGCGGATCCATTCGAGCGCACCTACTTCAACGACATTTCGAGACGTGTCCTCTACGAGCCGAAATGGTTGAATGTGTTCAAAAATGACGTGGAGGACATTCGAGCACATGCCAACATGTTGAGAGAGAATCAGTCGGTGGAAGAGATCTTGCTGACCATTGACATGATGGAGAAGCGGGAACAGATCAGGAAAGCGAAGAAGGCTCAGAAGAAGGCGGCTGCTAAGAAGGAGAAGGCGCACAAGAAACACATCAACAAGAACCTTATCAACATTCTTGTCACCGCCCCCTTCCAATCCCAGTCCTCCTAACGGACACTTCCTTATCACCTTATCACCCTTCTGCTCATCCGATTCTTCTACAGTGCTCTAATTGCCATTCTGTACTTCTTCCCAGACCTTCTAAACTCAAAACTTCTCATGTTCTGTATCATTCTCTTTCCCTGGCTCAAACTACTCGTTTACTTGTTGTCTAGATGTCGCAACCTTGATTTCCAATAAAGATTTCCGATCTCCTTTTGCTTTTACGTGACCTTCTCCACCCGTCCCTTGTCCTACTTCCCACGTGGAACTCTTATCGTCCCTCCCCCTACTCCACGTGTCAAGTGGCTCTCTCCCCATCAGTTCTCCAACTGTCACTGGTGAAATGGCCTCCTGGACTGCTCTGCCAATCGATATCAAGTCGAAAGTCGTTGAGAAGTTAGACTTGTTGACCAGGTACTTCATATTGAAGAGATCTTCTGAATCTTTAGAATTTCCAGATGCCGTCTGAAGATTAGCTCTCGTTCCAACTAAGAACTCGTCAATTCCATGCCCCTGACCATCAAGAATGCGAGAATCGGCCTAGGAGATGATGCGTGTCTTCTGATGGTTCACACTGGAATTGGGAAGTTTGTCAAGTTGGATATGGAGAAGATTGAGGGGAAAGTTGTTATCAAACGGTGAGGAGGGACTTCTCATGCTGATAAGAATCTTAAAATTCAGATTGATCAACTCTCGCAAAGTTTCCAACGCCAAAAAGATCCCGACAGACCACAAGGATCCATTCGTTCCACTGTGTCAGTTCATAAAGTCTCTGCTCACTTCTGCCTCCTATAACATCTACCTGAACACCTTGGAACTGGAGTGTAACCCTTTGAAAAATGAGGAAGCGACGGTTGAAGAGATGGAGAAGCTGCTGAACGGGGTCGAGTTTCGTGCCAAGAAGTTGTTGCATCAACGCGGAACTGTCATGGGCACTTTGATCTCTTCGTTGTGCATGAAAGAGGATTTGAAAAAGACCGACAGTCTGACAATGGGTTTGATGAAGAGCACTTCGCTGTCTCCCGACCGTGCCATGAAGATGGTCTTTCCGAAGTATCTGGATGCGGATCTGCCAGCTGATGATTGCCTTTCGAAAGTTTTTTATGACGGTGTCCCTTATTTTTACCATATTGGTGCGGAAACGGTTATACCACAGAGGATTCCTGGTACGTACGCGATTCAACACACTCGCTACGGAGATCCGAGGAGCAAGTTTGGGCAAGTGTTTGCTCCGATTGAAAGGTGACAATCAGACACATTCTGAAGTCACTGATAACTTTCAGAGTCTCTTATAATGTTCTCGTGAAGCGCATCCGCAGAGGAGACATAGTCTTCCGCTACACTCTGACCCCATGCGGTTACTTGATGATAGTGATTCACGTGTCCAAGGAGCACACGATTGACTGGAGGTCGGTGACCTGTGGATTCGGAGGGTTCTGTCGGAAATGCGCGGATCCGTTCGAGTACACCTACTTCAACGACATTCCACGTCGTGTTCTTCATAAGCCGAAATGGCTGAACATCTTCAAGGATGACTTTGACGATGAGCTCATTCAAAGACATGTCAGACTGTTGAAACTGGAGCAATCATTTGAAGAGATCTATCTGCTGGAGAAGCAGAGACGGAACAGGAAAGCAAAGAAGGCTCTGAAGCGGGCTGCTCTGAAGAAGGAGAAGGCGGACGAGAAATGCAACGACTAGAACCTTATCACCACTTTTATCACCGTCGCCTTCTACTAATTCTACCCAGATCTTCTAAATCCCAATCCTTCTCCATTCTGTACTTGTTCTTTTCTCGTGTTCTCTGGCTCTAGTTCCATTCTGACTTGATTTCTGGCTTTCAATAAAAATTTCCGCTTTTCATTTGTTTTCACGTGACCTTCTCCACCCTTCCCTTGTCCTACTTCCCACGTGGAACTCTTATCGTGCCGCCCCCTACTCCACGTGTCAAGTGGCTCTCTCCCCATCAGTTCTCCAACTGTCTCTGTTGAAATGACCTCCTGGAAAGCTTACCCACTGGTTTTCTGGAAGCCAACTGGCCAAACGGCCTCCTGGACTGCTCTGCCAATCGATATCAAGTCGAAGGTTGTGAAGGAGATGGATTTGTTGACCAGGTACCATTTGGAAGACAGTTTCAGAATCTCATGAAAGTTTCAGATGCCGCCTGAAAATCTCCTCCCGTTCCAACCAGGAACTCGTCGATTCCGTGCCTCTGACCATCAAAAACGCGAGAATCTGCCTTGGAGATGATGCGTGTCTTCTGATGATCTACACTGGAATCGGGAAGTTTGTCAAGTTGGATTTGGAGTTTATCAAGGGGAAAGTTGTTGTCAAGAGGTGATAAGCGACTTCTCTCTCTCTGATAAGCACGCTGAAATTCAGATTGATCAACTGCCATGATGTTTCCAAAGCCACGAAGATCCCGACTGCCCACAAGGATCCATTCGTTCCCCTGTGTCTGTTCTTGAAGTCTCTGCTCACCAACAACATCTCCCTGAACACCTTGGAATGGGAGTACAACCCTTCGAAAAACGAGAAAGCAACGATTGCCGAGATGAAGAAGCTGTTGAAAGGAGTCGAGTTTCGTGCAAAGAGACTGATGATCAACGGGGAGACTCCGTCGACTCTGTGCGAGGTGCTCACCTCGTTTTGTATGGAGAGCGAGTTGAAGAGAACTGATAGACTGGTCGTGTCCCTGGATCCGGAATCCGCGTGTCCAACGCGTACCTTTGAAATGACGATCCCGGCGTATATGAGTGAACAGCTGACTGGTGATAGTTGTGAGTTATCAAGGGATCTCACAAAAGTATCAATTCTTCTTTCAGCCGTGACTCACGTCTTCTCGGATCGCTTCCAGGGTGCCTACTCTATTCCAGACGTTCACAAGCAAATGTTGAGACTGGCGGCTGGCACATACCTGATTGCCCGCTGTCTCTTCGACCTTGCAGAGAAGGAGTTTGAGAAAGTGAAGGCTCCGCTTGTGAGGTATCAGTGGACATGTTGATAACTGATAACACTGATAGCTTCCAGATTCATTGGGAATCACCGTGTGAAGCGAGAGATCAAGGGAGACCTTCTCTACCGTCACACTATCACTGGATGCGGTTACTCGATGACAGTGATTCACAAGTCCAAGGAGAACACGATTGACTGGAAAGCGGTGACCTGTGGACTCGGAATCCTCTGCCCAAACTGTGCGGATCCGTTTGAGTGGACCTACTTCAACGACATTCCCCGTCGTGTCATCAGTGAGCCGAATTGGATGAATGTGTTCAAGGTGTATGAAGGATCTAGTAATCAAGGCATTCGGAACTTTGCCAAGGTTCTGGAATCTCATGTTTCGATGGAAGATCTCATGCTGATCAAGATGCCGAAAGAGGCGGAGGATCGGAGAATGGAGAAAGAAGCGAAGAAGGAGCGGAAGGACACTGTTGAGAAGACGTCGGCCTCTTGGACGGGTCTTCCAATCGATATCCAGAAGAAAGTCGTTGAGAAGTTGGATCTGTTGACCAGGTAACCCATATCTTCTGGATCTTCTGAAGAGCTTCTGAATCTTTCAATTTTCCAGATGCCGTCTGAAGATTTCCTCCATTTCCAATCGCAAACTCGTCAATTCCGTGCCTCTGACCATCAAGAACGCGAGAATCGGCCTTGGAGATAATGAGTGTCTTCTGCTGATTCACACTGGAATCGGGAAGTTTGTGAAGCTGGATTTGGAGAAGATTCGAGGAAGAGTTGTTATCAAGAGGTGATAAGGGACTACTGATAGTGATAAGAACGCTGATTTTCAGATCGATCAACTCTTACAACATGTCCAACGCCAAGACGATCCGAACTGAACATACTGATATGTTTGTCGCCGCCTTGCCGCTGATGAAGTCCCTGCTCACTTCCGTCTCCAACAACATCCACCTGGACGTGCTGGAATGGGAGTTCAACCCGATCAGCAACATGATCTTCTTCCTGATCAAGAAGCTGCTGGACGGCGTCAAGTTCCGTGTCAAGAAACTCCTGCTGAACCACAAGTTCACCAAGTCCACCGACCTTTTGCTGGCCGAGTTTTGCCTGAAGAAGGATCTGATGGAAGTCGAGAAGATGTCCGTGGATCCTGGAGCCAAGTGTCCGTTCCCGCTGGTTGTCATGGAGACGTGCTATCCGAATTATGTGATGGGGAAGACTTTGCGTGAGTCTCATTGCTTCTCTAGTCACCAGGGATCCTCTTATCTTTCAGGCATCCTTCGTGTCAAGTTGTTCATGGATCCGTTCGACGTTCTGAACATCAGACCATTCGAGGAACTGGTCCACGAGGGTCAGGAGGGTGTCTACGTGACTCTTCGTCTTCGTGCCGGCAACCCGAAGGCTCTCTTCGCCAAGTGCTCCGCCAAGCCAATCCGTCTCTCTGATAAGACTCTTATCAAACGCGAGTTCCTCAACCCGTCCATCATCGCCCTGCACCGTCTCTCCCCGTGTGGCTACTCCAAGACCGTCATCCACAAATCGCGTGAGCATTCTGTCGACTGGGAATCGGAACCGTGTGAGCTCGGCGTGCTCTGCGACACGTGCAACACCCCATTCGCTTTTGGCTACTTCAACAGAATTCCACGTCGTGTCTTCAACGAGCCCAAATGGACCAACGTCTTCTGCAATTTCCACGATGAACGTGAGCGTCAGGAGTACTTTGCGAAGCTGAAGGCTGTGGTGAAGAAGGGACCGGGCCTCGAGGACTTTGACTTTAAGAACTTGGGACCGGAGTGTATGCGCGAGAGAATCCATGATCCTATCCTGAACAGCCTCAAATCGCAGTTCGGCCTCCGTGGGCCGGGTTATCCGGCTAATTTGGACCAGTTGGCGGCTCAAGTTCTGGGTGCTGCTGGCTTCATTTGAATCTAGAACTCGATGTTTTTGTATGTAAACTTTTGCTACTTCATGTTCTGATAGATAGATAAATATTGATTTTTGTATTCCCATTTTCATGTGACTTTCTTATCCATAAAGGAAACTTGCCAACTAGCTTCCAATCTTGCCGCTGCTAAAACGGCCACCTGACTGAAAGTCGGTGACCTGTGGGCTCCGCGAGCTCTGTCCGATGAAGCCGTACCACATGTCATTCGGGTTCGAGTCAAACTTCCTGTACCAGTTGCCACAACGTCTTTGCAATAAGCCCGTGGGCGGAAATCGGAATTTGCCGAGAAGATGATGGAGTGTCTGAAAGCTCTCTATCGAAATGATAATGTTTGCATGTTCGCTTCCACTCTTCGTGTTTGAACCATAAATAAAGATGACTGATTTTCTTGTCTTGTTGGCTGATCAGTGCCCTTTTTCACGTGACTCAGCCATCTCTGGCTCTGTGAGCCTTCACGTGACCTTCTTCAACTTTACACTTGTCCTACTTCTCACGTGGAACTTTGCTCCATATGCCAACTGGCTTTTCTCATCAGTCCTGCTGATAAAATGGCCTCCTGGACCAATCTCCCGTTGGATATTAATAAGAAGATCGTCAAGGAGTTGGATCTGTTGGCCAGGTACCCCCATATCTTCTGAATCTTCTGAACAGCTTCTGAATCTTCTGAATTTCCAGATTCCGTCTGAAAATCTCCTCGACTTCCAATCGGGATCTTGTCAATTCCGTGCCACTGACCATCAAAAATGCGAGAATCGGGATCGGTGAAGAAAGATGTCTTCTGATGGTTCACACTGGAATCGGGGAGTTTGTCAAGTTGGATTTGGAGTTGATCAAAGGGAAAGTTGTTATCAAGAGGTGATAAGGGGATTCTGATAGTGATAAGAGTCTTGAAGTTTAGATCGATCAACTCGTATAACATATCCAAGGCCAACTGCATCCAGACTGACTTGGTGAATGCGTTGACCGTGTTGATCTATTCCATGAAGTCCCTGCTCACCTCCCCCACCAACAACATCCTTCTGAACGTTCTAGAAGTCGAGATTCTGAAACCACTGCATTTCACGACAATGATGAGACTGTCGGGTCTGCTGGACGTCTTTGGTGTTCAGTTGAGAGTCCAGAGACTCGTGTTCGCCTCGGAAAAAGAACTGAAGCCCATCTGGGCAATTGGAAGATACTGTAAGGAGGAAGACTTGAAGGAGACGAGTCAGCTGACGTTGTACACGAATCCAGAGAGTGCGGAACCAGGGGTGGTGCATGACACTTATATGATGAAGTTTTTGCATGGTGCACCGATGCGTAAGTTCTTTTTTCAAAGATATCTCACAGCGAAAACTACAGCCAAAAATCACTGAAAAATGCACGTCTTACTGTAGTTTTCGCTGCAAGATATCGTGCGCGCCAATCTGAAATTTTGAATGCAATTATCGATTTTTCAGGCCATTCCAAAGTCTTCTTCTACTGTATCAACTACAATACCATTCCGATGATGTTACAACAGAAGATCAATGAACATCCGCAAATGTACATTGTTTATCGGTGCCGTTTCCTGAAGCCTAAAGAGATGTTTGACATGGTTCAGGCTGAGACTATCAGGTATCAGTTTCTAATCGATACAAATATATATCTTATCACTGATTTCCAGTCTGGCTGATAACATCTTTGTGAAGCGAGTGATCGAAGGGAGCGTTGTCTACCGGCACACTCTGACCCCATGCGGCTACTCGATGACAGTGATCCATGAATCCATGGAACACAAGATCCCAACTGAGACTTGTGGGCTCGGCGAGCTGTGCTGGAAGTGCAAGAGTCCCTTCGAATTCTGTTATTTCTACGATCTGGCCCGTCGGGTTATCAATGAGAAGAACTGGTTGACTGTCTTTGATAACGATTCTGAAGAGGAGATGAAGAAGTTTGCGGATCTCATGGAAGGGAAGATGTCGCGATCGGATGCGTATAGGAAGAATCAGAAGAGTGAGGATTCTGAATCTGAATCTGAATCTGAATCCATCACGGCGACAGCTTCTGAATCCGAGTCAGTCTCTGATGCCTCCAACCTTCCATTCTTCTTCACTTGGACCCTTATGACTATCCTTATCACCCTAATCTTCTCCTTCTTCTTTCCCCAATTCCTTGTTCCATTGGGTATTCAGATTTGAATGTCTTATCATTATTCTTATCACTGTTCTTATCCTGGTCGTTCTACTCGTTCTTTCTGCAATTCAAGCTATCAACAATTGATCTGTTCACCTTTTGTGAAGTGATAAAGTGATAAAGGATTACTGTACTTTTGTCGAGTCGACCTTGACTTGAAGCTTTCCCAATTTTTCAATTTTTCACGTGAACCGACCCCATATTTGTTATCTTTGACCTATCACGTGTCTAAGTGATGTGGCTAGACCGCTCTCAAGTCTAGATCCAGAAGTATTGCCAACATCTAATACCGCCGACAATGGAGAATTTTGTTTCCAAAATGTTGAAAGGTAACAGAACTCTATCCAGTTTCCCAGGCTGACTTTTCTTCAGATCTGACTAAAATTATGGATGAAACCCGGGAAATCATCAATGAAAAAGCTCAGAAGCACAAGGCGTCTGATTCGAATTCTGAAGTGGTTGAAGTGGTTAAGGAATCTGAAGAATCTGATGGATCCGAAGAATCCGAAGAATCTGAAGAATCCGAAGAATCTGACGTGGCTGAAGAATCGGAAAGCTCTGAAAGCTTTGAAGGAGTTCCTGATCCTTCCTGGACTGGTCTTCCATCTGGAATCAAGAAGAAGATTGTGGAGAAGTTGGATCTGTTGACCAGGTACCCCATATCTTCTGGATCTTTTGAATCTTCTTTCCAGATGCCGTCTGAAGATCTGCTCTCGTTCCAGTCAAAAACTCGTCAATTCCACGCCTCTGACCATCAAACATGTGAGAGTCGGGCTTGGAGATGATGAGTGCATGATTGTGATCTACACTGGAATCGGGGAGTTTATCAAGTTGGATTTGGAGTTGATCGAAGGGAGAATGACTATCAAGAGGTGATAAGCAACTTGATATTGACAAGGACCCTGAATTTCAGATCGATCTATACATTCCACACTGCGAAATCCTCCAAAACGATTCAAACTCTCTACCGTGATCCCATTGAGCTGACATTTGTGATTCTGAAGACCACCTTGACGTCCAAGAACCAGAACATCCTTCTGGGATCCATGGAATGGGAGTCGACTCCTCTGAAAAAAGACGTGCTCTCTCATCTGGATATGGTCGTTCACATGTTCGGAGCAAAGTTTCGAACCAAGAAGCTGTTGTTCAATACGATGGCAGAAGAGCCGATCCAGAGAATCATAGCTTTGTTCTGCTCGGAGGACGATTTGGAGATGACGTGGCATCGGAAGATAAACACGCAGAGTGCCATTATTCCGATCCCTTGCTACATCCTGGATGCGATTGTTCTGAGTGATAAGAAGCCAAATCGTGAGTGATAACAATAACAGGATATCGGAACTATCCAACTGATTCCAGAGAGATCAATGCTCTATTTGGGTGCTCCGCAGCCTGGCCACAATTATAATCACACGGAAGTGGTCATGAACGCCCCCAAAGAGGTCTACATTAGAAAGAGAGGATTCTTCATGGATCCGAGGGTGTATTTCAGACAAGTTCAGGTTCCCGTTTTGAGGTGAGTCCCATTTCAGATCAAGAACCTTCTAGAAGACATTTTCAGAGTCACTGATGGGATGTTTGTGAAGCGAGAGATTGTCGGGGAGCTCGTCCACCGTCACACCATCTCTCCGTGCGGCTACTCGTTGTACACCATTCACGAATCCATTGAGCACCTTGTAGACTGGAAGAGACAGTGTCCGATGGGAGAGATGTGTCCCAAGTGCACGGACCCATTCGAGTACACCTACTTTGCCGATATGACTCGACGCGCCGTCAATGAGCCAAAGTGGCGTAAGATCTTCTCTGAATCGATGGAAAATCTGGATGAAGTGCTGAAAAAGCTTGCAGTTCGGATCGCAGAGCAACCGCCAGTTGCAGAGCTCTGGCGCCCGAGATGGACTATTGGTACGGATGGGAAGATATGGGTCTCGCCACGAAAATGGTTTCTGGCTGAAGTACGGTTTATCGACAAAGTTTCAGCACTGTTTCTAATAAGAACGGGAAGATTAATCATTTCCAACCAAATTCCAGCAGTTTCCACTGAAATCGTGTTTTCTGGCCTAATTTCATGAGTAAAAGTGTCAAAACCTGGTCCAGAAGCCGTATTTCAGCCAGAAACCGTTTTCGTGGCGAGACCCATCAGGGCGATAGTGAAGACAGATGAAATTTGGTTTGCAGACTTCAAGGACACTGAAACTGGGCCATTGGAGAGAGTCGGAGAGCTTCACGAAACCTACTTCAGAGCCGTTCTTCGAGACATTGAGGCCAATGAGAAGAATGGAAATATCAAAGATTCTGGAGCCAAGAAATTGAAGAAGAAGAAAGGAAAAAAGTAGAAGACGTTATTGAAGAGCTCTGAAAATGGAGCCACGAATTCTTATTACTCGTACTATTATTGCCGTTACCCGGCGTGTCAACTGATGGGTCTCGCCACGAAAACGGTTTTTAGCTTTTCGTGCCGAGACCCACCACCAGGTCAATCCTTCTTGTATTCTCGTTGTCCTGTGTAATCGATAAAGCTCGTTCTGTATCTCAATTTTAATCAGTTCAATCAAATCAATGTGTAAATTTCGGGGAGAAAAAGTCCAAAAAAGTGAAGCGGCGACAAACTAAGAAACGACGTGTTGTTTTGACAGGTGTTGTTGTAAGGGGTTGATATTACAAGGAAGAACAGCTACAGTAATAGAATGGAAACAAGAAGTTGGTGCGAATTGCGGTCTACAAATATTAGGTGTCGGGGAAATACAGAAGGTTCGCGATGAAAAATGTAATACTAGTGGCTGGAAGGACTACAGTAATCCGGGATACAAATTCGATGGGAACGGGAATGTTGACTTCAACGTTGTTTCACTACGTTTTTCTACATTCTGCTGTCTGTCACACATACACACAATCTACAGTTATATCCTAGGAGCGAATGGGGCAGTTCTGGTACTAAAGCAGATTATCAGGAAAAGGGGCGGGGCTTATATCGACGATATTCAACATATTACAAAAAGTAGTAAGGAGTAGTAGTAGAAGAAGAAGGACTCAACAAGAAAGAATAGAACGTGGCTAGGAGGGGGGAGAATGGTACAGAAACACACACCACCAGGGGTCTAAAAAGTAGGTCAAAAGAGAAAAAAGAGAGCATCTATATATACATCCAAAAGTTAGTGGGGAGGGGTGAAAAGAACAGACCAAAAGTACAGACAAAAAGAGAAAAAGAGAATTAGACAGAGAGAGAGAGAGGAACCTAATCTAGAAAGAAGAGAACCGGGCCTTAGGCCTGATTGAGCCCAGAGACTGGGGTGTTGGCCCAGAGCTTGTCCAGATCCTTCATCAGCATCACCATCGTGTCGTCCATCTCGTCGATGAGGGGAGTGGCCAGGGACTGGTGGTTGGAGGTGACTGGAGCCGGCGCGAGGACGCGTTTCGATGGCTTGATGGGGCTGAAGAGCGAGCAGCTGCGGAACGAGTTCCACGACTCCTTCATCGGGCTTTGCGAGGAGGGAGGGGCTTGCTGAAAGATGAAATGATTGTGATAAGGCTTGTTATCAGTAGGGATTACCTTCATGAGTCCCGGATACTCTCCCAAGAACTTCTCGGCGTCGAAGAGCGTGTTGGTGTTCTCGAGTTGCGGCGAGACGGCCTTCTGCTCCAGATTCAGTGCGGATGGTCGTTGGACTGGGTGGAAGACGGGGTCGTTGCTGCCGAAGAGGTCCGCGAAGGCATCTCCGCACTGGGAAGAGGACGCAGAGTCGCGGCTCTCCGGGGTGATCGCTGGGACCATCTCGGAGCCATTCTGCTGGACAGTGTTCCTCGGGAGTTGGCCACGAGCCAGGGCGGCTCCGTAGGACGAAGCGGATGGTTGTGGTGGAGCTGGAGATCCTCCGATGAGGGCTGCGGCGGCGGCCTGCATCATCTGAAGCTGGTGGTCCTGTCGTTGAGCGTACGGGCGGGTGATGCCGGCCGGGACTGAGGCGGAGACGGGCTTGTTCGGCTGCCGACGCTTCCATCCGTCCACAGAGGCCATTTCGTAGAAGAATCCGTCAGAATTCGGGTCGTAGTATCGCATCGTCGGTTGGGCGGGTTGAGCTGTCGGGGAGACCTGGGCGGCTTGTTGTTGGGCATGCTGGAACTGGAAGGCCTGCTGGAGGAAGGCGGCCTGGGCGGCGGCGGCTTGAGCGGCAAGGAGTTGGTTGTACTTGCTGGGGCCGTTGATGTTCATGTGGGCGACTTCCTGGAAGAATCGAGAGTTAGAATAGCACAAGGTCTAGTTCACTAGAGCGCATTTGCCCTTTCCTTGTTTTGCTCTAGGGAGAGAATCCAGAAAAAGTGGAAAACGAGTGTATGGCGCGCGCGCCACACTCTGATCAAAACAACTTTTTCATGAGAGAGAGAAGGGGGAGAAAGATGGACACTCAATGGCCAGAAACGAACAAGTTTTCTCTTGTCTTGTTCCCCCTCCTCATCTCGGTCGGGCTTGGCATCTTTTCCATAACCTAGATCCCCTAATTACCAAGAGATATATCTCGTATGTCACATCGCGAAACACCTGCTCTCGGCGACATTTGCACTTTATCTCGGGCGGCCACATGCTCATTAGTCTCGCGCACACGGGCCCATATTGAGACAGCTGTGTCCTTGTGACCCCCAAGCCCCCAAGGAGAGGAGAAGAATCCTCTAGAAAAGGCAGAAAAACAGGGAGGAAAAGCGCGTGATGATGAGAATTTTCAGACAGGGGGGGGGCATGAGTCATGGCTCTTTAGAATTCTGGGTATTCCTGGAAGATAGGAGCAAAAGTTCAATTCCAGAAAGTGAGTCATGCACTTTGATGTTTTCAAGTTTTCAAGTGTGGATGCTTCGGGGGCAAGTGACCTTTTGGACCAAGAAACCAGAAACACTAGGGTCCCTAGACGCAAAAGCTTGCAAGTCCTCTCAGACCAAACGGCCTAAAAGTGCAACTTGCTCCAATTCGGCTTGCTCATTTCCCTCTTCCGTCTAAGGACAACGAAGTCCTCAGAGTGCACTTCTCGGACACGGCTCTAGGATCTGCCCGATGACCAACCTGATCTTTGGCTCCCTTGTGAACCGCCGCATTCGGCTGCCGTCGTCGCCATCCTTTCGCGCCGTTCTGCTCGTAGTAGTAGCCGTCGGTGGCGACGTCGTAGAACCAGTATTCCTCGTTGGTGGCTCCAGAAGTTGGGGCAGCAGTGACCGGCGCGACGCCTTCCTCACTGCTCTCGGACATTGCCTGGCTGGCGGCGTAGCCGTCCTTGCGGGCGGCGCCCAACTGGCTCAGCGTCTTGCGCTTCCGAATGTGCTTCTTCTTCTGTTGACTTTCCGGCGAAGTGGCGGTGACCGGTGGCTTGGATTCTGGAAAAAGGAAAGGGTTGGATGAATGGAAAGATGGATTCAAAGAAGGAGAGGAAGAACTAGCTACATTCCGTGGAAATGAGAAGAGGAACACGATCATCTGACGGCGGCGGCGCCGCTGATGACGAGGACACGTCGTGGCGACAAACAAGGAACTAGGCGGGCGAAGAAAAAGCCTGTCCCTCCTTGTGTCTACGTCTCCGCTGCCATCGTGCCAATTCACACCGGGCAAGAACTTTTTATGGTAGTAGTGCGAAACTTGTCTTGTAGCAGAGAGAGGGAGAAGCGTTTAAATGTTCACAATGTGCCCTTTAGAGAGTGGCCCCTCGGAGATGATAGAAAATGACGTTTTTAAGGACCCCACCCCGCTGAGAAGGACCCGAAAGATGACGAATTCTATATACTACTACTAACCATCCGAAGAGCTCTGTCTCCTGATCATCGTCGGCTGTTGTTGCATCATTTGTTGCTGTTGTTGTTGTTGCTTCTCGAAGATTCCAGTCTGGTCCATGAACCATCCGAGTGTCTTGGTTCCTCGTGCCGGCGGCATTGTCGCTGCTGATGCTTCTCGCATAGGGGGGGGAGGACTCTGCAAGAACATATTATTAGTGGGGGAGTGATAAGGGGTGATAAAGAGTGATAAGAAGAGATAAGAAGGAAAGTGAAGAGCGGGACCGTCAAGAGACAAAAGCTGAGCTAGTGAGCTCCAAAGAGCTCCAGAAGTGGGCGTGGCGCCAAGTCCAAGGATCACAAAGACCATGGGTCCGTGGACTCCGGCGGGGCTCAGAACAGCTGACTCGAGTGCCCTTCTGAAAACAGCGCCGACGGGGGGCGAATTTCAGAGAAAACGAACACTCGGAGAAGGCGACGAGAGAGTGTGCGGGACGGAGAGAAGCGAGAGAAAAACAGAGAGCCGTGTGACGCACACAAGGCTCACGTCGCCAGTTCGGATGAACTTTGTGGTGGTGCCGGCGAAGCGTTTCGCCTTTTCTACCATTTCACAAAGAGGCGTGATGAGTCAGCTAATAAAACCATGTTGTATCGTGTATTGTACAAAACGAAGTACGCTTACAACTTTTGGGAGTACGTCAAAACTATATATATGGGCTGATCCAAGAGGAAAAGGTGTACTACACGCACCGCATCGACCAAAAAAGAGATGGAAAGACAATGGTAATAATGGTGATGGTAGCGTCGATGCGCGACAATTACGGGATTACCATCTGTCAAGGGGGGCTTGGACCCCTGGGAGGACCCCGGGAATCGTACAAATACACAAATAACCACACAGTGTATTTGTGCAGCAGGACGATACTGGAGAGACTGTACGAGAGCATGACACCCATTTGTAAATATGTATAGAATTCGCGTTTTTTTCGCTAAAAAAAAGGAAAAAAGAAACCACGGTCAAAATGCCGGGAAAGTGGGTCGTACCGGTCATGTGAATCGGCGAATGACACTTGGTTGACACTGATAAGGGATTGATAACGAACGGTTTTTGTTCGAGGAGGAGAGGAGAAGGGGGGAAAATATGATATATCAAGAACTAAAGTGAAGAGGAAGTCAGATGGACCAAAAGGGGCGGGGCATTCTTGGGAGCAGCGGAGCACACGAAGGGGGCGTGGCCTGAGTCATCATGGAGAGGAAACGAAAGAAATGGTTGAAGGGACCCGAACCGTAACAACCATTACATCAGAAGACGAATCATCATATCTTCGCATCTATGTGCGATTTTTGATGAACTGAAGGGTGGCAATGGGAGAGAGAGAGGGATAAGAGACGCAGGTGGTGAGAGAGGATTGCGTGTGTGGGCAGGTGGAGGAAGACATTTTGATCTGGAGATTCCAGAGAATCACCACTTCGTTAAGAGTGATGACAATTCTCACTACTTTGGGAAAAATGAAGGAAAAATGGTAGGTTGGGGAAGGGTAGAATTAGCAAAAGAAGGAACTGGAACAAATGTTGGGTCTCGAAACGAAAATGCAGAAAACTGCAAAAACCTGGTAGTTTCTAGGCATTTTCAAGCGGAAAAAGACAAAAAAGCTTCAAATTTCGAGCTTGACCTATATAAATTGAGAAAAACCGGCTCCAGAATCTTGCAGAAGCTTTGAAAAGCTCAAAAGCCCAAACTCTACAAAATCTTGTCCAAATACACGTCCCAGACAGCCAAAAACCGTCTAGCCATCCAATTTTTTCAAAACTTCACAAATAAATCGGGCCTTTTATAAAAAAACGGTCAAAAGTCTAGCCGCTTCATAAAACACAATCTCCAAAGATGGGAAACCGCTCGAAACTGTTGTTTCTCTCTCGGCGGGGAGGACATACCGGGTACCGGCAGACACCAAGTGATAAAAAAAAGAGTGTGTGTTGATGATATGTGATACCAAGAGGAGGCGCCCCGGAAGGCAGTTTCGACTCTCTTTCGATCACAATCACAATAAACTGATAACTGGCATATCAGCCGTGCGACGGACAGCGACACACAAAACGTGACGTGCCTCAATTTTTGGTCTTCAATGTTCTTTTTCTTCTTCCTGCGATTCTTCGCCGATTCATTCGATTCACGTGTGCGAGTGAATGATTCCGTGGAAGAAGAAATCGGGGCGCTATCGCCATGATGAAAAGGTACGGACACACCCATTTTACGCAGCGGGAGTTCGGAATGTTTAGTGGACGGAAACGAAGAAGAAGAGGAACAAGGCAGACCCAACTGTAGGTCAGAATGTCCTTCGGATGGGGTACAAGAATCAGGTGATTCTTCTTGGAAGAACCAAAAATCTGATTAGTAGAAAAGGGGGACAGAACTGGAAATTTGGGAAAAATTTCAAAGTTCAAGTGACCTACTTTTTAGCAACAAAAAAATAGTGAGCAAGCTCTACCGAATCATTCAAAACATGTTCAGTAGGGCGAATTTGCTGAAAAAAATCGATCAAATTTCAAATTTCACGAAAATCAGGCGGTGACCTACTTTTTCGCCAAAAATTCAAACGCGCTCTATTGAACCATTTAAAACACGTCTAGTAGAGCGAAGTTGCTAGGAAACTAAAATAAAGCCAACAAAACCGAAAATCCAGCAGACAAAGCTTCAGAAAATCACCAAATCTCCGAAAAATGTCATTTTCTAAAAATCGACTAATCGCCGATTGTTGCCACGATAAAATCGTTTCAATCGCAAAAATGAATCTCACACACTCCAGGTACAAGATTCAAGCGAGGCGCCAAATTCCGAAAAAGTGCCCAAAAAGGCCCAAAAAGTCAAAAACTCTAATACAAACAGTACAAAATCACTAGCCAAACACGGTGTAGAATGTCGAAAAGGTATAAAATCGAAGCGAATCGCAACGAATCAAATCGAAAAAAAAAGTTTCGAAATGTCGCAAAAACCAACCAAATGATACAGGTTAGAAAGACCTACAGTGAGAGGAAGAGACACAGAGAAGAAAAGGAGCGGGAAGTGACGAGTGCAACATGTAAAAACAGTTCATGACTCATCACTATTCCGTAATCGTTTCGCCCTCTCTCTCTCCATTTTGTAAAATGGCCTCCGCATGGGAAATCGAATGTGAGGCCGAAAAAGGACACCGATTATACGATCCAAAGAGGACGATTTCGCAATTCCTACATTTTTCAAACGCCCCCAATTCCATGTGATAAAACTGATAGAAAGGAAAAAAACACTGATAACAACAAAGGATTACGAAACGGATTTGTGATACAGTGAAGAAGTGGGGGGCTTATTTACATTTCCCACACAAACAACCATAGAAAACCACATCATTGTCGTGTTCAAAGTGCACCAAACTGTGCGGGGGTAAACATGAACTCGCAAAGCAGGTGGTCTAGCCGCTGATACTGGTGTTTGGGAAATTGAACGAAAAAAAACGAAAGATTCGTCAATCGTCACGTGAAATTGGCAGAATTTGACCTAAATTTGGCGAATTTCGGCAAAGAACCGTTCAAATTGTCAAATTGGCGGAATTCAAAAAATTGTCTGTTCAAACCAAAAATTCGGGTCTCAGGACCTAAATTTGACAAATTTAGGCCAGAATAGCTCAATTCCCGTTGAACTTCGCCTAAAATTTGAAAATCCCAAAATTTGACCTAATTCCCTTCAAAATCCACGTATAATCCCAAAATTTTAGGCCAAAAAATTTCCCAAATTCCAAATTCACCCTATATTCGCGATCTCATTAGAAATTCGCACAAATTCCCAAATTTTTCCATGAATTCTAATGAATTCCAATTTGAAACACATGCCAAATTGTGTGTGGGCAATTCGATTAAAAACCAGCCAACGAAGAGAGGACATCTCAAAAATGACAATAAGCCAAGAGATATTTGCATTTATATAACAAAAAAGTGCCGAGGAAACTAACTGATGACGCCTACTGAGGAATTGTGAAAAGTGTGACCCAATTTCCAAAAAAAATGGATGGGTTGGCCTAAAAATGAGCAAAAAATCTAAAGAAATTGTGGCGAATTGCGAAATGTGGCCTAATCAAAATATCAGGACAAATAGGTCGAAATGGAGTACGGAGCATCACAAAAAAACGAGGAAGAGTGAGCAAAAGGGAGATATTTCGAAATGTTTCGTTTTTTTCCTCTTTTTGCTGTTGGCTCTAAGTCTCTCGATGAAGAGAGTGAGTCAGCACTGTCTCGGCCGCCCACTTCTCTCTATCATCCGCACAAGTCAACACCGAAAAGGTGACAAAACTTTTATGGAGGCGACGGAAATAAGAAATAGCAAGGACTGTCCCTAGGACAACAAAAAATAGCAAACGACACATTTCGAAAAGTTTCGAAAAAGTGTGTCACTCTCATTTTTCTTCCTCTTCGCCTATTCGAATCAGCTGTTCACGTGTTCCGGGGCGCCTCGTGCCCTTCTTCGCCAGTCTGCGTCTCAGAGCTCAGGGCTCGGCGAGCACACGAGAGCCAATGAATGGCGAATGAGTCACAAGGTTTCCTGGAAAACCGGACATCTAGAATTTCGCGTGAATTCAGATTCTCTTATTCAAAAGAATCCAATTTAAATCCAGAGAGATGACTCAAATTGCTCTCATTAAAATGACAGCCTCTACGTAAAATCCCAAGTCAGACTTCTCTTTGTCAAAGTTCACACTAATCTAGACAGACAGTCTGAGCCCCCCGAATAAGCCAAACATCTCGAGGAATCAACAACGAGGAACAGGAATTTGGGAATGGGAACATTCGAGTTTGAAATGACGTGCTTCGTGGCGGAGTGGGTGTCAAATGGCGGATTTAGGTCAGAGGAAGAGGCAAATTTCGGGATTTCGAAATGTTTTGTCATTACTAAATTTAAATAGCTGAAATAAACATCAGAATCCTACAAAAACTTGAAAAAAAAAATTTTGAAAAAAAAATTTAAAAAAAAAAAAAAGTTTTTGTCAATTTTTTTTCAAATTTTTGTCACAAAAAGTTCAAACTGACACTATCATAAAGTCCATCACTATCACACCATCAAACAATAAAACGTTCAAATTCCCTTTTGCCCAACAAAAAATGGGTCAAAAATCAGGCAACGATCATAAGAACAGTCACAAGACGGGTTGGCTGCAGCACACACATGCTCGGTAAAACTGAAAAAGTATTTGTGTAGAGTTGTGAACACTTTGTGTAGACTTGTGAACACTTCAGGAAGCCCCCGAAAAAGAGTTCACAAGTCTACACAAAGTGTTCACAACTCTACACAAAGTGTTCACAACTCTACACAAAGTGTTCACAACTATGAATGAAGACATCCAAATGCTACTCGATTTTGACATAAAAATAGTACGCTGCGTATTATGAATCAACTATTTATTCGAGAAATAATAGAATGTCATGTAAAAAACGTTCGGCTCATAAATAACAAAAACAACAAAGAACTTAGGAAAGATATAAAAAAGTTAAGAAGTAGGCGATCGCCCTCGAGGAACTTGACGAAGTCGGGGACCTTCTGGGTGTCGATGTTGAAGTCGTAGTACATGCGGAAGTACTTCTTGCTACGCTTGATTCCGACGACATCTAAAAACAAAGCAATTTAAATTAGAAGCGAAACCTAAATCACTTACCCATGAATCCGGTTGGGGGCTTTTCCGTCGAAGCGGACGATTCTCTTGGTGAGGATCTTCTCGGTTTCGGTGTAGTTGACTTCAGACGGTTGAGGAGGAACAAGCTGAGTGGGAGTGAATCGCGGAGCTTGTGTGATCCTGGGTTCGGGTGGACGGCGAAAGGTCGTCCGAGTTTGTCAAGCATCCAGCGGCGTGACGCTTGAGATGCTTCTTCGGTTCTCTCATTTTGTATTGTGTACCTCAAGCTGCAAGAAAACAATAAAGTACTGCCCCGATTCTTGGCGACAATTCAAATTTGATTACTGAAAATGCTGGAATTTTACCGTTTTTCATCGCCAACAGAGGAAATTTTGAAAATTTCAGTAGAAATATGGAAAATTGTAATAATTCGTAACATTTCCGACAAAAATCTGAAAAAAATTTTTTTTTGAAAATCTTCATAAGGGGGGACCCCATGAAATTTTTTCGACATTTTTTTTTTGGAAAAATATTTCTATTATCGTTTTATACTACTAGCATACTAGCAGGTGACAAAAAATATCATTTTCCAGGAATATTTTTCCAAAAAAAAATGTCGAAAAAATTTCATGGGGTCCCCCCTTATGAAAATTTTCAAAAAAAATTTTTTTTCAGATTTTTGTCGGAAATGTTACGAATTATTACAATTTTCCATATTTCGACTGAAAATTTTCAAATTTCCTTTGTTTGCGATGAAAAACGGTAAAATTCCAGCATTTTCAGTAATCAAATTTGAATTGGCCCCAAGAATATTCAAGAATATCACAAGCGCGCTTTACCGTACGAGCCATTCTGTGTGTGAAAATGGGAAAATCAATAAAATACAACAAAAACGCGAAAATGTCTAAAGTTTCTCTAAATATTCGAAATTTTGATTGAAAATCAGTGGAAATATACACAATTTACCTATTTTCCACACGGAAACTGAATTTATCGGAGATAATTTTTAGAATATTCGAAAAGTCATTCAGAAAAGTGACAAAAACACAATAAAATAGTGCAAAACCATCATAAATCGGGAAAAAAGGTTGGAAATAGTGAAAATCCACATGAAAAAATGGATGCACAATTTATGCGCAAGCGCTTCACTGACGCGTTTCTCGTTTTCTACACAAAGTGTTCACAAGTCTACACAAAGTGTTCACAACTCTACACAAACACTTTTCCATTTTTACCGAGTGGCACCGACTAGCACACAAAAACACAAATATCAACATAAATAAAACAGTTCTCGTTTCGTTTCGTCCGCCCCGTGGCACCACTTATCGGACCGAGAGAATCAGACGACGAGACGGAAGAATTATCAGCTGATACGCGCCGATTCCTAACACTTTGTCATGTTCTGTAGGTCAGGAATCTCACGAAAACGTTCAAAATCAACGGAAATCACGTTTTTCTGCCTAAAAAAGTGCTAAAAGTTCCCCGAAAACCATTTTCGTGGCAGGACCCACGGGAACTTCAAATTCCTCATTTTTCACTCATTTTCCAGGAAAAAGAGCTGAAAATCCAAAAATAGCTAGAAACAATTTTCGTGATAAGGCCCAGAGCAGGTGATAAGGTGAATAGGGCTCTAAATTCCACCAAATCACAAGATTAAACGTGTTTTTCTCAATTTTTCGCGGAAATATGACTTGACTTGTTCTATTTTCGGAAAGAACGCAAGGGGGTCAAATTTCGTATGGAAAATTCAAAGATTTCCGGGTCAAATCGGCATTGACTCTGAAATCACCTGATTTCCGTGGAAAATCTAGGAAAATCTAGGAAAACCGTCAGAATTCGATGGAAATTCCCAGAAAACGGGTATAAACACATTTGTTCATGGGAAAAAGTGAAAAAAGTCAAAAATTCAACGAAAAACCATTTTTTCGTCGCAGGACCCAAAATTTGCCTTTTTTGCCTAAAAAGCTCTAAAACACCTTCTAGAAGCCAAAAATTTGCAAAAAAGTGCCCATTTTTTTGCAAAAAAAGAAGAATGCGGTCAAATTCGTCTTCCTTCTCCTTTTTCGCCTACCATCAGTCTCTTGAGAATGAATTATAATTGTGTGTCAGTGTGTGTGTGCGTAAAATTTCAAGGTTACTCGTCTCTCGTCCTTCATTCCAAGTATCATCCGGTGCCAAGACGCACCAAATAAGAAGAGTGTTTTTGCGTCGTCTCAAGTACAACGCCTGCACTTGCCACATGACTTGGACCAACTTTTGCGGAGCAGCTAGTGCAGGGAACAAATGCACTTTCAAAGATCAGATAGAGGGGGGCATCCGGAGAAGCGGGGAAAACTAATCAGAAACCCAATTATTACACTCGAGATTCCACTCTTTTTGGGGGAAATGAGAGGGAGAAGCAGTTTCCATCTTTCCACTGCCAACAATCCAATTTAGGCGAGAAACAAAAGAACAGAACAACTTTTTTGCAAGTCGGAGGGACTTTTCAGAACAAGAACCGCAGAAAAAGCAAGGGAAATCGAGAAAAAGTGCGAAGAACCCGAAAAAATCCAAAGTTAGGCCTAAGTTGGCCTAAAAGTTGCAGAAAAAATGTCCAGGTCACTGTACAAGGTCTGCATACACCTTGCGCTAGAATTTCAGCAGGAAAGCTGGAAAATTTGAGAAAAATTCAAAAAAGTGCGAAAAAGTCGAAAAATCCAAAGTTAAGCCTAAGTTGGCCTAAAAACTGCAGAAAAAAATTTTCAGGTCACTGTACCCAAAAAATTGCGTAAATTCCGGTGCAAAAAGTGCAAACACCATGTACCCAGTTTTCAACAAAAAAAACAGGGAGAATCCGAAAAATCCAAAAATTTCACAAAAACCCAGAAAAATTGGCCTAAAAATTGCAGAGATTTCGAAAAAAAAATTGCGCTCAAATTCTGACCCTTACAGTAAGAAAATTGCGCACAATTTCCTTCCAAAATGTTGCAACAAATTTCAGCCAATTTCCAACAAGACCAGAAATTCTTGTGCCCAAAAATCGTGTGCAAACCGGGGTGGACGATCAAACAAAAGTAACTCCCGGGGAAAAAGGGGAAAATAGACCGAGCTCGAGCTATTTTCGGCTGATTCTCGGTCATTTTTGGTGTGGCGGTCAGCTGAGAGGTGGGGGGAGCAAGGGGACGAGTGACCGTGTGGAGAGAGCAGTTGTTTATTTGTATTCGGTGCTTGGTGGAGGCTCCCGGCGCCGGGAACCGCCGGTAATTGGATACTTTTTCGCTCGACCGTCATTTGGAGAGAGAAGGGACTTTAAGGAATGGGACAAGTTACAAATTGACAAAGTTGTGCGTGCAAGTGCGCTCTACCGAACTCTGGTAGTTTGAGCTGAATTTGGCTCTCCAATAGAGCGCGCTTGCCCATTTCCAAGTTCGCTCTACCGAACTTTGACCTGATTCCACGTAAAATTCCCACGTGAGAGCTCTGACAAGTTCACGTGAACGGAGGCGTCAAAAGGACACTGGAAAAGCGAAAGGGATAGAGAGAGAGAGAGCGGGGCACAAGGACACATATCTCTTTGCTAAATGAAAAATTGTGAAAGTGAGGTCATAAATCACGCGGATTTTCGCCTCTCCAAAAATCTAGGCGGAGAATTAATCTTGTGCTGTTGGTGCTGGGGCGAAACCAAGAATGTCAACGTGAAACATGACTTCAGACGCCAGAAGGCTTCGGATATCGCAACACGCTCCTCTAAACATCTGGGCCGTGCCAGATGTGTCTGTTAGTTGCGAGGAGGACGAGGGCAATAAGGTTGAAGGGTCGTAAAATGGGCGGCGCCGATTGGTACTGGCTGTGTTGGATCAAAGTAGAGGAATGGCGGGAAGAGATGTTGCAAAAACGAAGATTTTGAGGGAAAACTGGGAAAAATGAGCGTTTTTCGATCAAAAATAGCACAAAAAATTGTGAAATCCTAAAAAAAATTTTGAAAAAAAAAGTTGAAAAATTTTTTTTTTCGAATTTTTTTCCGCCGAATAAAAATTGAGAAAATTTTTGAAATTTTGAGAAATTCATAGCTTTCTGGAACATTTCCAGCTAATTTTCCGAAAATTTCATCCAAAACTACAGTTCGAAGAGCCCAGAAGGCTTCCGACGCTTCAGAAGTGTTCTGAATCCCATAACTTTTTCTGGGAGCTTCCATTCAGAAAAAGGTGTGTACAAGTTGGTTTGGAAGGTCAAAATCCATCAATTTATGCAGCGAAATCTTCAAAAACGGTGAACAGAAAGTGGATTTTCCAAAAAAAAAATTTTTTTTTCGAAATTTTTTTTTTCGGTCAAGATTTTCTCACTAAAAAGGTCGCCTAGAGCTCCAGAATCCCACCAGAATCAGAATTCTTCGCCTTCTGAATGCCCAGCCAGTCTGGACGTCAGACCAAGACACAAGTTGATCTCCGAACCCGGCGCGAGTACACACGCGCCACCTGGTACCTCCGTGTCCCAATGGGGGTGAGGTAAACAAAAAAAAGGGAAAAGTTATGGGTCGGGCGGTCGGAAACGAATTCGTTCTTCTTTTCAACAAGCGCTTTTTGAAAAAAAGTGTCAACACTTGTGGAGTCAAACGAGGTGGTCATTGTATTCCGGCCGAGCTAAACAACAACAAATTTTGGTTTTCCCTTTGGGACAAACTGGTCAAGGGAGTGTTCTTGGTGATAATGATAATGATAGTGACACAAATCTAGAAAACATGGGCAATTGGAACATTACGAGACTCTTGTTCCAAAACGAAGAAAGCTGCTTGAGAACAATTAGATTGGTGGGCGAAACGAGTGGACCGACTGTTTCGAAATGGTGAGAAGACGTTTCGCAAAACTAAGCTAACTGGTTTTTTTGATTGGGACACGAGGAGACGAAGCCCGGGAACTGAACAAGTTGGTAGGGCGAACACTGGAACGGCGAGTTGAAATTTAGGGGTTTTGAGGCAAAAACTTGGTGAAATTGGCGAAAAATTGACGAAAACCAGTTGAAAATTTAAAAATTCCCTTGAAAAACTGCAAAAACGCGCGGAAAATAACGAAAAACAGGCGATTCTTGAGGAAAAATGCCGCAAAAATCAAAACTCGCGGCGCAATGCTACCGTAGTCTCTTTAAAGGCGCATGCACAAAAGTGAAGAAATTTGCAGGTCTGGGATTTTTATTTTTGTATTTTTTCGCGTTTCCCTGGTTTTTGATAGATTTTATCGAATAAATTGTAAATTTGAAGGTGAAAACTCACTTCTTGTTAAAAATTCCGTCGTTTTCGTTGATATTCCACCTGAAATTGGCAAAATTGAAGGAAAAATGTGCATGTCACAAAACGGACATAAATTCGCGAGTTGGACACAGAAAAATGTGATTTTTGAGTTGAAAAATAAGGAAAAGCATGACAAAAAACAAATTATAAAGTCCAATGTGTTTCATTTGGGAATAGAACCAGTTGTGTCCAACTAAACAAGCCAATAAAATTGTTTACACTTTTCCAAAAAATTTGAAAATATTTGCACCTGCCGATTGCTATGGTTACGAAATTTTCAAAACATTTCGTATTTGGAAAACAATTTTAGGGGTGAATTCCAAAAAAAATGGGAAATGAAGGACACACACTCGGTTTTCCGTTTTCGGTAGTGAATACCGGCCGGTACGTCCTTGGCCGAGTGCCAAGATTGTGATCTTCGAATTCAAGTGGTGGGGGACGAATTTTTGAGGGAAGAAAGTTGGGGAAATGGGGAAAAATGGGAAAAAATTGGAAAACTGAGAAGAAAATGAGGGAAAAATCAGTTCCAGATGGTCGCGAAAAAGTGCCATCAACAAATCAATCGATATCTCCTTTCCCTTATCAGCTATCAAAAAGTGATTAACTTAAAAGTTGTAGCTGATAAAATTTCCTATCGATTGATAATCTTTTCAGCCCAAAAAAGCAAAAAATTGACGAATTAGAGCTCACAAAACCAGGTCACTACAGTCAACTGACATGTAAGTGACATAACCATCAACGCCACGTAAAAATGAGAAAAATTTTAAAATATGTGAGAAAAAGGAATAGAAAAATCAAATTGAATGCAAATTTTATGCAAAAATCGTTAGAAATCGATTAGCAAAAAAAAATCTCTTTGTTTTTTTAGGCTAAATAGTGCATTGATGGACTCGGTAATCTGACCTATTTTTTGCGTATACATAAACCAATCACCTAAAATAAATAAACAGAACAAGAAGAACACAATGTGCTAATCCCAAAAAGCTGTATCTCTGCGTCTCTCGCTCTCTCGGTTTCTCAAGTTTCGCGCGCAGGCGCGTTTATTTGGACTGTCTGGGTAAACTTGAGATTGACAAGGTCGATTTGGTGCGAGATTATGTGGACAAGGACATACAGTTTAACACCATTTTTGAATTTCGAAAAGCGATGATTTTTCAAGGTTGATCAATCGAAAGTAAAGTTTGACAGTGGTTTGTGGCGGATTTCTGTGATTTTTGAGGGAAATTTTTAAAAATTTAAAGGAAAAAAACTTTAATTTTCGCAAGAATTCTGATAATTTTCAGGTTTTTACAAGAATTTCAAGGATCTGTGCATTTGCGCGTCAAATCTGGTGCGTTGCACAAAAAACGGTAAAACCAGCTGCCTGTCCATCCCTTATTTATTCTTCAATTATAAAAACGATGCCTCACACCGATAGATAAAACTATACAAAAAGAGCGATAAAAGTGTACGTCTAAACAGCAAAAAGTGCGTGTAAACAGACGAGAAAAGTGTAAATGAGATGATGCCGACTGGCCCCCGGAGCATTGTCACACTTATCACTGGCGGCTCGAATCACGTGACCGAATTGCTCAGGAAAGAGCAAAAGAGAGGGCGGGAGGAGCGGATTTAGAAAAATCGCTGGTGGGGGAAGTGCGCTCTAGTGAAAAATGGCGAATTTTTGAGGGAATTTGAAATTTTAGCTGAAATTTCAGCTGAATTTTTCGAAAATTTTAAGCGGAAATGCAATTTCTGCTCCGAAAAAAAAAATTTCGCTCTAAAAAGCACAGAATTCAAATTTAGCAAAAAATTTGAAAAATCGAAAGAAAACTGCTGAAACTGTTCAAAATTTCAGCAAAAATGCACATTTGCTCAAATAAACAACACGGGATTCAAATTTCGCACAAAACAATGCTGAAAATCGAAAAATCTGACAGTTTTCAGTGAAAAACCAGAAAATCACTGAAAAATTCAAATTCCCTTGACCAAGTATGCAATCTCGCTCCACCGAACTCTAGCTCAAAAAGGCGGGAAGTTCAAATCCAACCCAATTTTCAAGCCTAACCCATTGAGAAAAATGCAAGATTCATCCCGGGGAACACGTGTGGGGGTACAGGGAGGGACCATCCCGTGTTGTCTCTCTGCACGAGAGAATTAGAGAAACAAAGGGCGAGAGAGGTCACACATTGCATCCTCCTCCTCTATTGTATACATACAAACACCGGCTGTCCTCTCTCTCTCCGGACACTGATCAACGATCAGAGAGAGGGAGGGGAGACGCAGAGAGAGCGAGTGTTCCCGGGAGAAGAGGGGGGGGGGCGGAAGCCGAGGAAGTGCAGCAGCTGATAGAAGAGGTGATATCAGATTCTGAATTTAGGATCTCTGAAGACGCCAAGGGCTTCAGAAGGTAGCTTATAAGCGAGTTGAAGGATTCAGAAGATGTGACAGGATTCTGAAGAAAGCCTGGAATGATGGGAAGGCTACAGAATTCAAAAGTCATCATTCAAAATTGACCACGGCTTCAGCTTCAGAAGGCGTGCCGAGGATTCACAAGACGTCTAGGGATTCAGAAGTCGCCCCGGAGCGTTAAAAGCGCCAAAGAATTCAGAATCTATGACCCGAGATTCAGAAGCCGTTTCAAATGTTCAGAAAAAGTTCAAATGTTCAGGAAATGGTTCCAGAAGGCGTCCGAAGATTCAGAAGACATCACCAAGCCTTCAGAAACCTTCCTGGCCTTCAGAAAATACTGAAAGTTTTAGAAGACGTTACGAAAGCTTCCAGAAGGTTCCTTTGGTCTTCAGAAGGCACCCCTATCTGTAGAAGACGTCACTATAGAATTCAGATGCTTCTCCTGGCCTTCAGAATTCTTCTCAACCTTCAGAAGACGTCCCCACAGCCTCCAGAAGCCTTTCTGTACTCCAGAAACTTCTTTTGGCCTTCAGAAGGCACCCTTATCTTCAGAAGACGTCACCGACACCTTCAGAATCCTTTCTACACTCCAGAAGCTTCTCCTTGCCTTCAGAATCCACCCCCAGTCTTCAGAAGACGTTCCCAATCCCCGGAGATTACTGTCGGCGTCTGCTCTGTGACGTCATCAATTCCTCAAATGTCATTTTATAACAGGGTACCGTAAAGCCGCTTCAAATACATACACCTGGCCCGTCTGTCGTCGGAACAGATGGCCAGAGTGACCAAGAAGAAGAAGGGGGTTTATATGAAAATGGAACAGAAAGGATAAATCACATGAAACGAAACAATCGAAACAGGAGAGGGGATGGATGCGAATAAATTATCAATTATTGAAAAAAGACATTCGAATAAATACAGATGACAGGAAGGGCGGGAAATTTGAAATTTTTGGGAAAATCTCAAAAAAAAATGAATACTGAAAAATGTTTTTAAAAACAGGAAGACGGTTAAAAATACAGGAAGATCATGGGATTTTTGCGGATTTCGGGTCGTTTTAGAAGGGAATTTGAACTTTTTCTATGGTTTCGGCATGCCGTTTTGGGTGTAGAGGAGGTAGACGAAGGCGGCGAATCCGGCGGAATAGGCCGTGTACAGGCACCAACGATCACGGCGTTTTGGGTAGTTTCCTGGAAAAAATTGGAAAAAATGACAGAAATGGTGATGGGAAAATGGGGATGGGGATGGTTTTTGATCAGTTCGATTGGGATTTCTAGGGAATTTACGGAAATTGCAGAATTTGCCGAAAATCTAGCTTGAAAAATGACAAAAACTTCAACTTTGATGATTTTTGCCAGTTTTCAGGTTTTTAGAAAAAATTTTAAAAATAGCAAAAAATTTCAAAATTAAGCTTGAAACCGGCAAAAAATCGTGATTTTTTCCCGATTTTTTTTTCAATTTTTTGAATTTTTATTTAATTTTTTTGAATATTTGAAATTTTGAAAAATCTGCCTTGAAAAATGGCGAAATCCGGTTTTTTCTATTTTTCCTGATTTTTCGCAAATTTTAAAAAATTCCAAAAATTCAAAAAATTGAGCTGGAAACCGATAAAAATGCGTTATTGTTCCCTATTTTTTTTCTATTTTTTCAATTTTTGTTTGAATTTTTAAAAATTCAAAAATTAAGCTTGAAATTTGGCAAAAATCCCGATTTTTGATGATTTTTGACATTTTTCTGATTTATAGAAAATTTTTGTAAAAATAGCAAAAATTGAAAAATTTAGCTTGAAACCGGCAAAAAATCGTGTTTTTTCCCGATTTTTTCCAGTTTTTCAATTTTTTAAAAAATCTTTTGAAATTTTGAAAAACCTGACCTGAAAAATGGCAAAACCGTTGATTTTTGATGATTTTTGCTATTTTTCTGTTTTTTTTTCAATTTTTAAAAAATTATTATCGTTGCATTCCGAAATGGCAGTTCGCTGAAGGAATGTAGAGCAAATGTTCGGATGGGTCCCCCAGCGAAAACTCTACAGTAAACAGTCAAAACATTTGAACATTTCCGTTCCCGGTCGCAATAGATCAAAAGAAAATGATGATTTTGAGAGGTTTTTCGGGAAATTCCTTCAAAAACTTTGATCTATTGCGACCGGGAACGGAAATGTTCAAATGTTTTGACTGTTTACTGTAGAGTTTTCGCTGGGGGACCCATCCGAACATTTGCTCTACATTCCTTCAGCGAACTGTCATTTCGGAATGCAACGATAATAGCAAAAAATTGAAAAATCTAGCTTGAAATAGACAAAAATTCGTAATTTCTCTCGATTCTTCCCACTTTTCCACCTTTTTCCACTAATTTTCACTCTAATTCCCCCAAACTTGGCACTGTGCCAAAACAATAAACTCAATTTTTTCCCAACGGAAATTACTCGATTTATTACGAAAGACACCGCCAAAAACACCTTCAAACATGCCGAAATTGCGTAATTCTCACTCGGAAAGTACTCAAAAACAAAGAGATGAATTTGGGGTAATCTTGTGTAATTTCCGGTGGATTTTAGGTGAATATGGTAAATATTTGCTCAAAAAAGAGAGGAATTCTCAGAAAAATTTAAAATTTCCTTTTAAATCGACAAAAAACCATTTTCCCCCGATTTTTCTCGACTTTTTTGAATATTTATCGTTCGAATCCGGGTAAAATAATAACTTCTGATCTTTTCGCCATTTTCCTTATCACCTATTATCATTTTTCATCAATTCTTACCAATTTCAAGCCACAGCGGCAGTCCCTGAGCGTTACAAATGGCGTGGGCGACTATGGGAACGAGTGCGTGACGAGTTGTCAGTTGGAGATAGGTGGCGAACACGCCGAATACGTACGTGTAGCAGAATTGGAAGCCTGGAAGTGATAAGGGAGTGATAAGGACCGAAAACATCAAATCTAGCAGTTTTTAGTCGGATTTTCGTGAAAAATTGCATTTTTCTGTTGAAGATTGCATTTTTAGCGCTATTTCCCTGAAATTCGTGTTTTTCCAGCTAAATTTTCTCATTTTCCGTCGGATTTTCAAAATTTTTGTGAAAATCTTGATATTCCAGTCAGATTCTGCCAATTTTCTCCGAATTTTCCAGAAAATCGAACCTCTCTGCAAAATGGAATGCGCCAACGAGTGTCCCTTCCGCTGATCGTCGAATATGTGATGAAAGTGCGAAGCGGCGAATGGGATCGGATTGAGAAGAATCGTCCAGAAGTCTCCGAATATATGCGACATTAGGGTGGAGGAACAGCATCGGAACACTATTTCTTCAGTGAATGGGCCCTGGAATAGGAAAATGGAATTTAAAAAATTAAATTCGAAAAATTTTTTTTTTTTAAATTTTTTAAAATAAATTTTTTTTTGCTTGATTCTTTTAAATTTAAATTTGTTGTGAAAAAAACACATTTTCGGAAAAGTGAGGAAAATTGAGAAAAAAAATTAAATTTGAAAAAAAATTTTTTTTTGAAATTTTTTTGAAAAAAAAATTTCCTTTTTAAATTTTAAATTAAAATTTGTTGTTGAAAACATGGAATTCTGGAAAAAATGAGAACAAAGACTAAGAAAAAAATTAAATTTAAAAACAAAAATTTTTTTTGAATTTTTTAAAATAATTTTTTTTTGATTCTATTTCAAATTTAATGGAATAATGGAATTGGAATTTTTCTGGAATTGTTTCATATTTTGTTATTTTTTCTTCCAATTTCTCTTATTTTCCCCCTCACCACAATAATATCCCGTCGCCAAACCCAACTCCGCCAACACATTTTCCACTCGTAGGCGTCTAAAAAACAAGATAAATCTCCCAGATTTTCAAATTTCCCACCCAAATAATGCCAAAGTGTTCTGTCAATGTACATCATAACAAACTGTCCGAGGTAGAAGGCGTTCATCAAAATGAACGGATAAACTATTGATTGGCTGATAGAGTCGAACCGGATTCCCATGTCACGGAGGGGGTTTGATGTGTACTGGAACAAAAATTTGAAAAAAAGAAAAAAAAGAGAGATATGGGTTCACTGATAAATAAGTGATAATTTTAGAAAAAAAATAAAATGATAAAAATTGAAAAAAAAATTTTTTTTTCAATTTTTTCAAAAAAAATTTTTTTTTAATTTTTTTCAGATTTTTTACCTCCGAAAGATAATATGCAGTGATAATGACTGATAAGATATTGCTTAATATGGCTCCTTTGAATCTGAAAAATTCGGGGATTTTTTTTTGGAATTTTTGGAAAAATAGAGGGAAATTTGAAAATTGAAAAAAAAAATTTTTTTTTCGAAATTAAAAAATTGCATTTTTGAGCTTGATTTCTTAGAATTTAATTTAATTTAAAATAAATTTTGTGAATTTAATTTTTTAAAATCAATTTTTTCCAGTTTTGACTCATTTTTCAAGCAAAATTTTTTTCTGAATTCAAAAAAATTTTCAATCTCAAATTCTGAGGGATTTTATTTCAATTTTGGGAATAAAAAGGAAATTTTTTGAATTTTCAAGAAAAAAATTTGAGTTAGATTTTTTAATTTCAATTTTTTATAATCAATTTTTCTTGGTTTTGACTCATTTTTCAAGCAAATTTTTTTAAATCTCAAATTTCAAACCTCCGCTGTATAGAAGCCGACGCATTGCGATCAACGCCATTTCTATCAAAAATGTGCACTAAAACGACATAAGAGACCGGCAGACAGACTGAAACGAGACCGGCACCCACTGAAAGACGACCACCTTTAAGGAAAACGCCCGTTTGTGTTAAATTGTTAGTCAGTTTACCCATTATCACTTTATATTATGGAATAATATTATTATGAAAAACCAAATATGTCCGATTCTCTCGATCCTTTACCGCTCGGTGCACATTGATTTTCTGAAGAAAAATACGAATTTGAAGGGGAAAATGAAGCATTTGGGATTGAATTTAACGAATTTCCATGGAAATCACCCTTGGAAACGGAAATTTCTCGAAGCCGGCGAGCAAATCGAGTGGAAATGACTTTGAAAACATGCGATCTCGTAAAATTTCGTGATGGAAGAGGTTTGTCGGATCCTAGGCCATGGAGCGTTTTCTAGGCCATCTGCTACATTACACTGTACACAGCAGTTTTTGGATTTCTTGTCAGATTTTTTTTGGTTTTCTCGCGTTTTTCGTGAAGAACCAAAAGAACCCAAAAATTTCCAAGTGAACCACACAAAAATCAATAATTCTTACACATTTTACACAATTTCCCTCCCCCCTACCCTCTTTTTCTCAACTTTGACCCGGATTTCAAATAAAATTCAGATTTTCTCATGATGTTACGCAAAAGAATGCCTCCTCCGGCGCTGAATGCGTTATTTGCGGAAGTTGAAGTCTACGACAGGCTGAAAGATACGCTTCTGGAGCGTTTGGACTATTTTCGGCAAGCGTTGGAGTTGCGGCCTGTGGAAAGTGTCGATGTTTATGAAAAGTGCATTTTGGAGTGTATAAGTGAGTTTTTAAATGTATATAATTGAGCGAGAGATCCTGAAAGAAAAATTAATCAAAAATCTGGAAGAAATAACTAAAAAATCAACGAAAAAAAAGTTACCGCTGAAAAAATCGATAACCCGCCAGAATAAATTCCGAGGGAACAGAAGTTCCTTCAGAACCTTGCCAGCGGCCTTTTCTTTGTAAAAATCAATAACCATCTCCGTAAAAAATTTCAGGACTCGGATGGGATGACGAAGCGTGGAAATGCGCTGGCCTACTGGCGAATGTTATCAATACTTCAAGCCGATACAAGAAATTGGCCCTGGCGTGGAGAGTATGTTAATTTGTCAAAAAAAAATCAAAAATTATGATCGTTACAACTAAAAACTTCATCTCAAATTCAAATTTTCAAATTGGCGCGCATGATATTATAAATATCTCGCAACGAAAAGTACAATAAGATTTTCGAAGTTTTCCGAGTAAATTATTGAATTTTCCCTGTTTCCCAACAAAAATTAAAAGAACGCAAATCTTACTGTACTTTTCGCTGCGAGATATCGTACGCTCCAATTTGAAATTTTCAATGCGAGATGAAGTTTTGTGGATCATTCGAAAATGAGCCAAATCTCGTGAAATTGAGCCACTTTTCAGCTTCGAAATCGACACGACGTGTGTCTCGTTTTGTTGTCCAAACATCTCACCGACTTTTTCTGCGATTTTCCCATGTGTACCGCCCTTTTGGATCAGAATCGCCTGTTGAGGTTTCGATATACAATGTGTAAGGGGGTTCATGTTCGCTCTAATGCAAAAAGTTGGAAAATTGGCTTGGATGGCCTAGAAAACCTAGAAAACCAACGGCCACAAGCCAAAAGTTGAAAAATTGAAAATTTTGCATTAGAGCGCAATTTCAAAGTTCCAAAAATAAGACTTTTTAGGGGATCAAGGCGACATTTACGTATTCGGCGACAATCGGAATAGAATTCTAGGTGTTAAAGCGGATTTTGTGCCAAAGGAACGGCCAATGTTATTGAAATTGCCGACTACGGTAGGTGTCCCTAGGGTCCCAGATTCTGAATCCTTTCAGCTTGCCTGCATGGGTTCCAGCAACGTCCATACCATTTTTCAAGGTATAAACGGTGATTTTTACGGTTGCGGGGCCACCAAAAACTTTATGCTTTGCCCGAAAACTGAAAATGAAGTACTGGATGAACCCACCAAGATTGCATTGAAATTTGAGCCGACTGATGTAAGTTCTTCTTATCACCTTATCATCAATATCTTTTTGCTTGCTCCAGCCGGTGAAAAACTTTTACGTATCGGATCACGGAACGCTAATCTTCACGGAACGTTATCTGTACCTGATCGGAAGGAAGGTGGATCCGAAGAAAACGGGCAAGAAATGGACATCGGCGTTCCCGGAGAAGTGGTTTTCGCATTGTGGGAAGGGGAATCAGATGGCGAAGAATTTGACAAGATTCACGTTGGATTTGGTAAGAAAAGGGATTTGGAAAGTGCGCTCCATGGAGAAATTGTTCATTTTTGCTCATTTTCGCTCATTTTTCACCCTTCTTTTCGAATTCCCGCTCTTTTTTTTCAAATTTTTGAATAAGGAGTTCGATAGAGCGCACTTGCAAACATGCTCCATTTCCAATTCCAGGCGTTCCAGGAAAAGTACGATCGTCGCGAGTTTGTCCGGATGATGCCGTTCAATGGGTCCTACATGTCCAAGGATAATCATGCCTATGTGGATTTCAAGGGGACGCCTATAAAAGTGACTATCAACGAGAAGAACTGTTATTATCAGTTGGAGGGTGATAAGGCGATGCGGATCATCAATTATGTGGTTTTGGGGACGGAAACTAAGATGGGAACCGGTCCAGATGCTATTTATCCAAGTGGTTTGTACAGTGAACTCTTATCAGCTCTTATCAGCTATCACTTTCAGGAAAATGCGTGACAATGGATCCAGGTCAATCCCTACTGATAGGACAGTTGAGATGGGCCAAGAAGGCCAATTGTACTGATGATAATGATGTGACACAGTACACCCTGTTGGCTTATATGGATGTGAGTGTTATCACTGATAAGGAATCCTTATCAATAATGTCTTCAGGAGTGCCGTGGAAGCTTCTTCATGGAACGATTCGTAGTGTCGCCGGACGGTCGTGGCTATCTTTTTCAAGTGGGAAGAGCTGAAAAACGGCCATTTTACACTCTGAAACCCTCTATTCGAGAGGCCGCCCGTATCAGAATGCATCACACTTTCGTCGATTACATGTGCCCTCATTCGAAAGCGATCCCGAAGGAACTGAGCTATATGAATGTTACGGAAGTGGTTGATCATTTGGAAGCGGAGGTGAAGGACGAGTGGTTCGAGGAAGATATCACGCAGGAGCACAGACATATTCATTTGATTGGCTTTTTGGCGTTTGCACTGAGTCCGAGGTGAGGTTTTGACCTGGTTAGAATTGAAGTGAACAAGTGCGCTCTATTGAACTACTGAACTAGACACAGAAGTTAGGAATGGAGCGCACTTGATAAACCATAAAAGTTAGGTGTAATTGTAAGAGTTGCAAGTGCGCTCGACTGAACTGAAATGGAAAGTTTCAAAATGTTGCAAACGCGCTCTGTTGAACTAAAACTGAAAGTTAGCAATGGAGCGCACTCGCTAAGCACGAAACTAGTGAGATAGAGTAAGAGCAAATGGGCTCCACCGAACTACTAAACTAGAGTCAGAGGTTTGCAATGAAGCGCACTTGCCAATCCAGCAGAGTTAGGTGTAATTGTAACAGTTACAAGAGCGCTCTACTGAAATTGAAGCTTTCGAGGTGCTGCAAACGCGCTCCATTGACCTGCACCTGAATTGGTACACACTCACCAAATTGGAGAGCACAGGCAAATGCGCTCCACCGAACTGGCAATCGGAAGCGTCTGGATTTGTTAGAGACGCTGCAAACGCGCTCTATTCAACTACAATTGAAAGTTAGCGATGGAGCGCACTTGATAAACCAGCAAAGTTAAGTGCAAGTGCGTTCAACTGAAATCGAAGCTTTCAAGGTGTTGCAAACGAGCCCCATTAGACTACACCTGGAAGTTTTAAATGTAGCACATCCCCCAAATTGAAGAGCAGAGGCAAATACGCTCTACTGAACGCCTACTGAAAGTTTTGCGAAGGAGCGAACTTTCTGACAGTGAAATTTACTGCATTGCAAATTCGCTCTTTCGCGCTGTCATGCTTCGAGTTTCCTAGGAGAGCGAGTTGGTTTCGGTAGAGCGCGTTTGCTGTTACCAGCTTTTGAATCTGAAAAGTAGGTCATAACCAAGATTCTATAAAAAGTAGGTCATCCCTCAATTTCACCCAAACATTTCCAGAACCCGTCTGATGAAATGCCACCAACGCTGTTCCCGTCTCTGCTGGCGTCACCCTCTCCCCTCTCACGCCACCGACTACCGTACCCCGTTCCGCGACGTGCTCCGAATGCCGAGAATCGTCGACTTCGACACGGACCTCACCGACCCGTACTACACTCGACCGGAAGATCTGATGAGTGATCGGGTGAAGCTGCTGATGAACGAGTACGACGACAATCTGACGAGGTGTACGACGATTTGGCACAGTCCCGAGACACGGAATGTTGTCGAGGCGGCGAAGGTGTTCAATGAGATGGAGGTGAACTTCTACAGAAGCAAAGATCTTCCCCCAGAGACCACGGATCTGGGACCGAAAGTCGCTGCAAAGTCAGTGAAGAAACACATAGAATACATCCGGGAACAAGTAAAGTTCCTCGCCGAACATCAGTGTTACTTCACGGAAGCTCAGAACCGCGCGAATAAGCGGATGCTGTTCAGTCTGATAGCGATAGGGATCACATGGGGATCGGAGTACACGACAAGGAAGACGAAGGGATGGATCACTCCGAAACAGACAAGTATCTATCCGCACTACAAGACAAGGAATCCGCAGACGATTGTGTTGAGAAGGATCAGGTCGGGGTTGCTGAAGCCGGATACGGTGCTGTTGGATGTGAATGTGAGTTGATAAGGAGGAGGTGATAACAGTGATGAAGATGTTCTTGGCACAGAGTTTGGGGTTTCGTGGCGAGACCCAATACTGAAAATCTGTGACTCCTCAATGGTTTTTGGCGAGTCACCCGATGGGTCTCGCCACGAAAACGGGTTCTGGCTGTAAAACGGCTTCCAGACAAGATTTTGTCACTTTTTCAATCATTTCCAACTGAATTCCAGCATTTTCCACCAAATTTTCGAGAAAACTAGGTGTTTTTGAGAAAAAGTGTCAAAATACCTGAAATTGCATGGTTTTGTACCGAAAATCAGGAAAACGGCTGGAAAAAGATGGGAAACATGTATTTCCATTCATTTTCATCAGAAAAAGTGACAAAACCTTGTCCAGAAGCCGTACTACAGCCAGAAACCATTTTCGTGGCGAGACCCAAAAGGGGGACTCGCCAAAAACCACTGAAAAGACACAAATTTTCAGTATTAGGTCTCGCCACGAAAATCCTAATACTGTCGCTCATTTTCAATGGGTTTTCAAGTTTTTCCTCAAATTTCGAATTCCCATTTCCAGGTCCGGTTCCACTACCGTATCAAAGGTCTCCGTGCCCCTCACGATGACACCCAAGCCAAGATGAACATCCACACGAACAAAGTGCTCCTTTCCATGCTGAACCCCTCTCTAAACGAACACATTCAACACAACGTGCTAAGTCTGAACTCGCTTCTGGAGACATTCGAGAACATGTGGACGGTGACGTTGGAGTATCCGATGACCGTATTCTTCTTCTTGCAACACTTCCGTCAGTCACCGGTGACAGTGAATGAGGCGTGTGTTCCGAGAGAGTTGCTCGCCAAGTATGGCTTCAAGTTGGTGTTGGAGAAGCATGCCGCGTGAGTTTTTATTGATAAGAAAATCAGAAAAATTGACCGAATTTGACAAAAAATGCTGAAATTGGCCAGAAATCGGCCAAAATTGACTGAAATTGACCCAAATTGAAAAAAGTCAGATTTTTCAAAAGATGACCTACATTTTCAGATTTTGACCTGAATTGGTCTGGAATGACCTAGATTCCTCAAAGTTGACCTAGATTTCAGAAGGTTGCCCTATGATTTTTGAGCGGTGACCCAGATTTCTGAAAGTTGGTCTTTTTTGTTTTTGCCCAGGTAGACCTAATTTTGTTGCTTGTTATAGATTTCATGAAGTCGACCTAGATTTTTCAGTCGTGACCTAGATTCCCAAAAGTTGGCCAAAATATGCTCAGGATGAACTAAAAATTCCTCAGCTTGACCTAGATTTTCAAACTGTGACCTAAATTCGAATAGAATGACCTAGATTCCCCAAAGTTGACTTAGATTTCTAGAATTTGGGTTAGCGTACTAGATTCCCAAAAGTTGGCCCAAAAATTTTCAGAATGACCTCAGTTATCTTCAGCTTGACCTAGAATCCCAAACGTGACCTAGATTCCATAAGCTCGACGTAGATTCATCACAAAAAGTAGATAATTACCTCAATAAGCCCCTGACACAACTTGGCTATTACTGCAAATTTCCACTGACATCATCCAACCAATCACATAAAACGCATAGTTAACAATCACCTGATAATAGCATTAACTACGGTTTTCATGGAAAATGAAATAGTTAGTGATAAAGCGATAGTGATAGCGATAGTCAAAAAGTGAAAGTTCTGTACTTTGGAACATTCGAGAAGGATCAAAAAGATCAGAATCAGATTTTCAGTGACTGCCCGGATCGGATGTTTGGCGTGACTTGGCACTATGCGACCCTGAAATACAAGCACCATCGAGAAGACACTGACATCATTGCTCCAATCGATATATTCGGAAAAGCAGACATCTGGGAGATCAATTGCAGAGGAAAGAAGCTTCAATGCCACAAGTAAGCCCTTCGAATGCATCTGCGCCCCACTGCTAATCTTGCAGGTACCTGCTGCAAATCTACTCAAAACATCCGGAACTTTCGAATCGAGATGATCCGAAAAAGAAAAAGTTCAGTGTAGATGAGGACTATGACGTGGTGCTGGCAGCACTTCGGATGTTGTCGGATATGAACACGATTGAGAGATATAGCTGGGAGAAGAGGGTCAAGATCTGCCGGTTTTACGGCAGGTACTTGTTCCCCGAGGCGTTGGAGGATGCGTTGGCAGCAGTGACATTGCTCAGTGAGTTGGAACTTTGACCTAGATATTATTGCGTGGGTCTCACCACGAAAATAGTTCCTGGCTGGAATACAGCTTTTTCCCAAAACACCTAGTTTTCTCGAAAAATTAGTGAAAGCTGCTGAAATTTGGTTGGAAATCATCAGAAAAAGTGTCAAAACCCCAGAAACCGTTTTCGTGGCGAGACCCATCAGGTGACTCACCCCTGGGCGGCAATATAACTAGAAATGGAAAGTAGGTCAAGTTGCACTAGAAGCTTGACCTTCTAAATCTAAATCTAGGTCAAATCTAGGCCAAATCTAGGTCAAATCCAGGTCATCCTTAACTTCCCACCTTTCCAGTGACCGAAAACGACGCCCGTTACATCCGCCCACTCATCGCCGAATACCCAGCCATCATGGAGCGTCACATCGGAACCCTCCGCCCTTCCGTCGTCATAACCTGGTCCGATGAGCTGTTCCCCGAACCCAAGGCCATCCACATGGCGAGAATCATTGAGCACTGGCCTGAAAAGGGCTACGGACACGAGAGAATCACAAAGACTTCGTTGGATCCGACGTATTGTCGGCTGTTGAGAACGGATGAGCAGTGGAAGAGGGAGTTTTTCACGGATCCCGAGAAGGATGTTCAGCCGGATATTCAGCAGATGTTGAGGGTAAGGCTTGGCAAGATGGGGGGAAATGCGCTCCACTGAACTAGCTTGAAAAGGCTTGTTCAATAGAGCGAACTTGCAAAACGAATCGGAATGCAAGCGCGCTCTACCGAAAAGCAGGAGAATTGCTGGAAATGCGCTCTAATGAACTCACAGCCAAGTGTTTGTTCAGCAGAGCGCACTTGCAAAATGACTCAGAATGCAAATGCGCTCCACCGAAAAGCAAAAATGACGCGATATTGCAAATGCGCTCTAAGGAACTCCCTGCCAACTGGCCGAGCTTGGTCAGTAGAGCGCACTTGCAAAACAGTCCGGGACGCAAATGCGCTCCACTGAACTCGTTCCCAAGAGCTTGTTCAGTAGAGCACATTTGCAAAACGCCTCGGAATGTAATTGCGCCCTATCGAAAAGCAGAAATGACGCGATGTTGCAAATTCACTGCCAATTTTCAATGGAGCGTACTTGCTAACCTGTCTGGGATGCAAGTATGCTCTACAGAACTCCAGAAGAATTGGATTGCGCTCTAATGAACTACTGACTTCTCCGATACGTGGGCAGTTTGCTAGGAATGCTGCAACTGCGCCCCATTGCAAATTAGAACCTAGTCCAGTAGAGCACACTTCTCCACCCTTGAACCCTTACTGAAACCCCTACTTTTTGCAGGAAGACATGTTCAGCAAGTCAACATTCAGCTACGAAGACAAGCCGGAAGCTGACGAGATCTAAACTTTGCCAACACAAACTTTCCAATCACTTATAGTATCAAAAACCTAATCACTCAAGTGCTTTTCCACACCTCAAGTGCCTTTTTCACCCAAATAAACCTCATCTCCTGTTTCCACTGCTCCGTTTCTGTTCTCTTATCATACGAAACGAAACGAAACCCGGACTTAATCGCATTAGTTCCTCCACGCGATTCGCATGCCGACTCGCTGCCCATTAAACAGTTTAATAGTCCCTGTCTTCTGATAACTGATAATCAGTGTATTCGAAATGGCACTGACAAGGCACGCGGTTCTAGTGGCTCTGGCGCTTTTTGTGGGCGAGGCGGCCGGGCAGACGTGTAATACTGGCGGGATTTACAATGCGCATTTCAACAGGTTTGTTGGGAGGGGTCCTATAGGGTAACTAAGGGTTTGACCTACTTTCTCTGTCTCAAATTTGACCTACTTTTCCTGGGCTAGATTACTGAAGCTATTTGACCTACTTCGAGGACAGGTTACTGTAACTTGGGTGGCTGTAAATTAGGTCAATAGCCCCTGGCCTAAACCACTGTACGAGGTTCTTGCCAAGATTACTGTAGCCACATTAACAACCAAAGTACGTTTACTTTGACCTACTTTCCCTGTCCCAAATTTGACCTACTTTCCTGTAGATTATTGTAGCTAAAATGCACTTCTTGATCTTTTTTGAATAACTGTAACTATGATGGGTTACTGTAGGTTGGCCTGGATCATGGTAGTCACAACAACCAGGTTACTGTACCTGACTGATCTTTGTTATCAGGTCAAAACTACTGTACCTACAGTAACCTTTTACCTTACTGGGGTACTCTAAGGTTTGACCTACTTTTCTAGGCTAGATTACTGTAGCCAAAATACGTTTCTTGACCTACTTGTGTTCAGATTGATGTAGATTAGCCTGGATTACGGTACTTACAGCAGCCCCTTCTAGGTTACTGTACCTTACTGATCTTTGCTATCAGGTCAAGATTACTGTAGCTACAGTATCCCTTGCCCATTTTACTGTACCCCTTCCAGATGCTACCAATACTTCACCGCTCCGGCTCAATTCGCTTTTGCCGAGGAGCAATGTAACCTTCTCGGAGGACACCTTGCCTCTATTCAAAACGGTCAGGAGAATGTCCTTGTCCAATCCAACGCGGCCATCTCCTTCAAGAAATCCAACTATTCGGACTACTGGATCGGAGCCAATGACCTCGAGGTCTCTGGGACATGGAAGTGGACCGATGGACTGACTTTTGACTACAATGCCTGGCAGACCGGAGAGCCACAGCAGGGAAGTGACTGTGGAATCCAGGATAAGGGGGATGGTACCTGGTCGGCTATCGGATGCACTTCGTACCGCCCGTATGTCTGCGTGACTCCAGTCATCCAGACAGCCACGTGTCCACCAATCACCACTCCAGCACGTAAGTTCCAAGGATCCTTTGTAACCTACAAGCCGTATCCTTCCAGCAACCACTTGCCCAACTCCTCCACCATGCCCCGTGAAGACTTGTGTCCCATCTTGCGATCAGGGCTGGACATACTTCGCCCCAACTGATTTCTGTTATCGAATTTATCACGGAGCCAAGTGGGATGATGCAGAGGCTGCTTGTGTGCTGTTGGGAGCACATTTGGCGTCGGTGCACTCGGAGATTGAGAACACTTTTGTGAATAGTGAGTTGCAGAAGCTTTTCAGAAGGATCAGAACCCCATAATTCCAGACCTTGCCTCTTGCGGAGTCAAAGAAGGAAACCCGAAAGACCTGGCATGGATCGGAATGCACAAGGTCGGTGCCGATTGGGTCTGGACTGATGGCACCCCGTCGGACTACTTCAACTGGGCTCCAAAGCAGCCGGACAATCCGGGCAAGGAGAATTGCGTCGAGACGGCTCCGGATCTTTCGCATGACAAGTGGTACGAGAATTGGAATAATGAGGCGTGTAGTACGATTATGAGGGCGTACGTGTGCAAGAAGGGATCTATTCATGTGTAGAAATTGATTGAGTGATTTGATGTGATATGATAAGGTATTTGGAGTGATAATAAAGCTATTACTTTTGATGGATTTGGTTTTTTCTGAAAGCCTAGAACATTGGCCTAAATCGGCCTAAAAGCCTGGCCCAAAAGCCTCGAGAAATCTGGAAGCTTGGCCCGAAAGCCCCGAGAAGCCCGAAAGCCCTGGGAAGCCTGGAAGCCTGGAAGCCTGGCCCGAAAGCCCCGAGAAGCCTGAAAGCCTGGAAGCCTGGAAGCCTGGAAGCCTGGAAGCCTGGAAGCCTGGAAGCCTGGAAGCCTGGAAGCTTGGAAGCCTGGAAGCCTGGCCCAAAAGCCCCTAAAAGCCTGGAGCCTGGCCCGAAAGCCTCGAGAAGCCTGGTAGGCCTCAGGCCTGCACTTTAGTGCTGACAGGCCTGAAAAGCCTGAAAAGCCTACTCCAGTCCACCCAGACCAGACCCACGTGGCCCCTCCCCAATTCGTCACTGTTCTCTGACCCAATAGACTATACTTTTCGTCTTTTCATAGTTTTATCAGCAAATCAGAGAACAAAGTATTATGTTTGTGTCGTTGCCATGCTTCTCCATTGATATTGGGAAAACAGGAAATAATGATAAGTTCCTGGCACAAAGCACATTTCAGACATGGAAAGATAACTTATTTGCTTGCGGACGTACCGTAAGATGTCTTGGTGACTGATTTGGAGTCAATCGAACTTATCTGAAGCTTATCAATTCATCAGTCCATCAGTTGATCGAGTTCCCTCACCGTTTCCTTCTTCTTGAACCAAAACAGCCTCCTAGCAACTCCTCGATACTGACTCGACATAAGTAAGCAAGTGAGACAATGAACGGAGGAGTTCACAGTCAAAAGTGTCCACAAAAACCCTCGTCCAGAAACCAGAATCGCTCGGAGAATTGAGTAGTGTTTGATCAAGTAACTATCCCAGACGAATAACAATCCGTAGAATGATTCAGAAATGAAGAATGTGAATGCCATGCAGGCGACCAGCAGCGAGGTGTTATCGGAACTCTCTCTTTTCAGATTCTTTCTTCGATTTTTGGCGATTTGGAGTTGGACCAAAAGGATCAGGGTGACAATAAGATAAAGTCCTGCTAAGGTGATTGTAAAGAAGCCATCAATTGATTTCTGCAAAGCGGATCCTCCATAGGCATTGTAGTCGGAAACGTCCGGACAGTCGATGTAAACGCAAATGACCTGTGATTGAGTCGACGGAACCCTATAATTTGAATATTAGCCAATGTGGTGCAAAATCTCAGATCAGGTTAAAACAAGTCAGAATCTAGGTAAGAAAACGCTGAAGTGGATTTTAACATACCAATTTGAATTTCTTTTCGCTTTACAACTCCAATAGTTTTTCGAGTCCAGAATGAACATCCCACTCGTCAAAACAAAAATCACTATCACTGCCGAAATTGGTTTCGACACAGTTATCAGTGTTCCACTTGTCGGGAACATCACAGAGCACGTCCGGAACAGTACCATCAAGAACGCGAGGATCGAAGAGCTTTTCCGAGTTGACTCTTGAATCGGTTGTTCAACGCGTCTGATGTACATCCAAATTGGCGAACGATGACTGTTGCAAACGTTTGGGTTGTATATCTGATCAAGACCGTAGTCTAATAGGAATGTGGACACGAATAGAACATCACAGAATCCGATTCCAATCATCAGAATGTATATGAAATTGGTCCTAAGCTCCTTTTGAAACAGCACTATCAAGTGGAAAATGTTGATGATAAATCCAATTCCAGCCGCAATATCATTGCTCATTTTCAGGTCATTTCCGGTAAATTTCATAATCTTCTCATTCAAATCGTCATCCCAAAAGAGCCCGTCATAAGTGGCATACCAACTCATCGGGGCTCCCTCACTGTAGACGTCAAAGTCAAAGTCGTAGCCTTCTCTGTTTGGCAGGGAAGTGGAAATGTCTTCTAGAACAAAAGGAACATTATTGCTTTTGAAGACATTTTCTTACTACAACGACCTCCATTGTAGGAAACGTTAGTTTGTGCTCGCCACTGAAGAAGAAGACATTCGCGGACCTTCTCGAAGAATCTGGGGTGGTTTCCGTTGACGATTACTTTATTGATGCCTCTGGTAACAAACTTCTGAAAACAGTTGGAAATAGCAGAGTCCCAAGAGCAAACTCACCTTCAGATTATGAAATTCCAAGTTCTGCATCCATTCGTTAAAAAGAAATTGCATTACTGGAATGGATTCTGAACCAGAACCAGAATCAGAATACTCACATTCTCTCATACTCCCTACCATTCAATTTCACGACTGTCTCCAGTTTCTCCAAGAACATTGCATCCTCCAGATCTGTATTCTGTACCGTAACCGATCCGAAAACATGTGTCACATTTTTCAACTTCTCCACATATCGCTCATCTCCAGAATCTACCAATAAGTTGCCAAAGATGTAGATACAATCGCCAGCCAAATTGCTCATTTTATCAAAAACACAAAGTTTTGGTTTCTCAATCGACCAAGTGTAGTGCCCACAGAGCTGCACTTCTAGATTTATGAATTGCACTTCGGAAAGTATGAGTTGTACAATTTCCTCTATAGTTAGACAGAAACTTGGGTGCAAATTTTGGAAATTCATAGTCACAGTACCATAGCCAATACTTGTAAGATTCTGAAATGCAAGAAGTTTTCGTCAGAAAGCCAACTTTTCATACTCTCAACGCCTTCAATCCAAACCTTGTCATTTCCAAGTTGTCATGAATATCAATGACGATTCTAAAATCATAATACACTGCTTTTGAGACAACATGCTCTAAATTTTCAAGAAAAGATAGATTTTCCAGTTTGGTGTGATGAATTTCCAGGTCGCCAGAAAGTTTTGTCAAGTTTGATAACGTTGGAATGTTATCAGTGAGGTTGGTGATAGTCAGCTTCCCCATAATGTGATTGCAATTTTGAAAATGGTCAAGGTTTTGGGAATTGAGTAGTGCTCCCTCGCACCCTGGAAAAAGCCAGGCTACAGTAATCCCGTGCATTCCCCACTCACCACAGTCCACCATATTTCCAAAAATCTGCAAGCCCAACACATCCTTATAATTTTTACTTTCACAAAATCCCCGTGCATCCAACTTTTTGTTGTCAGACATTTGCAAGAAGCATTTCTCTTGGCCTGGTTGAGAGATTTTGGCGATTGAGTCTACATTTTCCAGTTGGGAATTGTTGGTTATAGAAATGCCGACTGGAAATAGGAAAAGTTGAATTTGGCACCAAATTGTGGGTTTAAACTTACGAGTACAGTAGGTCACAATTGTCGGAAGGAAAGATAAACTTGTAAGAGAAGTATTTTGTATTCTTATTCCTCCATCCAAGTACTTCATCTTTTTGAAAGCCTCCTTCAACTTATCACTTGGGACATCACAATTCTGATTCAAAGTGATAACAGCACACACGGATTCACACTTTGATGGCCATTTCGAAATGGTTTTCAAAGTGATTTCCGGTTTTTCGAAATAGCAGTCTTTATCTAGAAAAATAGTTTTTCTCCCGTAATGAATGAGTTTCCTACCACAATCAAACATTCCCCTGATGAGTTTGTAGTCCACAGTTAGGTTAAAATCAAAAGTTGAAGAAACTGATAAAAAGAGATAGGAGATAAGAGCGATTACACGATGCATGATAAAACTCAAATCAGTAGAGCTGACCGACTAAACTGAGTTTCGATAATTGCATATTGAGGATTAGGAGTTTAGAACTTCAAATGTCATATTGGTCAGGCGCACACAGAGCCCAAGTTTATGATTTCTTGGTGTTTAGTGATATCATCATCTTCCAAGATTTTTGTCAAACTTGAGGGATTTTTTATTGTATCAACGAGGGAACTCCGAATACTCGCAGCTTGAGAATTATCTATACGTTTGTGTTCAGATAGAGTCGACGCAGTTGATTACGATGATTACGATGAGATGACAAAAATCAGAGTGGTTTTCTGTAAAGGTTGTAAAGGTAAAGAGTTGAAAAGTTTCATTTGGTTGTTCCAGATTCAGATCCATCCAGAGTCTTGGCCACAGAGTTTGACTCCAATCCTCTGACACATATCTGCAACTGATCGGCTTATCAATTTATCAGTTTATCAAGTTCCCTCACCGTTTCTTTCTTCTGATACCAAAACACCCTTCTAGCAACACTTCGGTACTGACTTGACATAAATAAGCAAATTAGGCAATGAAAGGACGAGTTGAAAGTCAAGAAGGTCCACAGGAACACTTGTGAGTCCTTTTTCCAACTGCCAACCAATGCCCATTGGTCAGTGAGGTACTGAGTGGTCACAAAGTACAATCCGTAGAATACCGCTGATAGGAAGAATGATACAGTCATGACAGTGACCAACATTGAGGTGCTGCTCTCGGATTTGTCACTTTTCAGAGATTTTCGTCGGTTTTGAGCTAATCGGAGCTGGTAGAGGAGAAGTATTGTGACGAAAAGGTACAGGATGGCCACAGTGATAGTGAAGTATCCATCGATAGTTTCAGTGAAGCGGTCACGATAGAAAATGTCATCTCTTCCCGGGCAATCGACACCATATTCAATTTCATCAGTGTTGGTTTTGGGGCACCTGAAACTCGAAAAGATTCCTTAAATTTCATCTTGCATTCATTCAAAATTTCAAATTAGCGCGCAGGATATCTCGCAGCGAAAACTACAGTAAGATTTGCATTTTTCACTGATTTTCGACTGTTTTCGAGTGTCTTACTGTAGTTTTCGCTGCGAGATATCATGCGCGCCAATTTGAATTTTTGATTGTGAATTGATGTTTAGAATTGCAACGATAATAACAGGAACCACAGTTTCTCCAAGTTCGCTCCTGGAGCTATCAGTGATTACAGAAGCGAGCTATATCTTGAGAAGGGGCGGAGCTAGGGAAAAGTTGTCAATTGCAAATTTGTTGAAAATTCGATAAGTAACAACTTTGTTGTTGAAAACTTTCCTCTAGCTTTGCTGGTTTTTGAGTTACGACGCTCTGAAATCCTTTTATTTGAAATACGGAATTTCGGAGTGTCGTACTGGAAAAGTTGGTGGAGCTAGGGAAAAGTTGTTAACAGAAAAGTTGTTGGAAATTTTATAAGAAACATTTTTATAGTTGACAACTTTGTTCCATCTCTCATGGTTCTCGAGATATCAGCACCGGGATTAGGAAGTGTCATACTAACTTTTCAATTTTTTCCGTTTTGCCATTATGTCACTATGCCGTTTCGCCAATGGTGAAAACGACAGGTTTTGCCGTCAAAAACCAAACTTTTTCAATATTTTCATTCAAAATTCTCTTTTCTCTATCGATTAGCTTCAATTTCTAGCAAAAATCAGTCAAAACGATGCAGTAAAAGCCAAAAACCATCAAAACCATAAAATTTGATCCAAAAAACTTGGCCAACTCACCAAAACATCTGTGTTTTCATGCTACAGCTATAATAATCCTTCAAATCATAACAACCAAACACCAGGAACACTCCCATGATAAGAGATAACGCCCAGATTGGCTTGGAAACAGACATCAAGCTGCCGTTCGTCGGGAACATTACTGATAACGTTCTGATAAGAGCCATGAGGAATGCGAGGAATGATGATGTTTTTCGTGTCATTTCTTGGACTGGCACCTCGAGAAAATCTAGTAAAACTCGGATGTAGGAGAAGGAATTGCAACTATCCACGTCATCAGGATAGATAAGATTGATAGGATACTTTTTGATAAAAGTGGCGACGTAGAAGATGTCACAAATGGAAATTCCAATCATCAGAATGTAGATAAAGTTTGTTCTCAACTCCCTTTGAAACAACACTATCAAATGGAAGATATTGATAACAAATCCAACTCCAGCAGCTATTCGATTCCCGGTGTTCAGCCAGAAATAAGAAGTTTCATGAAAGCCTAGATCATCAACATCCCAAAACAAGGGAGTATTGTCAAGGTCCCAAGGCCGGGTAGTTGTCTCGAGACTTGGGGGACCAGGGACTCCATGGCTTCCATATCCGCCAGTGTTGATCGAGTTGTTGGATTGATGAACTTTATGGAAATCATTGATTTAGACTACTTCTCATAAGGGAGGGGTCACCAAGGTGGATTTGTTCAAAGTTGGTAAGAGGGTTGGTTAAGACCGCAACATGTCGGAAAGGGATTTTCATGGGTAACTTGTCTCAAAGCCGCTAGATGCCAAAATGTGCGCCCAGAAGCCGGGTTTCAGGCCTTTTTGGTCTAGTGAGCCATTGGAATGAGCAATTTTCACGTGAAATGACCAAGATTTTTCACGTGGTGACCTAGATAATCAGTGATGGATTCGAGCCTAAAAAACGGCTTCTTGTAGCACTTTTAGGCATCTAGCGGCCTTGAGACAAGTTTTCCAAGAAAACATCTTTTATTCCAACTACCAAGTTTGAGTCAAATCTAGGCCAGGATCACTTACCACAATCCCCCTTGTTGCCAGAAACTTCCAACTCTACGATATATTTATAGTTGACACTGTCACAAAATCCCTTCAAATCTAGCTGTGAGTTATTGGAAATTTGAATAAAGTTTGAATATCCCGGGATTGGAGTTGATTTGGTGATTGAATCGATATCAGTTAGTCTAGAGTTGTTAGTGATAACAATTCCAACTGTAACAGGACTTGTGGTGAGTGTAGATGAAGATATGGGCCTTACACTTATCATAGCTTATCAACATTGGAGGTAGGAAAGATAAACTTTGGAATTGTGTATTCTGAATTCGGATAGCTCCATTGAAAAAGTTCATTTTCGAAAAAGCCGAATTCAACTTTTCAATCGGAACATCACACTTTTCATTCAAAGCCAAAACTCCACAAACTCTGTCACAATTTGGCCATTTATCGATTGTTTTCATAGTGATCTCATGCTTCGTAAAGTAACAACTTTTCTCTGAAAAGAAAAAATGAAATGGACCAGTTGGAAATGTGCACTTACTGCACCAAAAAAACCGACTGATCCCCTTATAGTCGATAGTCAAGTCGTAAGGGGAAGTGTCAGAAGTCAAACACAAACCAAAAATCATTAGGATTTGGAGTTGAGTCATTGGGAATGGTCGATCGAAGATGAAAATGCAAGCTAAACTTTGAGAAAATCTGTTATGAAGCTTCCTAATGATAGCCTTGTGATAATCACAAATCACAAAATGTGATCTTCCAAATATTAGAAAGAGTGTGTGTAGTCTGTTCTACAGTAACCCAAGGGCTCAGAGGATTACTGTAACTACTCTTTACCTGACTAGATCGCAACTACCGTAATCTATGCGTGGCTCAGAGTAGGTCAATAAGCCGGCTATAGCTACAGTAATCTAGACCAGGAGAAAAAGGTCAAATTTGGGACAGAGAAAGTAGGTCAAAGTCTACAGTAACCCCAGAACCAATATGTCATTTGTGAGTGTGAAAAGAAGAAAGATGACAATGAGTTAAAGGATCATTTTAGTTGTTAAGGATGGAGAAATTGAGGGGTACCAAAGATTAAAATTAAATTTGAAAAACAAAAATAAAAAGTTCTGGTAACTAATGTAAGATCAGTCTTCTTGATCTTCGAAACCTTCTGGTAAACTCTTTGTAAGACACTGCTGACCAGAATGGAAGGGGTATAATTACCAAGCCTATCGTTTACTTTTGTTCAAATCTCAACATCAACCACACATGTTTCGCAATGCGGATCAAACTCCATCTTTTTCTTATCACTTTGATATCACCTACAGCAACCCCATTTAATTGGACTGTGGATTACAAGTCAATCAAATCTTCTGCATGGTGTGGTAGGTCAAATGGCTGTTATCAGTGTGTTATCATTGATTTTTCAAGAGAAAGGATGTTACTTTGAGAAGTCGGAAATCACTTTGAAAACAATTGAGAAATGGCCGATGAAGTGCACGGCTGTTTGTGCAGTGCTGACTTTCAATGAGAATTGTGATGTTCCATTTGAAAAGTTGAGAAGTGCTTTTGAGAATTTGGATTATTTAACCGGAGGTGTCAGGATTCAGAATACAGAATTCGAGGATTTGCAGTTTCTCTCAAGATTCGGAGTCGACTGTAAATTGTGTATGTTTCATTATAGACGTCCCAGCGACGAGTCACCTAGTGGGTCTCGCCACGAAAATGATTTTTGACTGAAATACGGTTTCTGGAATGATTTTGACACTTTTTATGATAAAAACAGGTAAAATAACAAAAATTCAATCATTTCCAATCAAATTCCTGCAGTTTCCGCCAATTTTTAATGAGAATGAGGTGTTTTTGGTGAAAAGCGGCAAACATCCAAAAATGCTTGTCTTTGTACTGAATTTGCGTCATCTTACCCATTTTCATCAGAAAAAGTGTCAAAACCTTGTCCATAAGCCGTATTTAATCCAGAAACCATTTTCGTGCCAATAATGTGTGTAAATGCAAAAATCTAAATTTCATCCATTCCAGACGGAATCTCAATCTTAAACAACTCAAAACTAGCAGATTCTGATGGAATCGTGAACATTGCTCCTCTTTCATGGAACTCTTACAAACATTCTGTTAGGATAGTTGATAACCCGAAACTGGATGCAAGGAAAATATGCACAGATGAAAACTATGAGAATATAGTTGATTTTGAGGTTTCTGGGAATATGTTTGACTGTAATTCCACTGGTAGGGTTCGGGAAAAAAAGGAAGTTCAAATATCTTGTTTCAGAAGTTGGAAACATGGTAACCACAACTTCGATTTCATCTCCACCACCACCCGAAAATTTCGATTCATCAATTAAGATCTTCTATTTCCGGATCTTGATACTGATCGCAATCTATGCAATTTTTCCACGCTTATAAATGTTTTTCAAAAAATTTCAAAAGATTTCTTTTTTCTCTGGAAATTTCATTAAAAACCAAACTTTTCTGTAGAGCTGGTCGGTGAAGGAGCCGGATGCACTACTTCAAAGTGTGAATCACGAGTCCTCCACCTGCCAAAGTGCAGAAAAAGATGAGGTTTTTTTAAAAACTTTTATTGAGAAGATTCACAAAATTATAAGAAGACTCAGTGATGATATTTTTGATTATGAATTTGCATCAAAGTATACTGCTAAAATGTAAACAAAACGATTCTTCACAAAAAAATAATTTTGAAGGCTACGTGAAAAAGAGAGGAAAGAAAAAATCAAATTAGGAAAGTTTAGTGGTACATGACAGACAAAGAACTTAAATTTGATCGACAAGAAACAACTGAATTTCAATAACAAAAAAACTCAGCCGTTTTCCCATCAAACTTTTTGAATTGTGTGGCATTACGAAGACATCTTCATCTTTTTTGGCGCTGGTCCAGATGTCTTGTCTTCCTCGTGACCCTTGCCAGGAACAGCATCCAAGTATGTGACAGCATCCCGGACGTTTTTGAGCTGAAATCGAAGTTCATGAAAGGTCAGGTAGCCTTAACGAACCAGTTTTTGGCCGTTTCTCAGTGTGGCTTTGCTACTGACGGTCAAAGTCAGGAACGGCTCGTCAGAGAACATTTCGAAAAATGCTCTCGGATAAGGTTGGTCTGACAGCAATATGAGGTTCCTAGCCAACACGACGTCTCCACCAAGAGGATTCTCTCGACAATAGCCCTGAAACTATAATGAATCTCCGTCTCCTAGACTATGTAATACCGTGACTTTGAGATTGTTAATGACGGTTCTTGATTGACCACGGGCGACTAATTGAGCGAGTGCATTCTCTCCCGGCACATTCACATTTTCGACTTTGCCATTCTGACATCTGATGAACATTGCATCAATTGTTCTTTCCGACACTGGTCTTGGAATCGAAGGAGCAACTCTGAAAAATGAAGTTTCAAGGAAGTTGCTGGAATTCAGCTATGGGTTCCTGGACTTTCCGGGAAATGACTTACTCTCGGGGAACAAAAACTGCCAAAAAAACTGCCTCCTAACTGAACAATTGAAAACCACACTACTAGGCGTTCTAATTTTCTAATGATGAAGTGCAAGTGCATCCCGCCAGAATTGCTTTCAAAGAAAAAACTTACGTTTCAGCGATTGGCTGAGTCGGTGCAATCTGATTTCTTGCTCCAGATGACGTAAGGATGTCCCTGCAAAAGTATGAACTATAATAATAGGAAATACAACTACTCGCCGTTCGATTGTTCTAGTAATAAAGTGTATGTGGATGTCAGAATCTTCGCGGTAGAGAATGATGTGTTGTCCATTTCGCTCGATCAAATGGCAATTTCTGAACGAAGTGTTGTGTGAGAACATTTGTTAAAATAACAAACTTTTTTTCAAACTGTGTCTCCTTCCAGCCATAACTTTTGTCAGCGAGAATCGCTTCTACTTTTTCAGCAAATAAATATAAACTTCAGGAAACTATGAATACAAAACAGCCATCTTCTGACGACACACGTTTTGTATTGAAGAGAAATGGTTACGAAAAGTATTTGAATCAAATCAATTGTGTGCAAACACCACCGCGCAACCTTGCACTATGCGTGATGCAAGTGCGCCCCATTCGAATGTCCAGGGCTTCCACGGCGTACCATTTCTCTTCAATACGAAACGCGTGCCGTCAGAAGATGGCTGTTTTGTATTCATAGTTTTCTGATGTTTCTATTTATTTTCTGATTTTTTCAAAAAGGTAAATATTTACTGTGGAGGATTACTGTAGAGTTACTGTAGAAGATTTCAGCCAACCGTGGTCTCAACGAAAAGTTTGCTGAGGAAAAGGTCCTAAGCCGAGGATGTTACTGCGAAGGTTTTCGATGGAGAGATGGACAGTGGAGACAGCGACATCGTCATGAACCGTCTGAACGAAGTTCTGGAAGCGGTTTCTTTGCTGGCAGCACTGGAAGCTCGAGAGGACGCCAATCCCGGATGCGGAAACTCTGTTCCTCCAAAACATCATCATGGCGGAGCTGAAGAACGGCGACGGCGGAGCAAGACTAGTTGCAATAGTCGAAGAATTTTCAATACTGTTGTTTTCTTGTTTCATGCTATCTGTTATCAATAAATTTATCATTTCGAAATCCCGGTTTTCATCTATTTACTCGCTCCATTCGCGTCATAAGAAGCAGAAAATGGAATGAATGTCCTCCGAAAATGTCCAAAGAGATGGTGTGTCTGCTCTCAAGTTCCTCCAGGGCACACCACACACAGTACCTGGTGGCCGATGGGCGATTCCTAGGCACACTTTTTTAGGCCATTAAGCAACCCTAATAATATTAAAAGTAATTTTCAGAAAAAAAAGAAAAAATTTTTTGAATTCAGCACAAAATTCTGATTTTATTGATATGCCGAACACGATGAAAATCGAAAGTTTTTTACTCGGAATTGGATGACATGACACCGGACCATCATCTTCTGGTCATGAGCGCAGAAACGACATGAAATCGAATGGGACTGCGACTTGCTAGTTTTGTGACTCTTCGTCATCATATTCTGAAGTTGCCTTCTCAGTGAGGTTCGGCTTTCACAGCAAACTGGCCCGAGCGAGTTCTTCACTACACGCCGCTCTCCTAAACAGAAATTCATAGGAAACCTGCTCATTGTGATTTATTGAGAATAATAGAGAAACGAGAACATCAAAAATTAATACGGGATCAGGCTCTACTCGTTGTCCTTTTCCTGTCGGTATCGCTGTTGGCGTTGCTGTCGGCATCGGAGTCGGCATCAGAGTCGACAGCAGAAGAAAGGTTGTCGGAGAGGAAACTGGATGGTCTGAAATCACTACTCGTTCATGAAGCATGTAACTCTGCCAAAATACCTTATACATCTCGAAGAGCTCGAGAGCCAATTTGGAGCTTGCCGTAGCTCAACACAATTTGGCCGTCTTTCGTCAAGAAGTCGGTGAGGAACTCGTAGACCTTCATCTGGTTCTCAGCTTCGTCGTTGAGGATCTTGTACAGTTTTGACATGGAGTACTTCGAGTGTTGCAAAAGAAGCTTGCCCTCCAAAAACTCGGCCCTGTTCTTCATTTGATCTTCCGTTTCCTTTGGAGTTTGCTTCTCGATTTTAGCAGCGGTCTCACAGAAGTAGACGATTGGCATGTTGCTGTGAGGTAGAGGGCCGACCATTTGTAGTAGTTGAAGCGGTGTTCCTCTTGTGAGCTCTCCAAAAGAGTTCCATTCGAAATGTTCTTCGGGAACGAGTAGGTGTTCTGGTCAAAGCTGTAGCCCTCGATGAGCTCCTCCATGGAGGTCGGTGGGATCAAGCAGTCGATGTTTCTGTTGGTGTTTCTAAAAAGTGTTTTGCGGCGAGAACGTCAACTGGCACTTACCGTTTGATCAGAACAGCAGAGACGATGAAGAAGAAGGTAGTGATGACATACGTGAGCGTGTCGACGGAATCGTCCAGAGCAGTCACGTCCAGCAAAGACATCTCCGATCTGCAATAGTAAACTGATAACTCACGGACTTCTTTTTGGGCGGTTTTCAGCAAACGCGCCTTATTCCGAACAACTTGCGATGCTACAGTACCCAACAGAAAATTCTAAATTTTTGGAAAATGATTCTCCATGCTGTTCTCTATCTATTTTTGTCCAGGCATCTATAGGCCTGCAGATACAGAACCTCAAAAAGTTATTTTTGGACAAAAATTTTGGTGTCCGTGATAACTCACTCTTAACTTACCAATTTTATCTTTTTTGTTGTTGAAAAAACTCCAATTATCAAATATCATTTTTCAGCAAATCAATAGGAACTTCAGGAAACTATGAATACAAAACAGCCATCTTCTGACGACACTCGTTTCGTATTGAAGAGAAATGGTTACGAAAAGTACTTGAATCAAATCAATTGTGTGCAAACACCATCACGCAACCTTGCACCATGTGTGGTGTAAGTGCGCCCCATTCGAATGTCCAGGGTTTCCACGGAGTGAATTTGAATTTCGCGCGTTCTGTGAGTCGCTACTCAGCGATTTGTTGCATTCTTGGCAAGGTGCCAAAAATTGAAATCAACTCTTAGGACACTGGTGCGAATGCAAAAAATGTGCAGGTCACGGTAAGCAACACCGAATGTGACATGTGAACTTTTTTAAAGGGAAAAAACGGGAAAACAAGGGAAATGGAAAAAAAGAAAAAAGACAATGCTAAATACAATAAAATGAGAAATCCTTCGAAACATTTCAGAAATTTGTTGATTTTTCCTTAAATGGAGCCAATAAGATTGAAGAATGTCATTTTCAAATCTCGGTTATTTTTTTGTAAGCAATAGTAATACCAGATGCGCTCTATATCCAGGCTAATCTATAACAACCCAAGTTACAGTAACCCATCCTAGATACAGTGATTCAAAGTAGGTCAAGAAGCTTATTTTAGCTACAGTAATCTAACCGGAAAAGTGAGTCAAATTTAGGACAGATACACTTGTAAAATTGCCCAGAAAAAGTAGGTCAAAGTCTACAGTACCTCTCACAACCAACCTACCCAGCCGCTTCGCTCACAAACAGCGCCAGAGCCACATGCCTCTTTTGTTATCAGTTATCAGTTATCAGTTATCAAAAGAAAATTCCAGTATTGCCCAACTCTTATCATTTATCAAATTTGAACCCTCAAGACAAAAATGCTCTTAACTACACGTGTAGCCTCCTGAACTTTACACCTTGTCCATTGGTCAACAAACTCTATAATTTGCGGGAGAAAATGTGATTTTGAGTGGGGGAAAGAAGGTTGCAATTTGCATACTGACAACAAAGATTGAGCTCGAGAAGCTCAAATATTCATGCTTTTTCTTCAACTTTTCCTCCTAATAATTCTGAATCTCTCCTACATTTCCAGCTACGATTTTGACCTAGTTAAGAGAAATTACAAATGTGATAAGAAGTCGTGCAACTTTGATCACCCGCTTATCAACTCAAAAACCATTGATAAATGGCCTCAAAATTGCTTGGAGATTTGTGGAATCTTATCTTTAAATCAAGATTCTGATGTTTCTTTTGATAAATTGAATAGCTCATTTGCCGGAATTTACTATCTTTATGGAGGTATCCACATTGAAAATACCACTTTGAAAAGTTTACCCGCTTTTCCGGATTGGATGACAGTAGACTGCAAGATCAGTTAGTGATAAGACTGATATCACTTTTTATCAATCTATTTCAGTCGGTATCACTATCAAAAACAACTCTCTTCTAGAAGATATCACTTCAATCATGACTCTGATGTATTATGACGGCTGTTTTTTCGAGTTATCTGATAACAAAAGATTAGATGCCAGTTTGTTGTGCTCCGGTGATAATTGGCAGTATCGGACGAATTGGCATGTTTCCGGGAATAAGGTTGATTGTGGTGGTGAGTCCTTATCAGTTGATATCTCGCTCCAATCAACAGCTACCAAAAAGTGATCAACTGATAACTTGTAGTTTATCATTTTCTCTACAACTTTGCAATTGTTCACTTTTTGCTATCACTCACCGTTATCTTCTTATCAGGGCTTAAACTACACTGATCAAGTTTTCCCCGATTTTCACTTTTAAGATGCGTTATCTGTAAAACCTGAACTTCCCTTGGCACTAGCGCCAAAAGTATTTCAGATCGGGACTATACTTGGTCCATACATGTATATGGTTGACCTTTTTCGAA